>JAMZAV010000246.1:0-600000 GCA_024449915.1 Sweltsa coloradensis | reverse complement strand
CCTCCCCGCCCCACACACAACAATAACATTTTATTCTTTTTAAAGGGATGTTCGGGAAGAACGAATTCAACAAGCGGTGCACAGATTTGAGAATTGTGTGGGTGATAACTGAGAGATAGCGTGAGTGAAGATAGTGATAACTGAGAGATAGCGTGAATGAGGATAGTTATAATTTAGAGATGCCATGAGTGAAGATAGTGATAACTAAGTTATAGTATGAGTGAAGATAGTGATAACTGAGAGATAAGTGAATGAAGATAGTGATAACTGAGAGATAGTATGAGTGAAGATAGTTATAACATGAGAGATAGCGTGAATGAAGATAGTGATAACTGACAAATAGTATGATCGATGATAGCGATAGCGGACATATAGCATGAGTGAGGATTGTAGAATGTGTGAGGGTGGAAGTATACCTAAGTTTCTTATATAGATACTGATTAATTCTGGATGATAAGAGTTATCATGTGTTAACATATTATATTGCCATGTTGTCATCATCAAGTCATCGTGTGTTGCCATATGATTGAGATGAAAGTTTTTCAGAAGATTACGTTAATTTGTAGTTTATTTATTGGACTGTGCATCTCCACTCAAAAAAGTAAATAAAAAAACACATTCAACAATATTACGACGACTTATCAACCATCTTCCACTGGTTTACTGACAGGTTGACATAACGAAGTGTATTATAGTATCCTTGATAGCAACATTATAAGAATAATAATAAAAATTAAAAAAAGATACTGTCATCTCAATTTGACCAAAAACATGCCTACCATCTAACAAAAATTATTATGTCTGTAACAAACAACGTAATTAGTATTCCCAATATTGATTTTATAGTCAATTGTATTACATTTGAATAATACTTTCTCCATGTGGTATCCGTACCTCGAATTGTAGGTTATGATGCGCATTCAACATATTTTACACACATGATTAAAAGACCAAAAATAGCATTTCGACAGTACCAAAATACAATATTGTCAGTGGTACTTGTTACATTGTAAACCATTTAAAATCATATAAATATTCGGACGTTAAGTAGATATAGATAGGATCACAAAAATACAATAATCCACCGTTTATGAATGATTCGAGCCTACGACCCTCTGTGTAAGTCACAGCGGTCGATGTAAATAAATAATTAAATATATGTCGAAATAACATAAATTGATAAATTGTATTATATATACTTCTCAAACATCATAATTTTTATCATTTAACAGTAGGTCTTCATTATGGTGTGTCTCATCAAGTGTATTTTAATTATTTCTGTACATAACACAACATTCATAAATAGATATTAAATCTTGATCTTTAAGCTGAAGTCTGATTTTAAAACAATGGTAAAGTACGATTTGAGGGATGTGTCCCCGGTCAGGACATATATTTTCAAAGGTTGATATCTCTCCATGTAGATAAAATATAACTAGTTAATTAATATTAATTAATTTCAAGAATTGCATTAAATTTTCAGGACTCTTAACATTTTATAGGTGTGTAAATAAAAGCAACTAAATACGTATTAAAAGATGGTTCAGTAAAAAAAAATGTTGAAATTGGCTTCAGTAAAACAAAAAATATATATTTTTATCATATTTATTTTATTCCTAATAAGGATAATTTCTTGTGTACTTATCCTTAACATCACTAGCGAGCGATAATAAACAACACTGCACTCACCCCCACACTCGCCACCCGCATCACATATCACAACACTTCCACGCGTCCGTTCTACCTAAAAGTCACCATCATCCCACCTAGATGACAAGAACTCACCGCTATCACCGACTTCCGTGCACTAACTAACCTTTATAGACAGTGACTTACCGAACACAGGCTCTGCATGCATCCAGCCATCCTTTCAACTCGGAAAAAACCTTTTTTCTATGCAGTGCGAAAGATAAAGGATAGCTACGTCCCTCCTCTCTCACTCTTTTACATATGCTTATTCATCAGTTTTTTTTTATATTCGTAAACAGGAGCCACAGTACAGAGAATAGACAGACCTCGGGCGTAAAGAGGTGAGAGGAGGATGTACTAGTCGTTGAAATAACATAGGCTCACGGGAAACACCTTGCAAAAAATGAGGTCAATTTATTCGCAGCGTAAAAGGGGATTACGAACTCGTACAAAAGAGGGTGTTTATAAATAGAAAAATAATTGGTTGCCGCGGAGATAGAATAAGGGTTGAGTTTCAGGAAAGAAACAGGGATTCTGTTTTGTTTATCTTGTTTTAATTTATTTTTTCAAAAACAAGCAAAACAAAAACAGAATCTGTATCTGAAAGAAAACTTACATCATTTTTATCATTATCTACAGTGTAAATAAAGTGTGCAAATCCTACTCACTCTTCGATAGCTTAAATAACACTACAATGGCCTTCTCGCCGAGCGTCGAGAAAAATTCATTAAAATTAAATAAATTATCAAATAATTTTATATTTCTTTGAGTATTGTGAGTAAAAATTGGTCAACGTTGTATGTGATAAGGGAGTTGACCTCTTTATTGTTTTTAGCAGCAATATAACCCTGAGTGTTACGGGGCGGGGATGGGGCACATGTAGAAAGTTGGGAAGTTTCTGTACCCGGCACCTCCACCAAACATTGTGTTTTTACAAAATAGTCTCGCTATTTTGAGTTCTCCCGTAACCAAACTTGAATAAAAAATATGTAACATAAAAATATGTTAGAGATATGGAAATAGATTTAAGAGACAAATGATTAATACAAATAAAATAAACGCAGGACTTCGTACATGCAATGCAGTGCAATTCCTTGACTCCGATGTGTTAGAGATGATGCATTTGTTGTGATTATTTGTGTTTTGTTGTCCTCTTTTGTGAATCCGTTTTTATAAGCGATAGTATAGATGTTGAATAAATAAATTATTATATACAAATAAAATACATTTTATATCGTGTCAAATTGGAATTGTTAATTGCTCAGTTTACAAAACTTAATATTACATTAATCAATCGCGATTTGTCTAAGTTTATGTCGGAAAGTAGTCCAAATAGTCTCCGAAGGCAACTTTATAAAGTAACGTCATTCTAGTTCGAACTTACAGAAATTAAATAACTTTTTCAGTTTTAAGTTCCTATCTTCAAAA
Source organism: Sweltsa coloradensis (assembly GCA_024449915.1). Taxonomy (NCBI): domain Eukaryota; kingdom Metazoa; phylum Arthropoda; class Insecta; order Plecoptera; family Chloroperlidae; genus Sweltsa; species Sweltsa coloradensis. The sequence continues at coordinate 596,883 of JAMZAV010000246.1, read as the reverse complement.
AGGAACTAGTTACCATAAAAGTTACTTAACGAAGTAACACTTCACGGTAAAAGGGTTATATACGTCCTTTAAATTCCAACTAAATAGTATTGTATTTGAAATTGTAATTACTAAATTTAATGTTTTTAAAAGTAAAATACTGATTTAGTATCATTAAGCATTTATAGACATTGACTTCGAGATATTTTTAAACTCGTTTAAATAATTACAAGTTTAATAACCTGTAGAGTGCCCCACCATACAACAAGATTCAGCAATACCGTGACGTAAGTTACTTGTTGGCCTAATAAACTGGCCGACCTAGATCCGGCACGACCTGTCCCACAGGAATGCCAACCCACCAGCCTTATCTTATTTATTATTTACTACATTGTTGGTATCCTGCAGCAATGAGGTTAACCCCTTCAGGGTGGACCACGAAGATAGGCAGTAGCTGGCTTTTGAGGGATGTATGTTAAGGTGGGAAAATGTGATTAATTTTCTAATTTTTGAAGAAAATGATTTTTTTTTTAAAGAATAACAATTTATTAAATATGATAAATTGATTGTTAAAAGTTGATACGTTTCAATGTAACAAAATAGAGTGGAACATAAAATAATTTATTTTCACAGTATTGTTCTTTTGAATTGTTCAATATGCAATTTTGAAACGAGCTATGTTGTTCTCTTCCATATTTTCACCATAGCTTGTACGTCCTATACCTTCACCAGTAGTCACTAACAGTGTTTCACCTTAGCTTGTACGTCCTATACCTCCACCAGTAGTCACTAACAGTGTTTTACCTTAGCTTGTACGTCCTATACCCCCACCAGTAGTCACTAATAGTGTTTCACCTTAGCTTGTACGTCCTATACCTCCACCAGTAGTCAATAAATAGTGTTTCACCTTAGCTTGTACGTCCTATACCCACCAGTCGGTCACTAAACAGGGTTTCACCTTCTAGCTTGTACGTCCTATACCCCCACCAGTATAGTCACTAGAATAGTGTTTCAACTTAGCTTGTACATCCTATACCCCCCACCCAGTGTCACTAATAGGTTTAACTTAGCTTTGTACCATCCTGTACCCCAAGTAGTCACTAAATAAGTGTTTAACCTTAGCTTGTCCGTCCATACCCTACAAGTAGTCACTAATAGTGTTTCACCTTAGCTTGTACGTCCTATACATCAAACAGTAGTCACTAATAGGTTTCACCTTAGCTTTGTACGTCCTATACCCCCCCAGTAGTCGCCGTGTTTACCTTAGCTTTGTACATACTATACCTACACCCAGTAGTCACTAATAGTGTTCACCTTAGCTTGTACATCCATACCCCCACCAGTGTCACTAACAGTGCACCTCGCTTGTACATTCCTTACCCCACCAGTAGTCACTAATATTGCTTCACCTTAGCTTTGTAACGTCTATACCCCCACCAGTAGTCACTAATAGTAGTTTAACCTTAGGCCTTGTACGTGCCTCTTACTCCCACCAGTTAGTCATAATAGTGTTTCACCTTAGCTGTACGTACCTATACCCCCACCAGTGTTCACTTATAGTGTTTCAAATTCTTGTACATCTATACCCCACCAGTAGTCACTAATAGTGGTTTCACCTTTAGCTTGTTACGTCACTATACCCCACCAGTAGTCAATAATAGTGTTCACCTTAGATTGTACATCCTATAACCCTCCCAGTAGTCACTAATAGTGTTTCACCTTAGCTTGTACGTCCTATACCCTACCAGTAGTCACTAATAGTGTTTCACCTTAGCTTGTACGTCCTATACCCCCCCAGTAGTCATGTATTGGCAATGCCCGTACTGAATGGTATCCCATGCTTTGAATACGTAATGTATCGTCACACCTTTTAGCTGAGGAACGACGTAAAGGGTTGAGGTGACATGGGTCTCGCTTATACATAGGGGATGCAATTTTTTTATTTATTAGACATGACAGTTTTTTATTGTCCTACATTCTAAACATGACCCAGACACTTTTTTCAACATGGTATCGCTCAACTACTTCGCGCTATATGTAAAACTTTCTAACAAGGAGTTCTAGTTCGAGGAAGATCTAGTCTGAATGTAAACTTGTTGAACAAAATCTAACTTGCATTCCTTTCCAATAAACTGAATGAAGTCTAAAGATTCAGTATTGAACGATTTATTTTAATGAGCGTAGTACCTACATTTAGCGCTTTTTTGTAGTTGCTAAGTAGGTGAAAATATATTTTTGAAAACGAATTTTGTAAAAATATGATTTACCCATACCCATTGAGAATAGTAAACATTGTAATGTAAGGTATTAAATGTATAGACATGGCATTATGTCTCATTATATGTGCAAGGAAAGAGATGCTGAAGAATGCTACATTTGCTCAAAATTGAAAATGAAATTAAATTAAAATTCTATTTTCACGTAGTTCCTATTTTTGAAGCAATATATTAAATACGCGTTGTAAAGAATTCAATGTGAATGGTTTGGCCAAACTCAAAACCAAGCATCTAGGCAAGATTTAAATCGCGTAGAAATTTGATTTTACGGTCGTTGCCAAATGCAGAATTTGCAAATGCAAAAGTAAAGTTACTATGCTGGAACCTCGTCTATAGTCTTTGCATCTCCATAGTTCCGGCGGCAGGAATCTGATTCCTGCTAAGTTGAAATATCACAAAGGCCAACATAAGAACAACCAGCACTAAGAAACGATAAAAAAATTAACTGTGCATACGGCACATGACATCATTTAAAGCTAAACATGTTGGTGTCAATTTGAAATTGTTTACGTCAAATGAATACTTGAAAACAGGTTTATGATATAAAATCTGTTTAAAAGCAGATTTATATTTTAAATGACTTTCCTGTTTGGAAAATACCAGGCACAGCAAAAATGGCTAAACTACTTTATACCATTTTACAAATTTACGAGGTTAATAAAATAATCAGTCATAATTTTTATACGTAAACAACAGAAAAACTTTATTGATATATTGTTTTACAAGCATTATAATATTGTTTTAACAATTGATCCATTACACACATTATGGATATTGAAAGACACTTTCATTGATGATGTGCAATAATTAATTTAATTTGTCTAGAACCGAGTATAAAATTTTGTTTATATACATAGGGTGACATAGTTTATTTATTCCTGACTTTTACAAACTGCACGCATTCATTTTTTTATTAAAGGTGTTTTTTAATTCCATATATTAAAAAATGTTATTAGTCATTTACAAAAATTTTAATTTCGAATTGAAAGATGCGAATAAAATATGTAAAATCATTTTAATAATTTTAAACGGTCAATGATGAATAATAATATGAACGTTAATTAGCAAATTTCTAAAAATATCTGCGTCGTAGATAAATAACAAGATAAATAATCAGAATTTGGCCACAGCCGGGATGAATGTTTTGCTCTCACTCCAGATCCCAAACATTAATCCTTGCTATTTTCACAAAGTAAACTAACGGAAATCTCCATCTTTACTTCCGTTTCCGCAAAGGGTTTGTATGAATAATCTCGGAAGCGTTACAACACAACAGTGACCTTTTTTCAATACAAATTCTTCTCTATGTCATTTACATAGAAAGAGCGACAACCACTCACAACTAAAATATTCCATCCAAATCTAGGCTACACCTGGCTAAGATTACTCCAGCTCGAAATATATGCAACAAATCAATAGACAACCCCCGGCAGTTCGAAACTCAAATTGCATTGATCACCGTGTGAAAGGGTTACACAACTTGATATAGGGCGTGAAAAATACCTTTGATGCTGTTAAGATCAGATCAAATCTCAAAGATAGACCTTTAGTGATATTCAAAATCGAACTTCTATTGAACTCTTTGCAAATGAAAGGGTTAAGGCATACTTTGTACAAGGTGATCAGAAAACATTGTCATTTGGGATGGTCCTAAATTCAGGCACGTGGGCCTATAATAATGAGGGCTAAAATAAAGAGCACACCATTTCTGAATGTCGACAGCCATTTTATTTTTTGCAAAATTTGATGAGTTTTAAATTTGTATCGATCAAAAATATAGGAGCATTCCAAAACAAAAATTGCAAAAAAATCAAATCATTTTCGAACGCACTGTAGTACCCTAAGGTTATTTAAGGGAGAGAGTAATTTAAAATATTGACGATGCAAATTTTATATTCAACCTTTACAAATGTGAATACGCGGCATCGGTCGCATTTGCGTAGTTAAATAAAGCTGTTATACCTTTCGGTGCCGAACTCAATGGAACTTATTTAAATGCGCTTCACGCAGATGTAACGGACAAATCGGATGTTCGTTATCGACACATTGAATCAATTATCAACGACTTGCGAGATACTTAGATTTATATGCACATGTCTTCTGCCCAGAACAAGTTCACCGATTAACTGTATAAGTTATAAAATTAGGAGCGAAGCCCCTGTATAAGCGTCACTTTTATGTCCGTTCGTCCGTCCATCTGTGCGTGTGTCACGTCTCAAGATAAAAACTGAACATACCTCCGATTGACATGCGTTCTTTTTCAATAAGAATGATTGAGATTGCTTTTGGTTATCGTGAGGGTTTAAGGGGTGGGGCTAAAGTTCCCTAGAAGTTTGGATATTCATGACCTTGGCACCTCCAACACAAGTAAAGGCGGGAACAAGTGCGGTATTTTAATATTTTGAATTTATATCTATGGATTTAACATGTTTGTATATAATTTTAAATTTATTTTGGTCTATACCTCAATGTAAAATGGCAGCAATGCTGCACTTGAGTGAACTAATAAATAAATAAATAAATAAATAAATAAATAAATAAAATAAATAAATTAAAATTAATTAATTAATTAATTAATTTAATTAATAATAAATAATAAATAAACAACAAATAAATAATATAATAATAAATAAATAAATAAATAAATAAATAAATAAATAAATAAATAAATAAATAAATAAATAAATAAATAAATAAGCTTCCTCTTTTAGACACTTTTGTACCCTTGTTAGTATGTATAGGCCTAGTATGATAATATTATGTACATGACTCTTATTTCAATTTATCCCAATATGTATGGTTTGAGTCCTTAATTTCTTTGTTTAACTTCGTTCAAAAGGCCTATGTGTAGAAGGGCAAATAATATTAAAATTACGTAACATCTCATGCGCTACAATACTTGATTTTCAAAGAAGAAGAAACCTTGAAATACCTTGGAAGAATTTCTGAAAGTGCCAGAATAAGGTCAAACTGAATATTTAAAAAAAAAACTCTAAAAAATGGGAGAACACAAACATATATTTCAAATAATAGTTTGCGAATCCGCCATCAAGGTCAAAAATCAACCCCTAAACCCATGACCTCAAATCTACCTCTTGTCGCCCAAGGTCAGCTGAGAAACCATCAGGCCTAGGCTACTTGTGAGTGATGCGCTTTGCACAGCCCATCCACCGAATCGTATCTCCAACATCTTCAATCTACCGTCAATTGTTCGCGTGCGTCCTCCAATTTATGCCACTTATTCTAAATAAGGGGAGCCCTTTTTTCGATTTACTTTTTAACCCTTCCCGCGTTCTTTGTTAACGAGCCATATGCTGATATCCGATGAGGAAAGTGCTTGTTTGCGGTGAGAGGAGTCAAAACGAACAAAAGACAAAATGACATATCGCCCATCTTTTTTGAATATTTTTCGAACAATGAATCGGTTAACGTTACAAAATTTTAAAATTTTCTGAGGCGTACATTTTTCATTGAATAGATTTAAGCGTTACGAGATAAATTTTCTTTGAAAGGTTTGCTTGCATGGACAGATGAATTTGTTTTTCATAATTGATTGGTTTGATGTATTGTAACTACGTTTATGAATACGAGGAGAATATTTATGAATGTGTTAAGAGTGTAAATTTTGTTCTGTCATATAAATGCATCTATCCAATTTTTAAGTCAGCAGACCTATATTTTCCAATTTAGTTTTTTCAACACAAGCATCTGGGTAAACGTACAAATTTTAAGTTAACGTTGAAAACTTTAAACTTAATTTTAAATCGAAGTTAAACTACAACATATTTGCATTAATCAACTAATTGTATATGCCTATAGCCTTTCACGTTGTCTCTTCCGTTTTATAATGGATTTAGAAAGGAGGACAATACAATATATGGCAACGTCAAGTATTTATAACATAACTTTATGAAAACTTTTAAAGAGTTATTGTTCAAAATCATCCATTCATTTTAAATGGCAAATATATATTAGAATTATTGACCAGTTTTTAATAACGCAATTGCTTAATAATCTAAAATAGTCGAGATTCATACTAAATAGTATACTGAACTACTGTTACCGTCGATAGTTACTATGTATACGTAAGTTTATAGAGTGCGCCAGGTATAAGCCAGTCACCTTCAAAGGGTAAATCATATTGTAGGAATTAATGATTAGCAGGTAATTCGTATTTCGACCACTAGGTTCGTCAGAATCAGTCGGCCTTCATATTTAAGGGTAGATTTTTCACATCTAGAGGGCGCCAGGTGTCGGCTGGGTATGATGAGGTAAGGGGTTGAAGGGTTGTAACCAGCTAGAATGCATGCCGACACATGTAGTGACTCATCTATCCGCTAGGACTGCATGGTTAAAGGTTTGAGCACCTAGTCCTAGAGGGCGCCAGAGGTAAAGCGACAAGGGAGTTTCGGAGGTTGTTATTCAGTATAATAATAATAAAGAGTTCACAGAGTTACCCGTAGATCTATCACCTTTCGTTTACCTTTATTTTTTAATAATTTACATAATTTATCAAAGTTCGACATATTCTCTGATTTTAATTCTTTTTAAAAATCAATCCATGATTGGACTGCAGTTGAAGGTCTTTAGTATTTCCCCCTCTATTCTTTTATAAACAATTCTTGTTAATATTTTTACATAATCGTTTTTTACTCTCATGTTTTGTTGCAATTATAATTTTGATATATTTGTTTATTGTTCATCACCATATAATTATTTATTAATAATTTGAAGTATATTAATGAAATTTTGATCATTTGTCTATGTAAAATGGTACTTGTGCTGTACTAGACTTTTATATAAATAAATAAATAAACTCGTTAGGTTCACTTTCATGTCACCTTCCAGTTCAAAGGTCTGGTCACAGATAGAACATTACATTTACCAATATGTTATCTGTGGTCTGGTTTTTCCATCTAGAGAGCGCATCGTTAATAATAATCATTTGCACCACATACAACAGAGGAGACTGGAGATATCTTCTTTTTTATTTCGTTTTTGAGTTTATGTACTTGATGATTGTATTTTATTTTTCTTAAACGCCCATGACGTATGGAGAATAAAAAACACACGCGAATAAATACATATATTTATTATGTACTGCATTGAGGAGAGATTTATACCGATAATAATTAACAATCAAATTGATAAATCAAATCTCGTCAGATGATATTATCTACTGGGTTTCATAGGTAATGGAAGAATAGTCACAACTATGACATACACACCAAAAGTAGTGGCACAGAGTTTACGACCAATACTAAATCAGAAGGGGTCATCAGTTCAATCCCAGGTACCTCAGTTTTCAGTTTTATTTCATTATAGCCGAGATTGAATACTGCTAACCAAACAGCCCATGTACATTCCTTGGCAAATGTCCAAAGACTTAAATGACATGAAGTATAGTATAGTTTATTTATTAGCCTCTTTTTGTAAGATCATATACATTCACATATATAAATTATTTGATCATTGAGTTGTCGGAGTATTAAAAAAATTTATAAACTAAACAAGATCAAACATATGTACAATTAATATAAAAAAAATATATATATAAAATATTGGGCTTATCAAGAAACTTTCGGCAGTAACTCTTGTGTAACTTATTTATTTGTTAAGTTATTTGATTAATTTATTTGGTGGCTGATGACGATAACCCTGCATAAACTGACGTGTCACTTCCAAGCATTCGCGTACAAAAATGTGTCGTGGAAGATATGACAACAGTCACAACAATATTTGTGCACTATTGCAAGAATTGAAAAGTCCTGTGCTATCACTAGTAATCGGTTTTGACATCATGGGTATTTTCAAACTAATATGTACCAAAGTAATAGAAGTTTATGTATTATATTCTAATCCTCCTGGTGTACTAGAAACTATTTGCTGAATTGTATAAGTGTATAGGGAAAACACCTATCTTCAAGAAAAAGAAAGAAAAAATATTTATATTTGAGAAAAATTAGGGCATATATTGATATATCACAAAAATGTGGAAATCGAATATCGATCAATGGATATTTTATCACGTTATTTAATTATTCGGTCTGTTCTGTTGCGGTGGTTATTCTTCATTTGCCCACCTTGGTTGGTGCTGTTTTCATCATCAGGACTAAAAAATATAATATCACAATATAAGAAAAGGCAAATAAAGAATAACTTCCACGACAGAACAGCCCGAAAAACAATACAAGATTGTTCTCAACCGGTCGCGAGACACTCAATGTTTTAGTGACATTTAATTATTTGTGTAATTTTAATTTATATCCAATGCTTTAGGTGATCCTATGGTGTGGCTCAAAAGGATTGAAAATATATCTTCAAACTTGCATAGTTATGTTTTAGTTCTTGCACTTGCGTTAAATAACCCAGCACGAAAAACAAGAAAGTCAACTGTAGACCCGGCACCTCCACCAAAACTATTCATTAGAATTTCAAATTAGAACCCATGTTTTGGATTTTCCATTTTTCCGACTCTGGTCTTATGTCTTAATTCTTTGCAATCGAGCATGGACATCAATAGAATAGTTCTTAAAATAAAACAGCTCTTGCGACATTTGATAATGATATGATATTTACCGTTTAGCTGCAATCATCCGCAATCTGAATATGTATCCTTTTCCCGTGCTAGCCTCAGCGTCTGTCAATGCTAGATGAAGTGGAAATTAAAAAATTTATGGGTTAATATTCATGGTCGAAGATTGTGTAAAATACCTAGAAGAATGTTTTCTCTAGATCATTAATTATCAGCCTCACGGCCAACTGTTGATTCCAGAAAAATTACCTCATCTAGATTGCAGTATCAAAATTCAATTCCGGGGACGTTTTTCACTTGCTTGTATAACCTCCCCCCCTTTCCCTTTTCCCCTTCTCTCTTTCTCTCTCTATTCTAATTCCTTCTCGTTGTTTTTAGCTCGTCGCAAATGAGAGGTTGTAGCAGAAAGCTCTATATATAATCCCTTCTGACAACTTGTGGTACATGGCTGTTTTCACTCTGTTAATTGCCGTCATAAAATTAGGAAGTCAACTGACTTACTCTTTTCTTATTCTCTTCACGAGCGGGAAAGACAACGCGGGGTAAAAATATTTCCTCATTGAAAATCCACCCCTTTCGTCGCGTCCTTTTTTCTTCTCCGACCGTCGCTTTTGTCTTTATTCATGCCGTCTTCTTCACTTCCCTTCAACAATTACGAGGCACAGTGGCATTCAGATAAAAATAAACCTCAATATAAGAGTTAGTTGACTGTTGCTTGCGCCTGACAGCTTGTAGAACGCGCCGTATACAGAAGTGGTTAAGTTTATAATTGTCTTTACTCAGAGTGTTTTAAAACATGACGCTTTGGTGTTTACTCGTATTACAAAGACGACGGTTTAATTTAAAATTATAATTCATCATAGCCACGTGGCAAGGTAATAATTACTGCATTCTAAATAATCTTTTCCAATTTTGTTCATAATTTTCTTCCACTTGTTGGTATCAGTGTAATAAATAATACCATAGTCACACTTAACTCTAAATAATAGGCCTACGCAATAAACAGTAAACAGTAAACTTGTCATTTTATTTTGCAAAAATAATAATTACAAACTTAGACCTATACAATGTGCGTAAACAATATTTTGATTTTAGAAAACTGCTAGCATACAACCAAAATCATGTTTATTGGGGACCCTTTTGTTCGGTAATATAACATAATTTTCAAATTTTGTAATCAATTTGACTCCAAATGATTTGATGGATATATTATTTGTAGATCACTTAGTTTGAAGTTAAATAATGCAACAAATCGCGAATAATTTTTAATTGTACCTTGAGTTAATTTTTATGGATAAGTTTAATTCATTAAATAGTATGTTTCAAAGCTATATCCAACATCTTCTATTTTTATTTAATACTGGTAAAAGTTAAATAATTATTTTAAATATTCGGTGTCACAAGTAAGTAGTTTAAACAACTCATTACTAAATTGTATAAATACTAGCCGCGTAAAATATTTGATAAATACAGCAGATGTTTTACCTGCGTCTATACAATATTTTCTCCCCGAGTGTACGCGAACTTTTCTACCGTGAAACACTTAAACTTTCTCTTGTTTCAAGGAAATTCACCTCATTTATTTTCCCTCTGAAACCTGCGATCGATTTTTAATTGGCCCACTTTCCAACTATTTAAAGAATAACGCATAATATCAAATCAAGGCTGCAACCTGATCTGGGTTATTTAAATCAGTCCCTCATTAGGAAGATAACATTGCTGGAGAGTTTTATCAGCTCTCATGATTTGAATTTTTCCATAATTATTTGATCATAACTGTAGAGCTTGTTATTTTATTTCTAACCCTCTGCAGCCGCGCCTGAAACCTGTCTATGCATTAGGCTCTTAAGTGTTATCTAATTGATTTCGATCCTGTAGTTTTTTGGTCAAGTCGTTACTTAAAAGTACCTGCTTCGAATGCAGAAAGTCTCGGGGTTGTATCCCGCTTCATACAGAGAATGTTTAGACTTTCATATGGAATACATGGATACTTAATTGGGAATGTGCAACGTGTATAATATAATAAAATTTAAAACCGTAAAAAAAAGTTTAAAGTTAAAAAGCTTACAAAAAATTATTAAATAAGTAACACGTTGTTCCGAATACGTGTTGTTGTTTCTGGCGTCGCTCGTGGGTATATCGTACCCAAATACTTTGGACGGTGTTGCTTATATTTAAAATACCGGTCGCTGGTTGGCTAATGTTATCGATAGTCGATTGCGTTGGCTCCGGGAGGGAAGTAATGACGGATAAGTGAGCGAAGCTCCTCTACAACCATCACTTTTCTGTTCTGTTCGTCCGTCCGTTCCTCTATCGTCACAATCATCTCAAGATAACCAAACACGACCTGTTATTGGCAAACTTTGTTTTGTTGTTGACACTGCCCTATACAACATGGAGGATACAGAATGGTTTTGGTGACACTTTAGGAGTTTTTGGCCTGGGAGCGGTGCAATCATTTTTAAAATGACTTCTTACCGTACCCGGCACCTCCACCAAATATTTGAATTTACGATAACATTTTATTTGTGTATTCTTTTTCGACAATCCGTCGATTATGTTGCTTCGCTCTCTTTTTCTCCCGTTAGTGTTCTTGTCAAATAAAGTAGTCGTTTCCGTACGACACGACATCGAAAAAGTATCCCCATTAATTTATTTTGAGGCTTTTATTGAAACCAATGATCAACTTTTAAACAATGAATTCTTTATTAAGCGAGCGAAGCGAGCGTTTCCATTTGACTCTGCCGGAAAAATTAGTCACTGGTTTTGTTTTTTTTTTTTTTTTTGTTTGTTTGTTTGTTTTTTTTGTTTGTTTTTTTTTTTGTTTGTATGTCTCGCGATAACGTTCGAACGGAGGCTCGGATCGAGTTGAAATTTTCACCATCCGCAAGCTTTGTTCTCGATTGAATGCCATTAGTTTTGTGGCAAAATCGTTCAAAAAGTTAAAAAGTTACATTAAAGTTAATCGAAAGTTTTTTTTTTCAAACTAACCGGCGACAAAATCTGAGATAGCCAAATCATTTAGAATGTCCGTCCGGTCACGAATATGTTAATTTTAGTTTGATCCGATAAGTAGTGTAGACGGAAATTACATTATAACAAAAGTAACGTTGCCATGGCAACGAAAAGACGCGCGAAGTTTCTAATGCACTGCCACCTAGAAGTAATCAAAATACTTTCGAGGAAGCAGTCTATTATTTGTCACCAAAGAGTTTAAATATTTTTCCCAATGAGTCAAGGTCCTCTAGATGGCGGTGGATTTTATCCACAAAGTAAAGATTTACATACGGGTTTACCCAAATAACTTGGCAATAATAAATAATATCGGAAACATGGCCCTGTGGACAGCGAACGTCGCAAATTTTAAAATTTAAAAAAATGTGCATTGTGGGTCTAGCTATAGCACGTGCTCGCTTATCAACGCGTCCAACTGAGCGTTTCCTAGTATCAGTCAACATGGATGATACGGAATGGTTTTGGTGACACTTTAGAAGTTTTGGTCCAGGGAGCGGGGCTATCATTTTTAAATTGACTTCTTACCGTGCCCGGCACCTCCACCAAATATTTGGATTTACGATAACATTTTATTTGTGTATTCTTCTTCGACAATCTGTTGATTATCTAGCTTCGCTCTCTCTTTCTCTCCCATAACTGTTCTTGTCAAAGAAAGTAGTCGTTTCCGTATGACACGACATCTAAAAAGTATCCCCATTAATTTATTTTGAGGCTTTTATTGAAACCAATGATCAACTTTTAAACAATGAATTCTTTATATCAGTCAACATGGATGATACAGAATGTTTTTGGTGATACTTCATGAGTTTTGGTCCAGGGAGCAGGGCAATCATTTTTAAATTGACTTCAAGTCGTACCTGGCACCGCCACCAAATATTTGAATTTACGATAACATTTTATGTGTATTTTTCTTTGACAATCTGTTGATTATCTAGCTTCTCTCCCTCTTTCTTTTCCGCTACTGTTCTTGCCAATGTTAAAGAAAGTAATCGTTTCCGTATGACACGACATCTAAAAAGTATCCCCATTAATTTATTTTGAGGCTTTATTGAAACCAGTGATCACATTTTAAACAATGAATTCTTTATATCAGTCAACATGGATTATACAGAATTGTTTTGGTGATACTTCATGAGTTTTGGTCCAGGGAGCGGGGCAATAATTTTTAAATTGACTTCAAGCCGTACCTGGCACCTCCACCAAATATTTGAATTTACGATAACATTTTATTTGTGTATTCTTCTTCGACAATCGTTGATTATCTAGCTTCGCTCTCTCTTTCTCTCCCGTCACTGTTCTTATCAAAGAAAGTAGTCGTTTCCGTAAGACACGACATCTAAAAAGTATCCCCATTAATTTATTTTGAGGCTTATATTGAAACCAGTGATCACCTTTTAAACAATGAATTATTTATATCAGTCTGCATAATTTGAAAAAGTCGTCGATTTTATAATCAAGCTACTAACTTCACCGTCGTTTCACCCGCCTCAAATATACGAGACTTCCCTCGTTAATTTCTTTCCCTAATATTTTACGACAACACCAGTTTGTTTACATAAAATCGAGCACAAGTTTTTCAATGAGCCGACCGTGAAAAGACTTTCTAACTCGTACCAAGGTTAGGCCTATAGCCAGAGGCAACAAGTCGAAGGGGCGTAGCTTCGGCAAGAAGAACGTCGTGGTTTGAATGGAAGATGAACTTTTCTTCTTGGTATAATTATCCCATTCTTCACTCGCTACCGAGACGGCAAGCACACTTTTATTACCCCCTAATAGACTAAACACACCACCAACGTTGCGGCCAGCTGGAGTGGGGGATAGTTATTCTTTAAAAAGAGCTTCTCTCACTCTATGTAAATTACAACATAGATTTATAGCTACACTCCGAGCCCACCATCCAAACATGGGTGGGGTTGTCGATTTCGCAAAGAAAAACAGAACATATTAGAGTGGGTGAAAAAGAGGACATAGATTCGAAATAAAGGAACATTGGAAGGACTATTGCAAAAAAGTAGTTTTAAATCGATGTCAACAAACTGTTGTTGTGCAAGTTAATAAACTCCTTCTTTCACAAATCTGTTACTATTGGATTCAAAAAAGGTACTTAGAAGTGTAGATTTATAAGCTTGGTATAAAGATTGGTACATATGTGTATGGGCAATAGTGAAATGTTTACTATCCTGATGGTCAAGTACCTTTTCTTCTTCTACCATTTATAAATTTGTAAATTTAAAATTTTGTAAATTTGCATTTTTGGTATTTATTAATGATAGTGTTGTATTTTAAAAATAGTAATTAGTTATATTTGCTATATAAATGAATAATATATAAACTAATGCCGAAAGCATTCGATTACATTTAACTCGAAAGCATTCGAATTAATAAATCATACCTTTATTATTGCATATACGATACACACGCTTAACCATACGACGAACGATCGAGGTCTCCATTTCACTACACTGGAATAAAAAAATCCGGAATTATTTTTTTAATTTTTTCTTTTCTTTTTTGAATTTTATTTGTATTTTAGTGTGTCTGTTAATACGATTCACGTAAATTTTAAATTAACCATTGTGATGCAAAATTTTATCTTCGAATTCTGAAATTCAAATAACTGCAACTTTATGAGCAAATTTAGTGAAATTTTTCATTCATAAACAACGCAATTTATACGATTTTTTTCGAATTATTAACATTTCTTCGGACTATTAAATCTCTTGCCTAATCATGAATGAGATTTTATCCACAGAACCTTTATGTGTTGAATTTTAATATTCAGGTAGCAAATTTGTTGTCGTATCTGTAAATAATTTTTCTCATGAAATCGAAATTTTGAGGTATTTTCATTTTTAAACAATTCTTGACTTATAACACTACATGCTTTATCCTATTGTAATGTTTTTTTCACAGAACCTTAATTTTATGAATTAATATATTTGTGTAAAATTTGAGCGCAATCGAATAACTATTTCTTATGAAAATTTAATTTTTACGATTTTTTTCTTTTTTAAAAATTACGATTAATTAAAAAAATAAAGTTAATTTTTTATTTAATTTAAAAATTAAAAAAAAATCTTCGACTAACTAATGATTTTTTCACAGAACAACAGTAAAAATCCGCGTAACACATGGCAACTTAGTGCACCAATTACGCTCATCCAACAACGCGGCGGGACTTAAGCGTTTTCCTAGTTAAAACTCCATGGAAGAGTTAACACAAATCAAAGTGATACCTTTACTTCATTTCATACTATACTATTACACACGACTTTATACCATAGTACTGAGTACTGATCGCGGTACATAATTTATCACAGACTGATTAAAGATAGTCCAATATATTTTCATTTAAATTTATGTCTTTATCTCTTATTTTGAAATTTAATTATTTATAACGTTCTAATCTTATAAATAACAATTTATTTTTATATTTTAAATTAAAATTGTGTACTGTCCAAAGTAATTATTTAATTCCTGTTAAAAATTGAAAATTACAAATAACATTTATGTCAGAACACAGAATAAAATTATATTAATGTTTTCATTTCAAATACCAAATTAATAAATTAAATATATCAATCAAGCATAGGCCTATCATCCTCGGAAAATCATTATAATGATCTGTGGCCCAGGAACTCAAGACGGCATTATACCCAACAGATTTTTATGGTGTTAAATTTTTCTATTAAGGTAAAGCCAAAATAATTTGTTGTTTCGTATTTGCTTATTTACATTTTTGCTGCTATCAGCGAATGTAAGTGAAGAGTACACGATTTTAGATAATGTCAGTTTTCCTTATTTTCATATCTAAGTACATGGTCTACCGAATAACATTAATACAATTAGCCATATAGAGAAGTAATTCAATGTACGGACAAAATATGTGTTTAAAAAATATTTTTTTTTTTATGAAAAGATATACACAATTTTGCTATTACAAATGAAAATAAATCTATGACTAACGCTGAGAAGAAATATAAATGTGTTTGATCTCCTTACATGCAGCGGTATCTACGTGTTATTATCTCACATGTTATTAGGACGCGCATAACATTTTCTATACAGAAAAATAGACGAGCATATAAATGTACAACTTTGAGCAATAAAAAACTCTCGATATCTGACTTAGTTTTGTGTACGAAAAACTAAATTAAACAGGATTGAAATGAAAAGAAAAAGAAAACCCAAGCAATTTGCAAAATGAGAATTTCTTCGTTGTATTTTAATCTCTCTATTTCTCTCTCAGTCACTCTCTCTTTCCATCTCGCCGTCTTCTCGCCTTCTCGCGCAGAACAATTGTGTTAATGGCTTTATAAAACACTTCTTTCCTTGAAGCACTTTTCAACTTTTACAGTCTGGTTATCGTCTTTTTATTTGTGTGAAAAACTCCTTCGCTTTATAGACGCTCATTTCGAAACTTAATTCAGTTAATGTCCGTGTAAATGGTTATTATTAGGCGTACTTGTGCGAACGGTTTTTTTTTGCTCCACACCACAACCAAAATTGTATTACAAACTAAATGTGTCTTGTCGAGTGTTTTCCTTTTCAGGCCTCTGGTTTGTTTGCTGAGCTAAAAATTAAAGTGCTGTTAGATGATAAACCAGGTTATAAAGACGTTTAATTTTAAAACTTGTTTAACATTTTATCTCGAAGCCTTCCGGAAATTCTGTCTTCATTAAAATATCCCGTTTCTTTGAATATTTTAGATATTTGGTGGAGGTGCCGGGTACGATGTTTGATTGTAAGTAGGGTTACTTAAATCGACACCCTGATGATTACGGTGGTTAAGAAATAAACTCCATCGTTAAAACCGCCGCGAAATATTTTTAACACAAAAAGAGAGTTTAGAAGTAAGTTTAACGAGAGTTTTATAAGACGAAACTTTCTCGTCGAGAAGGAAATAAATTAATGTGGTTGAGTGTTAAGAGCAAAACATTCTGCTTCCTCTTTTATTACAAGATTAAGTCAATGACAACGATCATGGTTTCGTGTTTATATTTTCAAACTTCTTCTAAACATAAATTTGTAGCTGGTTACGGATGTTTTCTTCCTTACTGTTGGTACGAGACGAGAATATCGTCGTCCTCCCCCTTAATACTTGCAAGTTATTCCGCATGTAAAGGAAAGTTGATTGACACTTTGAGCGCGTCTCGATTTCTTCAAACCATGATTCAGAGAATTTTTCCCTCGGAACATCGTCAACATCTTCATCCTCCCGCCAACCAACTCTACATTTGATCTTATTCCCGAAACCCCTAGGTAGGTGATTTAACCAAATCCCTTACCTTCTCTTCTATATCTATATCTATACATCACTATATACGAAGTCGGCCATGTTTGTTTCACTTGAATTCTAAAACCATCTATGTGTTGTTTGGTCCTGCGCTTTGCGGCCATCTTTCATCCCCCTCTTACCCCCTCCACTCGGTGTGGTCAAACAAATGCCGGCCTCTGATTCGTTGAGGGGCGGCGGTGTAGGTGGATCGCGCGCGGGGGAGGGGGACGCCGGCAAACAAGGTCTACAATAAAAGGGGGTTGGGGGATGTGGACCGACAGGGCTTCTAGTATAGAGAAGGGTGAATTAGTTAGGACGGCAAGAGCTAGATGGCGACACGGGTAACATAGGGGAGGAAGTAGCGGCTCGCGGACGAGATAGGCAGGCTAACTTTACGTAGACTAATTATTAAAGAAAGGATATTTTATGGGGATGTACACATTTCGTTCTGTAAAGATACAAATTTAAATGTACATTACATTGAGATTTCAACCCTTTAATCTCGGGAGATGACCTCATTAGAATAAACAATTACACTGTTAAATTGTTTCGCACAGTTGATGAAGATGAGATTGTAATTACAAAACCGAAATATTAATTAGCTAAAACAAAATTAAAACAGTCGTAAAAACTTTACAAGGGGCTGCTCGAGGAGGGCTGAGCGTACAGTGATCTATTTTTAAGAATGTATTTATGAATTAATGCATTGGCAAGATAACTTAGAACATGCAAAACTAAAATTATCAGCGGTGGCATATTGTACTTGTACTTTTCAGTCACCATACTTCACACTCCGAAAGCTGAACAAAGTCGTGTACTCAGAAATCACAAGAGACTCATTTTTATAGCGCATAAAAATGATTCATCTCATGAAAGAATAAGGAGGACGTAGAAGGGATAGAAGCTCAGTACGAAATAAATAAATTATACGTCACGTACACTTTTGGGTATATATCGCCATTACACACAAGCTTTGTAAAAATGTTTAAGCAATTTTTACTTCGTTACAGTGATTGCAAATCATGATGATTGTATATATATATATATTTATAGATTACGGAAGGCATATACTTAAGAAGATGAATAATTTATTTACGGACCATCTATTTTCCAACATTAAAACTTAGCTTAAAAATAATCGAAAATCCATCGAAAGCAATTTTATAGTTAGACCAGGAATAAATTATTCTCCCTTTCGTACTTACTATTATATAATTCAACACAATCAAAATTAATAGGCCTACAATTTGAATGATTTTTCAATGTTTTTTATTTACGGATTAGATACAGAAATTGAAGATATAAATTTATTTTCAATATTTTAATTTTCTAAAGGTAAAATCAAATTAGTTGTGTTCACAGCAGTGTACAAAACAGTTAAATTAATTTCATAATCAGTGACGTAAAAGAAGGGAGATTTGTTTATGTATTTTAATGAAGGCCAGAATTCCTCACGATTCCCTAAAATATCTCGCCCTCCTTGGCTGCATATTATTCTAAACCAGTGAACACAAAATTCCCGCGCAGTTTTACCACTGTCCTGTTCGAACTAAAACATTCACCCCACTTTGTTCCTCAGCTCAAAATAACTCGCAAGAAGTAATTAAGATCCATTCACTCTTTATTCTCCATGAATTTACTTAGTCTCTACTCTCTTTATAACTGGCAAAAGTTTCCACACTAAAAACAGTTAAAAAGAATTTTCCTCGAGCGTGGATCGGAAGTGCGCCGTTAGGTGGTGACACCTAGCATGCGTTGCGTGAACTAACAGAGATGCTCGCGTCCGCTTTAAACCGCGCGTAAATCAATAGATCAAATTCTACTATTCTACATAATCCAGCTCACATTTGATGTCGAAACATAATCAAATATGTCATTTCTATATAAATCTTAAAAAGATTTCATGTTTAATACCCATTTAAAAATATTTCATTTTTATTTTTGTTTTTGTGTGGTCTATAAGTTATTGCAGCGAGAGTCCTCAAAGTGATAGTGGAACGCTTTTTGAATAACGATGAGGTTTCTTTAGAGTTTTAACGAGAATAAAACTAGACGTAAGTTTAAGAGAATGGGGAAGAAAGAATCGCGTAACTAAATAATAATCCCACGCGTCTTGTGCAGTGAATCGGATTATTTGCAAGCAAGAGGTGGTATGTTTAGTGGAGTGCTAAAACTCTTTCTCTACAAAATAATAGTCTTGTTATCTGCATTGTTTTAATGTTTAACACAGTTAGCATAAAATACTTTACTGCCGTGTCAAGCAAAAAAATTAAATTGCTTATAACTTGACAAAGTTAAAACACTATATTGCTTACAAATTGTTCAATTGAAATCAAAGATATAGGAAATAAATTAATCGCGACATTTTCGTTCGACAGTTATATATTAAATGAACGCTGTAGAAGGTGGCCACAAGTAAGTTTGAAATATTATTTACTTTTAATTCAATTTTCGCAGCTATTGGTCTGTGTCAGTGAACTGCAGTATAATGAAATAAAATGAAAGAGCGTTCGTCATTAAGGTCTTGAGTTTTATTCACTATTAGGTTAATTTCACGTCTCAGAATTTACCCATGATATATTTTTCATCAATTGTTATAGATTTAATAATGTTGATGAAAAACAATCTTTCCAAATTAAAAATAAACATTACTCTATTGCTCATCTACCACTGAGAAATATTATTGAAATCAGATTAGCAAAACTATAATTTTAACTTATGATTTTGACGAAAAAGGATGAAAATATTTTTTTAATATTAGGTGGAGTTAGAACGGGAGGATCGGAATTTAAAAAAATCAATGGATCTAGCAACGGTTCTAGTTGTATCTCCTAGGAGGGTGAACCTACTAGGTAAGGTATCGTTTAATTTGATTTTATTTGATGCTGAATACAATTTAATGCAGATAATAATAATTGTTTTACTCTACTGAGGTGCACCAACCAACGACGACGAGGCACATATTTTACATAATGACAGTTACGTTTTGTATTTTTGTTACCGTGCGCCACATCATTGTTTCTTTATGAACATATTGATAATGTTATATTTAAATTGCATCTTACGACTGTGCAAAGCTTCCCATTATACCTTATATAAAATAAGAGTACATTTTGAACTAGCACTGCAGGAAAGTTTAATTGTGAGCTTCCACATTCCTTAATACATTCCGGTTTCTGATAATAATTATAATAATTTGTAATTTTTTATTATATTGCTCCATTATTACACTATTGTAATAATAATAATTATAAAACTTCGTTCATTTAAAAAGAGTATAACAATGCGGGCTATAGAGAACAAACATAATCAATGCACCATCGATTGAAATGTCATCAAAAGAGAGCCATCATAAACGTCGTGTCCTACTATGAGCGCCTGGCAGGTAGGCAGCTTGTCGTACCCAGCTGTACTGCGGGATGCATACACTGCAGTTATTACGTTGCACAGTCGCAGCTAGATGGCGCTGCAGTTCCTTCCGTTTAGTGCTTGCAGTGCGGTGCCGAGGCAATACGCCGCGTTAGAATGTGCCGTACAATTTTACAAATCTACGAGCTGATACCATTATACTGCGAAACTGAAACTGAAAATAAAAATGCAAAACATGAAAATGTGTAAATATTTTATTGGAAAGCTTTTTGGCACTAACACAACACTAGTACATTAAAAATAGAAAGTTCCTATATTTTTTCAGATAATTCTTAAATTCATAAACCTATGCCGTTAGTACTTTAAGATAAATGGTTTCATAGATATAAGTATTACCTCAAATAAAAATATGTTATAGACCTAATATAATATATTATCAAGGAAAAGCCATCCAGTATTGCTGTCACGATAAAACAATAAATTGTGTGCGAGTTGTTTTCTTGATCCTATGTCTTTTATTCCTGCAGTTCCAAACAACTGGTCATTGGTCAATGTCTTCCAGAAATGAAATCCCACCTCAGCAATGAATTGTATGATAATTCGACAATAACTTATTTTCCATGGTGAATAACAAATTCAAGATCAAAACTATATTCTAGACAACACTGCCTCACATGTGCAATAATTTAAATAACTGCATTTAAAAAATATAAATAATACGTGAGTACACTAAAAGCTATAAAAAAAAGCGTGAGCTACCTCTGTGGCTTTATCTGTTTTATTATCAAAATTGTATCGATGTTTAATTACACAGCATGCAACACAAATTTGATAAATATTGATTTTAATCCAGCAATGTAATCAAAACACTACCCTGTAATTAAAAGGTGACGAACGTCTTTTTCGTCCTCTATTTTCATGGTTCCAGAGACGACAACCCTTCAAAACCAGCTCTATGTCAGACAGTTGCCACGAGATGGCAGCACTAGAACTAGAATGCTAGGAAGAATAAGAATGAGCGCTAAATTTAAATTTACATGATGTATGCCTTTACGAGAATTAACGAGGCGACGAGGCGATACCGTAATTTTTTGTGACAATCACAAATAATTTAAAAATACATTATATTTAGATGTGGGAGCTGTCTTTACAATTATAGGCACGTGGTACCTAAACTAAATAGTAAAAAGCGCGGGTACAAGAAATAGCTACTTATGAAACACAACATCTTATCAAGCAATGGAATCTCTTGGTGAAGGTGCCAAGTACACAGAATTTAAATTTAAAAAAAAGTTATCATCTCCATGTAACCACAAGGGTCTACAAAACCAATGTACGTTTCATCTTTGTTGAAAATCGAACGTCAGCAACAATTGCATGTCAGTTGGAGATTAGATCGTGTTCGGTTTTTATCGAATGACGTGATTCATGCACAGACGGACGGACGGACGGACGGACGGACGGACGGAAGGACGGACGGAAGGACGGACAGAAAAGCGATGCATGCTAATGAGTTTCGCATCGCACCCTATACCGCACATTGTTGAAATAAGTTATTTAAACTGAGTACGTTTCTTTTATAGATATTGTTTGGATAGTTGAACACGAATGTCTATGGTATGTTAGTGTCATTTTTTTGGTCAAAATCGATTAAATCATTCGCCTGGTACTAATGCTTTAACAAAACCTCGGCCAAAACCCTTCAGTCGGGATTGCCTGTGGCTGATATCGAACCAAGGACTTCTCGAATCAGAGTCTCGGATAACCGACAGGCTTCCTCTATCAGAGTCGACAACTTGACGTCATATGTTTTGATTATTTATAAAATACCTAGTCTTATGTAACATAAGTTATCTATGTAGGTAATGCTAATAATATGTAAATGCGTGTTTTGTAATGCATGCCACTTCCGGAGTGGAGTATTGCGTGCAATGCACGCCTAATCATTTAAAAGTATACTAAATGCAGATTGTAATCTGATGGCAAAACGGAGTAATTTGCATAATTAGAAATGTTGTTTATACCTTGATTGAAGGATTATTTTGTAATTTAAAAAAATTCTGAGTATTTTTTAGAGGGGGGGGGGGGGGAGAGGACGTAAAATATTAGTGTGAATTGGATTCTATATAAAGCCATTTGCCGTTCTTTATTTTATTTTTTATTTTTTATTTATTTATTTAACGTCTATCATATTCAGTTATAAAAACTGATTTACAAAGGAGGACAACTAAATAAATCTAATTACATAGATGCAGAAACAACAATAAACTACATTTTCGTAAATATTTGAAATAGTAGGCATTACAACAGCAATGCTGGTAACACAACAATTTTGGTAACAAATAAAAAATATATTATATGCATTTAATGAATGAATCAAATATAAAAAAGGGTGTAGAATGAAAAGAAAAGAAAAGAAAGGGAAAAAAACAAAAGGAAAAAAGAAAAAGAAAAAGAAAAAAAAAAAAAAACATTAAAAAACATTAAAAAAGAAAAACGAAAAGAAAAAAACTGATTTATTAGACGATCCCACTCAAACGAATATGAGGTTTGCCAAAAATCAGGAACAGCAAATCAGGGAGTATAATCAAAAACTTTCGCGGAAGAAACCACCGAACGCGAAATCTTTATTCTTGTGATCAATCTTCATTTTTGTGTTCAAATCTTGATAACATTTTAGTCCAAAAAATCTTGACTCATATATATAATTATTTCAGATGTATAATTATTTAAAATTGTTTATGTCAAACTGATCACAGCAATGATACAGGACACCTAACTCAAGTTGCAAGCTCCATCAGCGGGCGGCAACCAGACAATCTAGGCAGAAAAATATAATTGAAAATACATTGTTTATAATATAAATCAAAGCAATAATGAACAAACAAAGAGAAAAGCAAAATCATTAACAAGAACTTATGAAGGTAAATTAACATTACACAAATACACAGACAATAACCTACAAATAAATAGTAAAAATCAATTCTTTGCTCTTTGATTCATTATCATTGCTTCAATTTTACTTTTAAATTGTACAATTCCTAGATCAGTAAACTGGCTTCTAATATCATAAGAAATATAATTCCAATAGGATACGCCTCTGTACATAAATGACTTTCTAAATGCTTCAGAATTTAATCTAGGAACTTCCAATGAGTTTATTAAAGTAGAATTTCTATCACGATCAACAATTTTAAAAATATTTGGTAGAATACCTAAAAACATACCTTTCAATACTTTGTATGTATTTACCATACCAGCACGCTATACTTCATCCTCTCCTCAATCGTGAAACAATCAGACTGCAAATCTTGGCTCAAGGGAAATGAATCAAACAGATGGTCAATTCTCTTCTGGAGTACAACATACTCAGTAGAAGGTCTTACTGCCCAAACCACTAAGCAATAATCAATAACAGAGTGAATATAAGAATCTACAAGTAACCTCAACATTCTCTCAGTTACAAACCTCTTCATTCTACTTATAATTCCAATTACTGATGGATGATACTTTATTACACACATATTCATAATGTTTCTTAAAATTTAAATTACAATCTAAGAAAACTCCAAGATATTTAAATTCATACACTCTAGAAATTAATTTACCATTACAATTTAACGTCAAATGAATATCATTCATGCTTCTATCATTAGCCTTATGAAAAATCATAAAATTTGTTTTGCTATAATTAATATCAAGTTCCTGAGTTTTAAACCAATCATCCATCCTCTTTAGAACTTCTTGAAGACGTCTTACGATCTCTTCGACATCCACACCTTCTAAATAAAAGACCAAGTCATCAGCATATAAGATATAATTGATGCCTCCCATTATAGTAGATATATCATCGATATAAAGAATAAATAACAGGGTCCTAATATTGATCCTTGGGGTACTCCACAAAATATATTGAATACTTTTGAACTATATTTTGCAAGATTTATAAACATTTTTCTATTTAAAAAATAATCCGACAAAATTGATAACAAATAAGGACTTACGTTATACCTGGTTTTTAATTTTATTAAAAGAGGTAAAAAAGGTACTGAATCAAATGCTTTCCTAAGATCAACAAAGACAGCTCCAACCTTACCATTACGTTTATCAATCCCTTTATAGATAAAATCTGTAAATGCTAGAAGGGCACTTTGCGTTGACCTACCTTTCCTGAAACCATGCTGGTTTTCACTTAAACCTTCAGATGCATCCACTTCATGTAATAACCTCTTGTGTAAAATATTTTCAATAATTTTCCCTACGATTGGAAGAGTTGATATAGGTCGATAAGAATTCCTATCACTCTTTTTACCTTTACCCTTATAAATAGGCGTTACCCTTGCCAATTTCAGCTGTGTTGGGAAATCACCTACAAGAAAGAAATGGGAAATTAGATACGCTAATAATCCGACTATTGATGCGCATTTCTTAAATACTATCTTTGCATATATTTTCCTTGAGTCAGGGAGCCGATTATAAACTCAAATCCGAAAAATCCGAAAATACATTGAACCTGAAACCTCGTCTGGAACCGAAATGAAGATTTTCTTAACCCAAACCCAAATGAATCTATTTCGGGTTGAGATACGATGGACAAAAGATATTTAAAAAATAGTTTAAAAACAATCATTTCCTAGAAGGCGAGAACAGTTTAGTCTACATCTTCACCTTATCTTGCCTTTCTATCTACACAAGACCGTTTCACGAACGCCTTTTTTCAGTCGCGTTGATGGATGAGCTTTTATGGTTGATTATTTTTGTTAGTCGCCCTAAAAGTACGATTTTTATAAGAAAAATTTCTTCGATTGTCCCCAAAACCATAACATATCTAAGTTCAGTGATTTCGAACGTTCCCATAAAGTTTCATCAAGATCGAAGTAGCCGTTTGCCCGGTGGCGGGCCCAATATCAAGAAAATATCGTATTAAAAATCGAAAAAAATATTAATGAGAAATATTTCTTCGATTGTACCTTAAAACTTGGCAGATCTAAGCTCAGAGATTTCAAAGTTTCCCTGAAAATTTCATCAAGATCGCATAATTATGCCGTTTGCCCGGTAGAGAGCAAACTAACAGAAAAAAAGAAAATAAACACCGGAGCTATTTTTTTTTTCAGGGTAAGTGAAATTGAAGTCTTCGCTTCGCTCATCCAATAATATTATTGTATTCTAGCTAGGTATACCGTACTGCAAATGATCATCAAGTTATGGCATATTTGTACTCGTAGTTCTTGCTGCGATGGCGAGCTCGCACCTCGCTCATATCAGCGGTGCAGCCTTTACGAGCAGCATACTCGCAAGCCTCCTTAGCTCAGTGGTAGAGCACTGGTCTTGTAAACCAGGGGTCGTGAGTTCAAACCTCATAGGGGGCAGACTTTTTTCCCAGCCCCACCTCGTAGGTAGTAATGTTTTGGTAGCTACTACGCAACGCGAAAGAGTTTGGCCCAGCGCTCGCCGTGCGAAGTTGGGCTGGCATAATCGATTTCCTAGCGACATATGTTTTTGTTTTTTATCCAGTGTTATTTCGTTGTATCACCACATGCGGGCCAAGCGGGTGGGTGGGTGTTACTCTGCACAATTCAGCTGACATCCGGTGATGGCTCGCAGAAAAAAAACACGATAATATGCTATATAGTTGGTACAAATAATGTTATAGGTTAATAGGTGATTCTAATACAGTAGTATATACAAATTGAATCACTGCTCAAGTGTTCAACAGTGATTCATACAACAAATAATTTTATATGAGTGACAGAAAATCTTGGAAGGACCGATTCTTATTACTTTTTAATAAAATCCAGCTGGAGTTGAGAAGAAATTACTGTTTGATAAAATTAATTTGACTTATCTCGAAAAAAATGTTTAAAATACGCCTGTGTGTGAGGGTAGTGGAGCATGATAATAGTAAAAATAAACTGAAATGAAAATATTATAAAGTAAAAAAGATCCATTTGATTTTTGGATTGGATTCCATTTGCAGTTTGTGTGCCGGTTCATACTCCACAATATCCAGCTGAATTTTTTCAGGCCTTTTGATTGGAAGTCCCCTTAAGTAATACATAACTTTTTGTTCTTAGGATCACATTACTCACCATATCCAAGAGATCTCTTTGAACTTCACAGATAGAATCGAGTCTGAAACAACAGTACTTGGAAATGTGAGTAAATGTACAAACATTGATGTAATTATTTTATTTAGATTTTAAGCACACTTGACATTTTCTTAGTACACACACATGATTTTATAAACCAACGTCTACTTGCGAACTCGAGCGAATATTATCATATTGAACCAAGACAGAGAGTCAATCGACTCATATTTTTCTCGGTCATCATAATTGGTCATCATTCTTTATGTCTATTCATGACGTGAGTGTCACTATTCCCAACAGGATGTGACGCTGTTTTGCATGTCAAACAAAAAACTGGGTAATAGGACCAAATATCATTCAAACAAACATCAAACTGAATCAGAGACTACTTAAATACCGAAGATAGTATTCAAGAAAATTATTAGTTGTCAATACACAAATCAATTGCTATAGTGTGAAATTACAGATTATCCAAGAACAATTTGTTTTAAATTTACATTCACATTAATAAATACTTTCAATGAATTTTTAAAACCTTATTCAAATATGTTTTTACATAAAGGCATGATAAAAAAAATTAATTAATAACACCCACCTTCACTAACATCCCTCAAGTTCAATGTTCAATACTGGGCAATGATACTATACGGGGATATGGTAACTTTACAACGATACAATCATTGCCTCATACAAGGGAATTGTGATTGATTCAACCGTGAAACAGTGTCCGGCCAATAAGTAGTTGATAACGCGATAATCATGTCCGATCATCATTTCATGCATATAACTCTTTTTTTCACACACGATTGTTACATTTGAATGTAGTAGGATAGGAAGTTTGATAGTAGAAATGTGTTTGATTACTGTTTGACGAGGGACACGCTTGATGGTGTAGAAAGATTTGTATGAGCACCATTTTTATGGGTTACTTTGGATGGTTTCGGGGCGTGAAATCCAAGGGTGAAAAAGCATTGAGATTTGAGAATGCCACCAATATGGGAGGCGAAACGTCAAGATGTGCCTATCATCAAAACACTGTGATATATCGGAGATCAAACCGATCTAAACACAATGCAATACAAATTAAAATAATAAGATTTAGATAACATACTAAGTTTATAATTTCTATAAACCTATGATATATTTATAGTTATTATTAAAACAGAATTTACGACACTCTTAATGAGTTTTTCTACTAAAATTAATGTCAAATCGTTAAATAAACAATATATGAGAAATGTTATTGTAAGCTGTAAAAGCGATGTACCTATACCTCTAACTCTAGATAACATGGTTGTGAAAGCATTGTTCAGACTGTTCTGTTAAAATATTGTCTCGTCCCGTCGTCCGAGTTAATTTTATTAGGAAACCGGTCATTCTGAAAGTAGGATCTGAAGGTGATCATTGCATCAGCTCTTGTTTTAGTATTGATTCTTCGCCACCTGCCACCTGCCCTATTCTATTACTATTAGCAGGTGTAGACGATGAATGCACCTAGGACGGCACGTGGATGACAGTGTTGAATGTCTAACCCCCTCGCTGTTCTGTCCCTTCTCCTCACAACCTTGTTTTATCTTACAAGCTAATGGTAGTTGGCTGTATTTTATTGAAGGAGAAACACCACACGTTTAGAAAATGTATGCATGCACTTCCTTAGTATTTAATTTTTAAGGATAATTGTCATTTCACGATACAACACCCACCCTAATACAGTATTTAGATTACACTAATTATTAAATTAGGTTTGCCCAATGTAAACGTATAGTTAGTTAAAGCAAGTTAAAGTTGTATTTAAATACAAAATAATCAGCTACAAAGATTAAATTATGTTTTGATCAGTAATATTAGTATTGAAAAACGTATAATATACTTATTTTTACTAGCAGTGTGGGCCTCCAATCTCTAAACTTCAAAGTTATTTCAAAAGTAGCATTGAGCACTAACGAAACTGTTTATTCCGTCGTTATTTGTAATAATTGGATCTTCGCTGTTGATAAGGTTTCAATCGTTGAGAAAATGTTTTATAACTAGGAAAACGCTTAAGTCCCGCCGCGTTGTTGGATTGAGCGTATATGGTGCATTGAGATGCCATGTGTTACGCGGATTTTCTGTTGTTCTGTGAAAAAATCATTACTTACTCGAAGATTTTTTTAAATTAAATTAAATTAAATAAAAAATTAACTTATTTTTATAATTAAATAAAATAAAAAAAAAAATTAACTTAATTTTTTTAATTAATCGTAATTTTTTAAAAAGAAAAAATCGTAAAATTGCAATTTGTATAAGAAATAATTATTCGATTGCGCTCAAATTTAACACGAATATATTAATTCACGAAATTAAGGTTCTGTGAAAAAATCATTACAATAAGATAAGCATGTAGGTGTTATAAGTCAAAGATTGTTTTTAGAAAAGAAAAAACCCGTAAAATTTTGATTTTTCATGAGAATAATTTTTCGATTACGCTCAATTTCACACAAATATCTTAATTCATAAAATTAAGGTTCTGTAAAAAATCATAGCAATCGAATAAAGCATGTAGGTGTTATAAGTCGAAGAAATTTTTTAAAAATCGAAAAAAATCGTAAAATTGCGTTTTTTATGAGAAAAATTTCCCGATTGCGCTCAAAAACGTGGCAGTTCTAAGTTCAGAGTTTTGAAGGTCTCCATAAAATTTCATCGCAATCGGAGTATCGGTTTAGCCGGAATCGTGTTAACAAACACACAAAATACAGAAAGAAGAAAAAAAAAAAAAAAAAAACATTCCGGATTTTTTTCTCCAGTGTAGTGAAATGGAATCTTCGCTTCGCTCTGCTACGCTCGCTACGCTCATCCAAATAATTAAACTAAAACAACCTGTTCTATTCATTTTTACAAAATAAGCATTATATGTTTCTGTCCCTGACTAATACCACTCACACTGATTAGTGTTCTAATCACCTACAAGGGCAAACTGTCATATTATGAATTTTTCCCCCTTCCGTGGAGTACGTTGGGGAGCTGGGAGGGTGGGGGGATAAATCCCAAATGTTCCCCTGTTAAAACGAGTTGTCAATCCTTTGATTTGAGACAGCTTTTCTCTTTTCTACACATCTATCAACAAACATTTTGCTTTTTCCGCATCATGCTGATTATGAATTTTGTTTGTAGAAAACCTGTCCATGGCACTGTACCCGACAAAAATTACGGATAAAAAAATTGTATATTTCGAGCCTAGCTTCCACACTCAGTCAAATAACTTATTTTCAATGGAAGAATTCAAAGCAAACCAAGCCAACCTTGTCGGCGTCATTGCCATCGAAGAACGAATAATGGCCAGCCAGAGATCGGTAATTGGATGAGCGTAGCGAGCGTAGCGAGCGAAGCGAAGATTCCATTTCACTACACTGGAGAAAAAAATCCGGAATGTTTTTTTTTTCTTTCTTTTTCTTTTGTATTTTTGTGTGTTTGTTAACACGATTCCGGCTAAACCGATACTCCGATTGCGATTAAATTTTATGGAGGCCTTCGAAATCTCTGAACTTAGAACTGCCACGTTTTTTAGCGCAATCGGGAAATTTTTTCTTATAAAAAACGCAATTTTACGATATTTTTCGATTTTTTAAAATTTCTTCGACTTATAACACCTACATGATTTATCCGATTTTAATGATTTTTGCACAGAACCTTTATTTTATGAATTTAGATATTCTTGTGAAATTTGAGCGCAATCGAAAAATTATTTCTCATGAAAATCGAAATTTAACGGGTTTTTTCTTTTTTAAAACAATTCTTTGACTTATAACACCTACATGCTTTATCCTATTGTAATGATTTTTTCACAGAACCTTAATTTCATGAATTAATATACTCGTGTTAAATTTGGGCGCGATCGAATAATTATTTCTTATGAAAATTGCAATTTTACGATTTTTTATTTTTTTTTTAAATTACGATTTATTAAAAAAATTAAGTTAATTTTTTATTTTATTTTATTTAATTTAAAAAATCTTCGACTTAGTAATAATTTTTTCACAGAACAACAGAAAATCCACGTAACACATGGCAGCTCAATGCACCAATTACGCTCATCCAACAACGCGGCGGGACTTAAGCGTTTTCCTAGTTAATAAAAAATAATAATAAATTGTATTTAGAGTCTACCCACTCAGTTATATAACTGATTTTCAGTGGAGGACTTTAAATAAAAAAGAAATAGGAGTTAGTTAGTTAGTTAGTTAGTTAGTTGGGGTTTTAGGGCACAAAACAATTTTGAAATAGCGACCAAGTGTCTAGGGAAGATTCACACGCTACAGTCGACCCAGAATCAACAAGGATAATCGAGAATCGAGATTATATATGTACACAATTTTGTATGTTCCTCGTTGGTACTGCCAGGGATCACATGCCACTGGGCCCTATTTAGGTGATTATAATATGTATAAGAAAGGATTCTTTGGGAAGGAATGTCGAGGCAGCATTCGGATTTCAGAACTTCGGGGAAATCTTCAGTCAGGATTGCCGATGGCTGCCAACGAAATGACGACCTCCTCAATAAGTATGACGTGCTTCATATGAGCTTCCTCTAATAGTTAACGTATATTATAGGAAATTGGGAGATACAATATATTGCTTGAAATATTTACAATACGGGCATTGGTGGTAACATTCAGTTTTATACCTTGTGAACTGAAAGAAGTCGACGATTAGCCTGCGGTTCACTTCTGCCACGGGGGTTGTGGGGAGGAGGGGGGGGAGGATCGATGCCTGGTGCTGAATTAGATCAAACCTTTGGCCAGTTTATAATGGATCATGCGATCCCGAGCCGCGGGGCAACAGGGCGCAGCGAAAACATTGCACGTATTCTCACATCAGTTCCAAGCTAGATCTCACCTCAGCTTACTGTGCATCTTGTATTAGTTGTATAAAAATTTGGGGTCCGAAGGAATGCGTTCCATTATCAGGTCATTCATAGGACATAACTTAAGACTCTCATAATTGTATTACAATAAGATGGTATAAATTAAATAATTATAAATTTAAATGGGCGCTTTTCATTTTCTTCTTTCTTCTCTTATTTTTAATTTTTTTCCATCTAGCTTCGTTTCCAAAAATATGTTTTTGTTGTGCAATAGTTGTAACTTATTGTGTACAAATGGTATGCCAAGCTTCCTTTAGATAAAGGTTGAGAATGAGAACCAATAAGTTTTTTTGTAAGTTATGCGTGAATTTGATTTTTCATTGGACAAATTGTTTCACTATATCTTATACATTTTTGGGCTTGAAAAGTTACTTCCATGCTCTCCCCTTCTCTATGCCACTCTTGATGTCTTTTGTTGTATGTTCATCTGAACTTCTAACTCTGTAATCACTGTGTCAGGCTACAGAGGGCCACACGTGCCCTGCATTAGCCTTCCTGCCCTATGGGCAGGTAAAATTCATTAAATAATACGCCACTGAAGAGAATAGAATGACTGAGGAGTGATGATGACTCTGGAATCAGCATTTTATATGCAAGATAATGGTATATGAATGCGAGCCATGCAAACAGTAGTGAAGATGACGACTAATTTGAGTTGAGAAATATGTTGCCATGGTTCCTTCTCTTTACATTTTCGACAGAATGGGGTTCCAAAGTCCCTAAATTTCAAATATCGAATAAAGAACTAACTAGGTGAAAAAATATTGATTGACTTTGTTTTGATTGGATTAAGATCATATTATATCATTGGATATTGTTTGATTTCATTCCTATTTGAAAGTCTATTTTATAGAACATGTAATGTATTCTTATGCGATTGTTTTCAAAATTTTGAGAATTTCGTTTCCAAAAGTAAACCAACAAACGCAAATCGTTCATATTCCCAACATTCATGAGCCCTTGACGAACTAGTTATTTATATTCCAGCGCCGCCTCGTGGTTATCTCGGCGCCGTGTTGGTCCGGCGCCTCGCTCGGCCAGAGGTCATGCGACGTCCGCGCCACTCCCGCCTGGCACAGCCCTACACTGGACACAGTGGACGGGGGTCAGGGGGAGTCACGACCTGGCACCGAACCCAGCCCCGTGGTTCGTGAGGTCACGCACCCGGGGGGTTATGGGTGACACCATCACTTTGTCTTCACCCCCCCCCCCCCCCCCACCCCCACACACGTTGTTTATACAGACAAGAGATAAATAATATTTTTTAATTTTCTCTTCTTTTAGTGTAGTTTACATTTCTATTTTGAGGAAAGAGACCCCATAAAACCACGAGAAATTACAGCTTTTTAGTCATTTCTTAAAACACTGCATAAAAATAAAGCAATTAAATTTAATGAACTTTTAAATTTAATGTCACCCACTAAAATTCAGTTATGTGACTGAGTCAGTACCCTAATCAAAATACGAATTTATTAAAAAATGTTTATGTTTATTTAAAGACAGATCTGTAATTTTGTTAGAGCTATCATGTTTGTATTCGGATATATAAATTGTATCGGTCTTTATTTCAAAAATACATTTAATTATTTAAATCTCGAGTTAAAAACGAAATTACCACAATATTTTAACATTATTTCTAGCAATTTATATAGTTATGACGGAAGTACATTTCTTTATGTATAATCAATTTTTCAATGTTTTGCAGCGTCCTTGAATTATACTCCTAAAACACATTTATTTCGCGTGGTTTTTATATTGGTAGGGTTCTACCGCAGTTCTTCAGGAGCCAGGAGCCAGATCATGGTGGCACTATGAAGTTTGTAAAACTAATTATCTCTGATATTGTTTCGTCTATTTATTATATCTTCCGCCGGTACAAAATAGTAATTCATACCGGCAGATGAAGAAAATCTGTAACAAAATCAAAGATTGCCTAATGTATTCAAGTATTATTGTACCTTTGTAATAGTTCAACCATCACACTTGTATTATCAATCGAAAATCGGTGCAACGCAACATTGACGCAACATTGTATAAGAAGACGACTATTTTATCAGTTCGACTAAATTTAAAAAAATTCTGCACTCCCAACTCTCTAATTCCACCCTCACATTTCCAAATCACTGTTAATATAAATGCCCGTTTATCATGGAAAGTTAATCAAATTATCGCAGCTTATTTTATTGATTATTTCGTTCTCCTGTATTTCCATAAACACAGTAATTAGATAGCTCAACTGCAACTACCCCTATGGACACACACAAAACTGACAGTTATCCTAAAATAATAAACGGATTGAAAGTGGATTAGTTTCTCTGCCGAGAGTGTGTGACGTATTTTTTGTCGATACGTGGGAAGGGTTAGAAAAAAGGGTTGGTATAATCAGTTGACCTTTTGCAAACCCTCCCCATCCTACCTCAGCAGCTGTTACAGATATAACCTCATCCCTTTACAGATGACAATCGTCAATTATTATTGTCATAGGACATTATTGTTTATTCGGCGTTAAAAAATGGCAACTGACCAAACGTGGCCCTCGTCTCTTGAAAGGTTCCCAATTTGAATGTATTATTTTAGTCATCTAGAAAGGATTGATCACATTGGATAACCGTTAAAACAAAATGTAGGTCGTTTGAATTTCACGGTGTAAACTGTGGGGGTTGTTAGTTAATACAGTGATGGGGGACACATAAAAGTCAAATGGGACTTTTTGCTTTGTTCTATTCGCAAATGCTACGTGTCTGTATCCGTTTCTATGTATAAAAACATAGGACATTAATCACATTTTAAATTAATCTTAATTGGGGTATATAATAGGCAAGGAGTAGTTAATATTAAATACAATTACTAAGAGTAGGAGGGGGGTGGGGAATGGGGCGAGGGTGGTAATGCCGCTATATAATTATCATTGAGAGTGTCCATAAAACACATAGTTAGGAGCAGAATGGGTTAAAGTTGGGGGAAGTTCATAATAGTTTATTAAAGACTTATTTTTTAATAAAGTCATACTCATGTAGGGATTGTAGTACATTGTAATAAAAAAACAGACAATCAGTTTGATTGTCGACAGTGTTGTAAAGTAACTGAGTAAAAGTAATTGAGTAAAAGTAATTAGTTACTTTTTGATTAATTAAATTACTATTTCAATTACTTTTATTTTAAGGTAACGGTTACTGTAACTGTAACTGAATTACTTTTAAAAGTAATTATACTCAGTTTTCAGTTACTTTTTAACAGTTACTTTTGCCAACCATGCTTGTTTACAGTTCAGTAATATAAAATTAAAATTATATCACAACGTCTGAAACTAAAACAATATTTTTAATTTTTGATGTTTTTTTATTAATTTTTTTTTGGTACTTTTAGTATGGAACGAGATTTTTCTGCTGACTCAACTTGCATTCCTATTTCTGAATTTGTCTTGGTCAACATGACAACAATACACCAAAGCAACTGCTAGTTGCAACGAAAAATTGCAATAGATAAACAATTCCTTTGAATTCTACTAGGCCGCTTCGCGAACATACATGTAAAGGCTTATATTAAAACCTTTATTACTATGAATTTTGGCCAGCATTTTTAATTTGTTCTTTCAAGGGGCACTAGGCCTAGGCCTACATCACCATAATCTTAATGTCAATGTAAAATATGAACGTTGTAGCCCTACCAGTTTTGTCAGAATCGGCCCAAATGTCACGAAATTATCGTATTATGGACCGGGAAAAAAATCTTAAAAGTACGATTTCTATGAGAAATATTTCTTAAAATGTCTAAAATCATAACATATATAATTTTAGTAATTTTAAACGTTCCCATAAAGTTTAATCAAGATCGAAGTAGCCGTTTGCTAAATATCACGAAAATATCTCATTAAAAATCGAAAAAAGTCGAAAAAGTACGAAAATCATAAGAAATATTTGATCGATTGTACCCAAAAACGTGGCAAGTCTAATTTAGAGATTGTGAAAGTCCGATCAAATTTTCATCAAGATCGCATATGCCGTTTGCCAGTTCGAGCGCGAACAAACAGACAAAAATACAAAAATAAATAAAATAAATAAATAAAATACATTTGAGCCAAATTTTTTGAGGGGTCAGTCGCTCATCCAATTAGACTAGGAAGCTTCGCAAACGCTGTTTTTAGTCGCGTTTATGGATTATTTGGTTTCACCCTCTATGCTTCTTTGTTTAACAAAAACTATATTTTCTAATTTTGCAATATTTTCATGAACAAGGGTTGGTGGTTGCATCATCTGTATTATTATTATTATTACAATTATTATTCACAACTAACAAATATGAATTGTTTTGTTCCATAATGAGTAGGGGTCCAGGAAAGATATTTTTTTAATTGAATAATTATGGTCATTAAAATTCAAATTATGCTTTATTTTGCATTTTCGTTATTTTTTTAAAACATCACTTCATATGCCTTTTATGTGCGATTAAATTTGGTCAATCTAATAATCAATTCAGGCATGATTTGTAAAGTCAGATAAAGACACTACAAAACACTGACAAAATGGTTGTTTTAGTGGAAAACGGTCATTCAATGATTTTTTACGTGATTTTTCTGCAATTAATACTAATAAAACGGTTAGCTTTGCTGATTGGACGGTAAAAAATGATAAAAAGCTTTATTTCATGATTTCATACAAAAATGGAAAATTTGTCCTTTTGGTGCGGTTTCAATTTGCATTTTTTAATATCATGAGCCATGAAACCGTATGAAAAACATGTTTCAGGTATTTTTAAGAAATATAATTTTTTGCTGATTGCGAAATCCATGGATCCCTAATAATGAGTAGTAGTAGTAATGAAGGATGTTAGTCTATAAGCCTGAGTTATAAAATATATAATTAATTTTACAAAAAACAGTTTGTGTAATTATTTTTAGAAAAAAAATCTGTTCGTCATGCTTTTAGCAATAAATTTTTAAGAAAGTAACTTAAAAAGTAACTCAGTTACTTCATAAAGTAACGGTAACTGTAACTCAATTACTTTGATAATAAAGTAACTATAACTGTAACTGAATTACTTTTGCAAGCAAGTAACTGTAACTGTAACTGAATTACTTTACAAAAGTAACTTTTACAACACTGATTGTCGAGGCCTTTAAAATAAAAATAGCACATAACATTATGATTATTTAGTTATATTAAAATAGGTTTACAAAAAAGAATACATACAATAAGAAATTTGTAAAAAATAAGCTATATATTTCATACGGTTTCGTTTCTGAACTGGCATATATCCGAATAACTTTTTGTCCATACCTAAAAATAAAAATAAACACATTTTCCGTAGAAACATGGAACTCTTTTTCAGAGGCAGTATATACTTATTATTGCTCTTACTGTTGGTATATATATTAGGAGTGGATAGAAGGGTATCTCAAGGCCATTTGCTATGACTCAAACCCAGCATTCACTTATTGACTAAAAAATTTTTGAAACTTAGAAATCGAATTTGAATACGTGTGAAAGCCCATAAGCTGAAATGTTCAAACATTCTACCATGAACACTTGGCTACATGGATTCCAAGAGAACTACGAAGTCAGACCTATACACGAATAGCTTGTAAGTATAGCCTATTAGGCAATTGAAATCTCGCGATGAGCGGACCATGCAGTAGCTTAGTCCTCAATGCGCCTCATCAGTGCGAGGAGTGAGTAAATAATAACCAATCAATATGGTCTTCAGTTCGGTCACAGGTGAAGGAACCCTGAATTCTAGCCAACAATCGCCCAATCACATGATGAAAGCTAGATAACATCACCTTAGCACAGCACTCTGAGGAGATACCAACTGCTGGTCGTGAGACCTGAAGCCCCCCCCCCCCCCCCAAGAGAAAGATAGTTCCACTAGGAAAACGCTAAAGTCCCGCCGCGTTGATGGATGAGCTTTTTAAAGTTTTTAGTTTGCGTTGGATATCTTTACTTTTGCAAGTGCTTTGTTTTGCTACCTAGTACCTACGCATTGTAAGTGATTGTTGTCAAATTTCTTTTGTTACCTGTCAATTGGTATTATTTACCGTAAAAACTTATATTAAAAGCTTTATTTCTATGGATTCTGGCTAACTTTTTCAACTTTTTCTTTTAAAAGGTACTACATCACCATAACCTTAATGTCCATGTATAATATGAACGTTGAAGGCCCACCCGTTTGGTCAGAATTGGCCCAAATGGCACGAAAATATCGCACTTAAAGTCAAAAACTTATATTAAAAGCTTTATTTCTATAGATTCTGACTAACTTTTCCAACTTTTTCTTTCAGAAAGCAATACATCACCATTACCTTAATGTCCATGTGAAATATGAACGTTGTAGCCTCACCCGTTTGGTCAGAATTGACCCAAATGTCTCGAAAATATCGCACTAAAAATCGAAAAAAATCGTAAAAGTGCGATATTCATGAGAAATATTTCTTCGATTGTACCCAAAAACGTGGCACGTCTAAGTTCAGAGATTTCGAAGGTCCCCTTTAATTTTCATCAAGATCGCATATGCCGTTTGCCCGGAATCGTGCGAACAAACAGACAAAAAAAAAAAAAAAAAAAACAACCGAGCTAAATTTTTTGGGGGGTCAGTGAAATTGAAGTCTTCGCTTCGCTCATCCAATTAATATTCTGTATGAGATGGACGGTAAACGAAGTAAAACGTGAGTAGGTACATTTAACACAAGAAACAAACCATTTCAAATCGAAAAAAAACGTGTTTTTCAAATTATATACAAATATTTACCAAATTCATTATGTATCATCCTTTATGAAGATTATTGTTAAGAAGAAATACACGCATGTCAAGCGAAGATCATGCTCGGTTTATGTCGAGAGACGAGACACACATACGCATAGGCATGTACGATTGTACATAGTTAAGAATATAAAACATATAAAAGAATTTCAAGATTGCTGCTTTACTTTTGTGGAAAAATGTACTTTTACATGATAGTAGATTTAGTGAGTTTTATAATTTTGTAATTTTGTAAATTTGTTGAATTTGTTAAATTTTGTAAATTTGGCAGTTTGTAAATTTGTTACATTGGTATTTTGGTATTTTATAGTGTGTTCTTTTGTATTGATATAAGTGGCATTTATAGAGGAGCTTCGCTCCCTAAATGGCAACATAATTTAATTTACTTGATTGATTTTAAAAATGTAACAATTCTAACAATTCAAAATTTATATTGTGCCTTTCAAGTAATGTTGCTGGTTATAGTACCCTTCACAGCAACACTAGAAAGTGATCCACCTAAAGATCCAGTGTGGAATTAATTCAATATTTTCAGATTGGATTAGATGCCTAGGATGGTCATACAGTAGTGAGGCACTCAGGGGTCAAATCCGAAGACCGTGGGACCACGACATGCGAGGCTAGGGACCCCCCAAAATCAATCGCACCCTCTTCATTCCACCATTTTACCCCCGGTCTCTTATTTCACCTATAAAACGTTCACAATCTTTACGAGTCTGGAATGGACCAGACTTTTTTAAAAGGACAAAACTTTTTTATTTACAATACAAAGAACTTTTTTAAGATCTCCACTACTTAAGGGGTAGGTGAATTTAAGGGTAGTTTTTTTAAGGGTCACCTTCTTTGTCTTTTCCGACCATTTTTTTCGTTGTACCCCTAGTGTTGAATGTCCCTGGGTTTTTTCTTCATCTTAAAACCCCTCTGTTAAAAAACAACCCCAATCTCCGTGGGGTTGAAAAGAACTGTCAGGTTTTGAGTTTAGCCTCTGGACGTTTCTCTGACCCTTACGTCCACACAAAACCCGTTTTTGTGCGCGAATCAACCACCGGGTGGTAATCAAATTTTTTAAACTACAATTATCATCTCCAAGACATTCCAAAACACAATTTTATAATTTTCACGATAAGCACTAAAATCGCCTTTTCCCAACATTTATTTCAATATGTTTACATGTGTACTACTAAAATACGCGTATGTATTGATCGAGATTATGTTTAAAACTTTAAATCGTACGGCCTTTGGAATTCAGACACCCTATATTTTGAGAATATGATACCATTTTTAAGCACAACAAAGAATTCCAATTCAGACTCTTTTCAAAATCTTTTATGCCATCTTTATGAAATTTTTAAGGTTAAAACGTCACAACAGTGATCATCATTATTGTCAAATTGATCGTTAAAAATTTAGAAAGGCCTATTGTAACGGAGACAAAGATTTGCGATCAGGATCTCCAAAGCATACCTGACACCCAGATAAGACCCTCTATATAGGGCGCACTGTCCAGGTTTCTGATTTCACCCTGCCATCTCGGGATAAAACGGACCAGATTATACCTTGGCTTTTAGAATTTTTAGATTCTTTGTTAGTCTGTAAGAAGGAATAAGCGATCTTAAAAATATAAAGAGTTTTTGTACTTATCACAATAAAATCATTTACTTTTCGTAGCATACTCCCAAGTCTCTATGAAAGGATCTGGAAGGATTTACTATTTCATTTATTCTTTAGCCAGGCGTATTTCACATACATCTCTGTCAACAATGTGCATTTGTTGTTGTTGATGATTGTAAACATTAATAATTAAGAAAGTATAACCCATAACTAACACAAATTATTTTACAGTAAATTAATACGAGCCATTTGCCAACCAAATTGATTTATAAGCGTTTGGCTTAATTTGTCAGCGCTTTCATTTTTTGTGCAAGGAGCTTATTTTAAATTCAGAAACGAAATACAAGGCCAAGTTTTTATGTCACAACACCCCAAAAAGTGATTAAATATTCACAACAATGCTCAAATCTGTCTAAAAATAAGTTTGCGGCCAGTGTGATAATTAATGTACAGACATTTTCATCAGATCCTTAAGCTTGTATTATTGGTTAACGTTAAAAATTGTTACAAAAATGCAACCCTGATGATGAAAGAGTTAGAATTGGTTAATTACACTGACTCTATCATCACCTTAATTATTATTCTTTATTATTTGTGTGGGATACAGACGAACGGGTATTTCTTTGAGTGGAGTGGACAGTGGAGGCTTCTTATTAGTCAGCGTCGGTTATAGTTGCATGTTTTTATTGTTTCTGTAGAAATGGTTGCCTCATACCTTGCGAATTTGCCGTGTTTTTGTCAGACTACACACTTGTATTTTAGTGGTTATCTATTATCCATGTACGGCGATTAATGCCATTAAAATTATCAATACATTACAGTAGGAATTGAATTGACGAAAGGAAAGATACATTTATGTGATTATAATCCTTTTCCTGTGATAATGTAATGTCTAATGAGCGTTATACATTTCGTTATCAATTAATTATTATTTCAACAAATAACATTGTCGTAAAAAGTAATTAGAACATTAAAACATAGTTCATAGCATAAAGAATGCATTCAAACTTCCAGGACGTTTTTATTTCCTCCGTAGGATACACAAAGATGCTAGTTCCGACCTACCCTATAGAAAGAGAAAGAGAGAGAAATAGAGTGAGAGCGAATCAACCAAATGTTTTATTACCCCCGTTAGCATCAGCCGTCGGTTGACCAACCTCAGACAGACAGACGGACGGACGGACAGACG
This sequence comes from Sweltsa coloradensis, assembly GCA_024449915.1. Classification (NCBI taxonomy): domain Eukaryota; kingdom Metazoa; phylum Arthropoda; class Insecta; order Plecoptera; family Chloroperlidae; genus Sweltsa; species Sweltsa coloradensis. The sequence goes on along the minus strand of JAMZAV010000246.1, from coordinate 555,886 downwards.
GACTTTCTCCCCCATGTTTTTTAAGGGTCGCTATCCGCCAAGGTCATCTACACAGGATGTGGGTCAACATAGGGGGGCATCAACTAACTGACTCCACTCTAACTCCACCGGACGACCTCATGTGGGACGAGACAGACAGGCAGACAGAGGCAAGCTTTTTATCCTGGGTTGCCCTAGGGTAGGGTTTGTTCAAACTATACTTGATGAGATGATAGATTAGATCTGGTGCCTACTTCACACGAATGCTGCTCATGTTGTTAACGTAATTTAGATAAAAATACGCAATCAAGTGTGACTTTTAGTTTTTATTGTCACTCAACAGTCAACTGTCGACATTACATTGCTAATGCATCTGTTCAAGTTCACTCTCCAAGTTCTCTATTCTGGCTCAATCCGCAGGCGAGCCATACAACAAACAATAAATTCAAATTCAAACTTTTAATATCATGAATCAAAACATTACCGAAAGCTGTTGATATTTAATTAATTAAATTTCATTTTGATGCTTGAGTTTACTGTCCGGTCAAGGTGGATTTTAATTGTCTATAGATTATTTTTAGAATGCTCTAGAATCTAGACCTCGATGCAACCCTTAGTTTAAACAAGCACGGGTACGGGAGGGCCCAAATATTGTGTGAAGCTTACCGTTATAATACCATGTTTGTTCCCGTGTTCATTTTCCTTTGGCGGAGGAGCCAAATACATAAATATCTAACTCCCTAGGGGACTAGCCCCACACCTCAGACCCACGGATTTACCAAACCCAAATCTTGCTGTATCATCCTTATTCATGTGTAGTTTTAACAAAACGAATGCAAATTGGAGGTAATGTGCATTTTTAACGTGAGACGTGGCCACGTACAAACGGTCAGAAAAGTGATGCTTATTCAGGAACAAAGTTTCGCCCCGTAATTATAAAGTATAGTATTGTTAGATTAATACTTTAGTTCAAATTTGCTTCCTCAGTCGACGCAATTTTTTTACGATGATAATAGCTGTCACACAACAACCTAGTATGACATTCTAATCCCTGAAATCATAAATATTAATACCGTTGTAATACAAGATCACCAAGTAGCCTAACAATATTTCGTTCTATTGTCACGACCCCACCTGACCACCATCACCCTCAAAACACACCAAAATGCGTTTCGCGTCTTTCAAACACGAAAACTTCTCGTCATTGCGTAAAAAGGTTTTTAGCACAGAAAGTTGCTACGACAATAACTTCCGGCACGTGAGCTCATACAAATCCCATATGGCAGAATTCTACCTCTCGTTGAGATTCTGCAGAGACGAAGGTGACATATTTTTTTTCAATTGAACAGAGAATGTCTTTATGATCAACCATGTCCTTCTTCTACTTCTCCGTTGAGTTTTTTTGTTATCCTCTGAGGCCTGACATTTCTTTTTTCCGGTGATTATCACAGATCGTATTTTGTTCTACAAAGGTCTTTTGGTCCGTCGTCATAATGTGGGGTATTCTTCTTTTAAAAAGTACGTTGACAATAATACTCTTCGTCCATGAGTAAAACGATATCCTCAGGTCATGGTCTCGGGTAGCAGACCTGACGAGATGTGACGTAACCCCCCCCGCCCCCCCCCTCACCCGCGGACCCCTACACCCTCGCTTACCCCCATCGTGGGCACAGCTCGCCCAGGCACACTAGCACCTGGACGCCAGTACACAACTGTTCTTCAAGAATAAAACACAAGCACGGGCATGGGAGTACACAAAATAGAAAGAAAACCTCTCAATTTAACAGATTGAAGAAGAAGAGAGAACAAAAATCCACAGAGCATTAAAATCTCTTGCTGGAGGTGCCGAGTACACAAAAAACAAATGTACAACATGCTGGGGAAGGTTACCACCTACATTATGTGCCATCCTTGTTGAATGCAATGTGAAAAGTGTGCGACTCTGATTCAGGAGGTCCCGGGTTCAAATCCCGTCGATACCAGCAATCCTGACTGAAGGTTTTTCCGAGGTTTTTCCCTAGGTTTTCCTCAGTCGTTAATGCGAATGCAAGGGATTAAGTCCTTTTAAACAGCCCTCGGACATCCCTTCACAATAATTGTCCTATCAGCAACATAATTGCACCCTGGGCAGGCTTCCCACAAAAATTATTTAATTATTATATATGACAATGTGAATGAAAAAAATATAGATTATGAATATATTCGTAAGATTAATTAAATAACATTTATTTTTCTAGATCCTATCTTATAGGCTAGATTCTAATATACACTGGACCCCTCCTAAATCTCTTCTAGGATTGAATATAGAGAAAAGTTGTATTTTCACTGAGTTATCAATAAAAGGAGCTGGAAAACTGTGTTAAATTCGTTGAGGCTCCTACAGGCTCCTCTATGGAGGCCTATCCCTTTTATCTCCGTCCATCCGTTCGTCTGTGCGATGTCACACTCACATCTTTCTATATAAACCGAACATGACCTCATATTTACGTGCGTGTTTTCTACACACTGCCCTTCAACAAAGTTGTTGGGTATCAGCAGGACGGGTTAATCCTCGCTTAAAACGAGAATAATTTCTAGACCGGCACCTCCACCAAAACATTGCAACATTCGATAAGGTCATATTAATTGTGAATTCTTCTTTTACAATCTTTTAAATCGCTCACTATTTTTGTAACCCCCACACCAATGCTTGTCAGTCCTGTTATAAGAATTGCCAACGGCAACATTTTTTTTAAGTTTAGTATATTTGGATTAAGGGCGCGTCAACCGTTAGGTCCTAATGCGCCACTCTAGCCTAGAGAAGGGACCAGCCACGGGTAGGGAGAGGAAAGGGGAAGTTCTCACGTCGTGGTCGGCATCGTCTTTGTCATCGTTCGTTGTGTCATTGTCATCGTCGTTGGAGAGGTAGTCAAGGGAAAGGGAAGGTGTCCCCGACGACAATTGCCCGAGCTCGCCTCTAGTTTCGGGTAGTAATATGCTCCCCTATACCCCCGCCCGTTTCGAGGTAATTTTTTTCTCTTGAATAGCATGCTCTGGGCCAATTCTACCCCGGGCCCAGACGGGGGTGATACAGGAGATATGTGATTGTGATTCTCATTCGGTCGAGCATGTGTCAGACCAGTTCATACACAAAGTTCTAGGTTATGATTTCTCGCACAGACATCTTACTTTTAAAAAAATCTTCTAAAACACACCAAGGACCCCCGATAAGGTTTTGTTGTAAGTTATCGTACTTCCCGCTTGCATCTTGTGTTTTGAGTCTTTTCTTGTAGTTCTTTAAAGTGTGCTAGGCGTCTGGCATGAGTTGAGTTGTGGACAAAGATTTCGTCTGATGGCCAGCCGCCCCCCCCCCCCTCCCCGCCCCCTCCACCCCTTGCCGTCATTAAGGCGGCGAGCAGCCGGCTGAAACAACCCTTGGAACTTGCATCCCTCGTATCAAACACCCGGCAGACCCCATCAACAACAGCATTTTATACTAATTTATTAAAACATCAGGTAATTCGGCCATAAAGTTGATGAAACGTAGCGCGTGCCGATGGGAGGGAGTGTTGGTAATGGAATTGTCGAATGTGTGTTATAGCTGCGGGCTCAGCTAGAACCACACATTCAGAACACTAATTATCCTTGCGCATCTTTAATTGGGCTTCTACACAACTATGATTATAACACTTGCATTTATTTTATTGTTATCCTTGATTAATGGTTTAGAAGAGCAGAATAAATTAGTTACCTCATAATTTTTGGACGATTTACCCTGTGGCTTTCCAACGATTTGGGACAATTCTTAATAATTTCTCCAAGTGTAATGGCAATTACACACGCCAGGGTTTATGGAAAATACGTAATTTTAATCTTACATGGGTGAATTGGTAAAAATCGTCAAAGAGAAACAATGCTGTTCAATTTTATATATCTTTACCAATCATTGGTGAATTTAAAAAGGGTTTGAAGTAAATTCGTATTTGGAGTTACCAAATCAGTCATATAACTGATTTTCAAATTACTATCTCGATACAAATCGGTTAAAGTTATCATATTAAGTTGTATTCTGGAATGTAAATGCTGGTCAACACCACTATATAGTCCACAGGCCCTGCTGTCTTGCTGGTACATAGGAGGTTCCAAACGTTGGACGCGACCAATAGTTGTAGTGTAGGCGTGACACGTGAAATATTTAAATGTTCGGGTTATTTAATCAAATATGTTTCTAGACAACCACCTGCTTTGAATAATTTACATTCAACATCCCTTGTAGCTCGTGTGCAGTTGAAGCAGGGGGTGGGTCAGGATAGGGGCTTGATCCCTATCAATAGGGCTCTGACTTATAGTTCGAGTCAAGGCTATCTTCATATTATGTCGACACTTGTAACTGAAGTAAGTTATATGGGCCATGGACACCGGATTTAGTGATGCTGTCAAAGTCAAAGAAACCTTAGTCGGTGGTGGAGGTAGCCTAGCTACGTAAATTTTGCGTTTTAGGTTTCTTATATTAAATTGGTGTACATATATTTTTGAAATCGATAAAAATATGATAATGTTTCTTAAAAATATGATTTTTGCATACTTATCCTGTCGATATTAGCAAGCATCGTCTCCCAACGTTTTCGTGGCTAGAAAGTATTGAATTACTTTGAAATATACCTACATGGCATCATTTTCCCAAAAAGTGTTCAAGAAACCCCAAGCATTTAGGGTTTTGACGAAAAAAAATAGAATGGACGCTGCAAAATACAAAATTTACAAATTAAATGCTAAATTTACAAAATCATAATCTTACATGTTTGGAGTATACTGTGTTTCTGCTAATTACACATATAATTGGAATGATAAATGAATATAATAAAAAATACATATTAATCAAGCGATAAAGGTATCCATGCCCAGACCACACGTCCTCGTGTATAGAGCTTTGACATGTCTCAGGTCGCTGTCCTAACCTAGCCTGACACCTCAACCCAAGAAGAAGATGCAATTGTTTGATTAGACTGGAGCGTATAATTGTACCAAAACGCACTGTGCACCTTCACACGCCAGTCATCACCCCCAACACTTAGGCCGGGCACCATAAATTACCGGATGCATTCTTAATCTCAGCCATTCGGCCACTGACATTTCTAATTATATCTCCGCTCTCAACACTGCATTCTTTTGTTTTGTGTTTACTTGTGTGTTTTTGACCTGGAAAACACTTAAACATACTTTGCTATTTATAGCATGCTAAGGCTACATCATTTTTAGAAGCAAATTATTGTAGAGCCTATATCACCTATATAGTACATCTCCTAATTAATTTTTTAAAGTTGTTTATTTCAATTTTAATAAGTATTTATTTGTCTTTATTTAAAATCAGGGAGAGGAAGTTACAATAAACCGCGCGAAAATCTTATTCAGGAGGCCATCGGTTCGATATTACTATAGACACAAACTTCGGGCAAAGATGCTGGTGGCAAGAATCGAACCTGAAACCTCACACTTTACAATATTTGATAACTAGGAAAACGCTTAAGTCCCGCCGCGTTGTTGGATGAGCGTAATTGGTGCATTGAGCTGCCATGTGTTATGCGGATTTTCTGTTGTTTTGTGAAAAAATCATTACTTAGTTGAAGATTTTTTTTAATTAATTTAAATTAAATAAAAAATAAACTTTTATTTTTATTTTTTTTAATTAATCGTAATTTAAAAAAAGAAAAAATCGTAAAATTGCGATTTTCATAAGAAATAATTATTCGATTGCGCTCAAATTTCACAAGAATATATTAATTCATAAAATTAAGGTTCTGTGAAAAAATTATTACAATGGGTTAAAGCATGTAGGTGTTATAAGTCAAAGAATTGTTTTAAAAAAGAAAAAACCGTAAAATTTCGATTTTTATGAGAAATAATTTTTCGATTACGCTCAAAGTTCACACGAATATCTTAATTCATAAAATTATAGTTCTGTGAAAATCTCATTAAAATCGGATAAAGCATGTAGGTGTTAAAAGTCGAAGAAATTTTTAAAAAATCGAAAAAAAATCGTAAAATTGCGATTTTCATGAGAAATAATTTTTTGATTGCGCTCAAAAACGTGGCAGTTTTAAGTTTAGAGATTTCGAAGGTCTTCAGAAAATTTCATTGCAATTGGTGTATCGGTTTAGCCGGAATCGTGCTGACAAACACACAATAATACAGAACAAAAAGAAGAAGGAAAAAAAACATTCCGGATTTTTTTTCTCCAGTGTAGTGAAATGGAATCTTCGTTTCGCTCGCTACGCTCATCCAACAAGGCAAGTATCACTTTGTCCCGAGCCACATATGCGTGCCTCTGGTCGGAGTCTATTCTCTGTTTTAGGTGTGTTCCTTAGATACATAGTACATACGCCGTTTAGGCTCAGTTCTTGTCTTCAGCCATGAAAAATACACCTTCTACACACACACCATCTTCTTCCCAATAAGTTACTACCCACTGCCGCGGAATGTATGATATGACTTCGCCGCCCCGCACTGCCACATTTCTCTGCCGATCACACGCAGTACGCACACATACGCCTGCTTTCAAGTCGACTTGGACACCCTCATTTGTTTCGGGCGTTCGTGGCTTTTGCAGAACATCAATACCAAATTTGTACAATTAAATTAAGCTAACCCATCGACTAGAAAATAACCAGCGGACGATTCTTCACCCTAAACAGAAGTATGAAATCTCAAAGATGACTTGATTCACATAAATTGTATACATGGTTTTAGAATATTTAAAATAATACCACTCAATTAGAACTAATTATAGTAATTTCTGGTCTTCACGTAAAAAACGCATTAATTTGTACAACGTATGATTCACAACCGCTGTTATGTTATTATTGTGGTACGTGTCGTTTTTACCTTTATAAAAAAACACGGCATTCATGTCCATCGGTCGCTGGCTCACCGGAAAGATGCGCGGTAGTTTCCAGAACGAACGGTAGAGAATAGTCTGCTGAATGGAACAAGCTTTTAGTTTATTCATTGAGATTCCACATAAGCTGTTCAAGAGATATTTTAACCATGTGATTATGGTAATTTTATGCTTTTTAGCATAATTGAGTGGCTCTACTGTGGGTTTTCTATGATACTCGGCAAAACAAAAACGTTGTGGCTAAACCGTGTGTTAAGAGGACGAGGACGAGGACGACGAAGTAAAAAGTGGAGCTCGAAAAAGTTTTTCGGTCAAACAAAAAGTGATGTGTAAAAAACTTGTTCGGGTATACGGGACTATACTCGTTGTTTTTTTGTTTTAAAACAAAGAGTTGAATGTTTTTTCGTTGGTAATGTTTTGGATTGCGTATCACGTTCCATACGTTTCAATGCTCTTCCGCTTGTCCAGACATAGCGTCAGGTTTAAAAAATGGACACGGTCACAAAAAGACTGGACTTTTTTAGTTTTTTTACAGAAAAAAATCATTAAAATGGCTGCCTTTTGTTTCATAAGATTTGAATGGTAAATTTTAGAACAAAAGTCATAAAAAAACAAATCGAGGGAGATTTTTTCGTAATGTCCATCAAAAAATTACGAAACTGGAACAAAAAGTGGTAATGTTCTAAAAAATTAAGGATTATGTTTTAAGGGCTTTGTGATATACGCGTTGCAAAACCAGTTCTGTTTTATGAAAGAGAGAAAAAAATTGTTGTCTGTGACAAAAAATAATGGGGTGCGATGGTAAAAAGTGACCCCCAGTGACAAGTTTTTCGACACGTTATCCGTCAAGAGAGATTGAAAAACAATACTCTAGTCGCGAGTTTTTCGAAACACGTCAGAAGAAAGAATTGTACCTGAACAACCAACGTAATTACACTGACAAGGAAACATCTCGGACTGTTACTACACAATTCAATGCACATTAAGATTTAATTTAAAACCATTCATTAGGACCATCAAAGTATAATTTCAGTTGCCACAAGAAATGTTCTTTTGTATGAGATTCAAACAAACAGACGAGGAAGGAATATGAAATGGCTTCTTGGAATAACTGTACAAAATGGCGGGTATGGTAGCTTGTGCTCACTCATGGCGTGTTACTGACTAGTAAACATTTTGACTTTCCAGTATGAAAATAAGTTCGTTCCACACGATTTATATTCATACTTTTGTATCACACTGATCGGATACTTTATGTTCAGACGAAATGACGAAAAGTCAAATGGATGAAAAAGTGGCAACTTAAGTTAAGTTGGTTATTGTATTGCATATTTATATTATGACAACTTGGCTTATGACCTAGCATTCTCTTGGCTCTGACTGGACATGATTGGACTCTCACAATGTTCTCATCTCATTCATCTAAAATTAAATGTAATTTTGTTTTTATTGTATCTCGAATTTTCATACTCATTCATTTAGATTTAAACCTAGTGTATTGTAGTTTAATTGTATAGAAAGCTGCAAGCTAAGCCATTCTGCCATGGAGCTAACTAGCTTTTTTTAGCTTGCTTAATAATTAATATCTGTACTCTGCTAATACAGGTGTGTATATGTCATCTACGTTATGTGCTCTTGGTTTACCTGTGCTGTATATGGTGTGTTACATATATGTTTGTGTATTTTTAAAGTTTGGAATTTGTTGAGTAATATAAATAAACTTTTCGACAACTGCTATGAATCAATAACCTTGTCCTTAAAGCGGGCTTATGCTAAAAATCTTATATTCAATAATAATAATAATAATAATAATAATAATAATAATAATAATAATAATAATAATAAAAAAATAATAATAATATAATAATAATAATAAAATAATAATAATAATAATAATAATAATAATAATAATAATAATAATAATAATAATAATAATAATAATAATTGACAAAAAAGCATCGATACGTAGAGCGGGAGGTTCTGGGTTCAAACCCCAGTCAGGGCAACACATATTTATAACAAAAGCCATCATTCAACATCATATTTTGACGTTACGTATAACCCTAATTTGCTGTCTGTCATTTATCTACTTACATGTTTAAAATCGCATGTTTTATCTTTGCAAAACAAAACGGACTCGTCATGAATAATGCAAGAATCAAAATCTTGTTTGGTTTAAAATCAACGAGTAGCCATCTATTTCAAGTGAAAAATAACTTAATAAGAGTACGATTTTTGAGGATAGAAACTACAGAATTCATCAATTTGCTACAAAGAGCTAAATTTGAGAATCAAAGTATAAAAAAGTAGTTTTCTGTATGCTTCTTACACCCATCTCAATTTGAGGGTAAAATTAGCGTTTTACGTTAAAGATGCTCAAGATTACTCTCTATTAGCTATATTTGTTTTACTTTAAATAAATAATTGTATCTATTTGTTATGATATTGAAGAATAATGACAAATTTAACTTCAACTTGTAGGCATATTTAAAAATGTATAGTGCTGTTTTTGAAGTGGTGATTTAAACTTAATTAATTTGATATAAAGTTCTAAATTTGGGCTTTAAAAATGCTAAAAAGTAATTTCGTAAGTGTTTCTTGCACCCATCGCGATAGAAGAAGACGGTGCAGCTAGGTAAGGGCCCGACCGGTTCCTACAACGGTATCCGACTCGTGTAGGCGCCTGACCTACCTCAACCACAAGTCAGGGCCAATATCACGTGCTACGTCGATACTTCATCTCAAGCTGCCGAAGGAAGGTTCGGGTTTTTTAGTTCGTCTCGAAAACACGATCGTCTGAACGGATCTTTGATCGATCGTAAAACCCTTTTAGTTACATCGAGGCTTATCTAGTTGATGAAGGGCATGATTTGAGAAAACCTCGCACGTGGCCTACTCCTTCTCAACTAGGAAAGAAATACGTGTAAGTCGTCTAAAATATAAGTACAAAAATACGTGTGAATATGTTGTGGTGAAAATAGGTTATCATTTTCTCTGTTGTGAATACTAAAATGGTTTAGGAAAGATGTGGGCATTATTTTTTGGGGGTTTAATTGGTTTAAGGGTATGGCAACCGTTAGGTCATAATGCGCCACAGGGATATGGAGAAGAAAATCCCTAGCTGGTCAGAACCAGCCACGGGTGGGGGTAGGAAAGGGGGTTTCTCAATCGTGGTCTTCGTCGTCTTTGTCATCGTTTGTCATCTCATTGCAGTCGTCGTCGCCTTCGGGGAGGTCGCCAAAAGAAGGGGAAGTGTAAATATTAATTAACACATCGACGTTTATAGCATATAATGATTATATTTTTAATATCAAGAAGACAGATTCTGGAGAGTGGGACTAGTCAATTCATTTCTTTCCATAGAACGACCTGTTGCTTCTAGAACTTTTCCGGGATAAAGAATATAACCTCAGAATAAATCAATCGGAAAGATATTTTTAATTTACTTAAGACTATTGGATTAAATCATTAAACCATATTGAACCATATTTAAAATAACTCTAGTAAATCCAGTCTTCTAGAACTAGAATCCCTTTTAATCCTAGAGTGTCTTACCTCTTGGCTCTTGAGACATATTTTGTTACTCTACATTTTGTATATTTTATCAGTTCAAATTCAATTGCTCAAGGCTTGAAGGACATAAATCGAAGGCAATCACAGTCTGTCACGAAATAAAGCATAATCTTTCATAAGAAAACTGACCAGGGACAAATTATCACTTTTTTTGATTGAAGTCTAAGGGAGTGACCAAAATCTAACGACATTGGTAAACCTTGCAGAGTGAAACGAATTTTTAGAGGGATTGCCAGAGGCGGGCACAGAAGCGACTACCTCTATAGCTACACCACTCACATCCAATCTATTTTGATTGAGTAGACTCTAAATAAGAATGTATTTATATATTTTATTGTTAGTGCTTGCTCGTATGAGACGTTGGGAAGCAACATCAACACAAGTCGTGTTAAATTGTTGTATAGACTGGACAAGGCTAAAATATTTAACAAAGTGTGAAACAATCCGTCACTTGTACATTGTAGTGATAGTGTCCGAGCTTCATCTCTTATCAACTCCTGTTCGCCTGATACCCAATTTTAATTTCATGGCTAATTTTCGAAAGTCCAGGCTAACTGTCTGTTCAAATGTTTTATAGTCGGGCGCAGCGTCGAGCGTAGACCAATAATCATTCAGTTTTATATTGCTAATTATGTTCCATTGGCCGACGCTTGGCGTAGTATTACTTTTATGAGTTTGTATACTACCCCTAAGACCCCGGTTTCACAAAATTTTGCGAAAATTTGGAACAATGCTTTTTTTGGCCACGACCTGGAGATTTAGTAGACCTTGGAAACAAGTCTCTTTCAATCTCACTATGAATTTGGCGCATATTATCATTTCTAGAAAGCAGTGAACTCCAGCTGTTGTTTGTTTACAAAGAGAAAAGAAAGAGAGTTTGCGATTTTGACATAAGTGCACTAAAGTGAATTATTTGATTTAAGTTTATTATGCCTAACATAATATTTTATTGTGCGATTTATTTAATGTCGTCCAGTGCAGGGAAATATTTTCAATGTTTACAGAAGCAGTCGATACAGTCTTATAGAGTTACGACTACGAGTGAAGCTTATTCCAATGCTAATTTGCTGCTTGCTAGTGATTAGGGACAATCGACCGAAGTGTCATCTGCCAGAATTGTCAGCCGACCGAGGTGTCAACTGGCCGACCTTGTGAGCAATGCTCCATTCGTGGACATACATAAAAGAATTACCTACCGAGGTATGCCTACCTCATGCGTGACGCACGAGATTCTGATTCGAGAGTTCGAGGGTGCGGACTGCGGATCCCACTACCGGTAATCCTGACTGAAATATTTACTAAAGGTTTCCATTCACAACTCACCCAGTATTACATAGTAAATAGTAAGTTACCTGAAGAGGGTCACATGGGGTAACGTGATGTGTAGTCCTACGCTGTAGCGGTCGCCTGAATAGCGTCGACCACCTCGTGTGTAGTGTACTTTCTTTGTTCCTCCTAATGCTTCTAACCTTCCTTCTCATCTTTCATTGTGCAAGGTCTGTACAAACGAGGTGGTCGACGTTATTCCAATTCCAGTCGACGCTATTCAGCGTCCCCCGCTGTAGCGGACGGGCATCCTTACAAAATTAAAAAAAATCGATGGCGTCGGGGCCTACAGGATTGGCTTGGTCACTTTGGTTAACTGTCCCCCACTGAAAATCAGTTGTGTGACTGAGTGGGTATATTCTAAATACGTATTTATTTACAAGAAAGCATTATTTCTAAGGAAGATGTTAATTCGTCTAGCTAGATTATTAGAAATATACCCTCATGTTACATAAATTTACAACAATCCATGCCATGCCTAGGCATACAGGAATCAAACCCACGTATTCTGGATCCAATCTCATCTGGCTTGCGCCCAATTGTATTAGCCACCGGCGACAGTTCAAAAGAACAGTTCGTTTCTCCATGATCATCACATTCACGAACCACATAGTTAACCTCAAAGAGGGACACCTAAACTCACATGTTAGTTAGATAAAGAACGCATAATTAACTCACACGGAAAATAATACCTAAATGTATTGTTCAACTTTGACTAGCAATTAATTAATCACCGCATTGATGTGCTCGCCACAAATACGTCACCATACCCTGATGACAGAGAGCCGACATCAGATAGTTAGCCCTCTGTCTATACCAGCAGACTACGGTCTGAATAAATGAAGGTCCATCGCTATTAAATATAAAAGCCTGTTTGAACGAAGCGAGGGCTTGTTATCAGAGGACGCCTGTCCGAAACAGAAAGTCGGCGATGATAGGGTGGGGGGGGGGGGGGGGGGTAGGGGGGAGATAAGCAAGTCGGCCATGCGTTGTCCACTCCACAATTAAAACATTAGGGAGGTTATTTTCAACTCAGGCCGGAAGAGAAGAATCCACTCAGGAAGATGGATTTTATCTTCTAATGTAGATGGACAGGATGGGTAGAAATTACGTCGCTGTGAAAGATGTTGTGGAAAGTTAGGCTATTTATCTCCGTTTTATGTAAAAATAAGGAATAAGGGCTACGACTTAATTTTTGTTCCCGGACAAGCGTTTATAACAAATTCTGTAAATTACATTGCAAAGTGAAGTGTGGTATAACCGAAAGTTTTAAAGAAAGATCAAGTGACTGCCTTTCTATGGCAAGTAGCAACACAGCCTATCTTTTAAAAATGGTAGAAAAAGTTGAAACTTATATTTTTAATCGGGCTATTTATCGCGTCGGTTGAGACGAAGAAGACATCACGGTGTTTAAAAGTTGACAAATACTGAGAAGAACGACCGCGACAAAACATCAGGATTACGAAATATGTTACCAACGGGTCGAGAAACATTGAACCGTTTCAGTTGAAAATTAATTTAGTTAACTTTTATTATTTTGTATCGTTTTAAATGTTAAAAAATGTGTTTTCTTAATTCTGTGGACGGCGGGAAAAGGGTCGCAATTTGGACGATTTTGACCTGTCACATTTTTTCTCAATTTTTCTACTTCTGTGCTAAAAAAAGTTGCACAAGTCATAAATCTTCCTTATAATAGGCTATGCTAGTATTGATGCAATGGAATTAAGTCAATAACGCAAATTCTTCAACTTAAAAAAAATTTCAAAAGGCTCTCCTGAAAATTCGCCATTATTGACTTATGCCCTTTTCCCTACCCACCACAGAATTATTCTTTTGAATGAGACATGTTATAATCTACATCATTCTATTAGGTGTATGGGTTACAATTTAAATACAGCAATTCGCTATCGTCGTTTCGATACTAGCAACTAACAATCCTGATGATGTACATTTCCAAGGTTTTTCTGAGTCGTCGCTAGGCGACATTCCCTTCCAACTGTCCCCGAACAAAGTCACGTACACAGAGGGGCTAGTTGTCCCTGAAAAGTTGTAATATATGTCTTAGCACACTTTTACTCTGAGCCAAGATAGCTTCTGTATAACGTCACCACCATGTAAAGTTTACGTCATATTAGCATCATGTAAAACGCCGACCGCTGTTTACGTTAATGCAATTCATTCACTCTACCACAACCACATGTGCGATCTGACAACATCGATAAATACATTGTACATATCACCATGTTAAACATGCAATGTCCGTGCTGGCGATATGATAGCCAATGCTAAATACATCACGATCAGTTCAGCCCTTTGACCCTTCTTGAGCTCAAGTGATGGATAATTCTAAGCGTTAGTTTCACCTCATTGCTTCATTAAATCACTATCATTAGAAGAGATACGTGTAATTAACCTACGACAACGAGATCTCCATTTCATCGTGTTACTTTATGATTTTTGTTGTTTTTCGATTCCTTTATCATTAACTTATCGGGACAACAGGTAAATGCCGATAAAAGTGAGGCTACATTATAAAAAGTGTGCACGATGCTGGAGTCAAATCCACGTCCCTTGGGACTTGAAACTGCGTCCAAAACGTAAGACGCGCACGGACAATATGTATGAAAGGAATTGCAAATTATGTTATTATTTTATATTTTTTCACTGTTTATTTTATTTAACACGTGTCTGCAATTTGATTACACAAGTATGCCCCGACTGGTACTCGAACTCTGATTATCATCATTGTTTGTACATGATGTACTTAGTACTAACAACGCAGTAAACTTTGGTACAGCCATGTAATCGATGATTGGTATTTGGTAACAACTAACGACAAAGTAACAACTTGTTATAAAACGAATAGAACGAGGATTGCGAATTTGTAAATTTTAAAAATTCAAGCCAATTACTATATTTAACGATCGAGCAAAAAAAAATTATGTTATGAATTGGTCCGCAAAATAGCGGGCACTTTACAAGCAATTGAATTTTTCTAACTGAACGAAGAATACACTATTAACCCTGCGATCGCAACAATGAAAGTTGTACATAAATTTGAAATTTAGTTCACATAACTATTTGTTTTCACTCAAAAACGGTTTTACTTAAAAGTATTACTACCTCCCCCCACCACAACTCCCCCTCCCCTACTCTCCCGCCGAAACTGTAAACAAGCAAGGTTAACAGCCCTCCCCCTGTCACTGTTGAACTCGTCTACCTGTTATATAAAAAGATCATGAACATTATCATCTCGCGAAGATTAGTCGTGTAAGAAGTCTATCAAATGCTCCTTTGTAGATCTCAATAGACGCAATTCAAGTTGACCACTCGCCTTGGTCAAAGACATCTTTGTCCCTCTCCTCTTTCAAAGCAACACCCGACAAAAGCTCACCCTTTACGGTCATCATGCACCTTACACAAACACCCCATGAAAACGTCATGCCTAATTATTTTTTCCTATTTCCATTCACAATATTGATTTTAACAACTCTGACCGTATGCAAACCAACCCCCAAAAAGGGTTGTAAAGCATAGGCTAGTTTTTCGTATGTAAATTAGGGGGCATTGTAGACCAACCCCTTGGCTGACCCTTGGAGTGACCTGCGCTGGTCGCGTGCCCAAAAGGGTGTCTCATTTTAAAAAGGGTTTGGTCGACTGGACAAGGGATGATAGACAAAGTGGCACGCGACCATTGAAGAAGGGGTATGACCATCCAACTCAATCGAGAGAGATCATGGCTAATTTTAATCCGACTGGACAAATTTCTCACGGTTCTAAAAAGGAAATTAACAATGGCGACAGCGGTGATGTTAGGGGTGGGTGGGTTTCAGCTTGGACGCTGTTTAATGACGGGGAGGTTATTGGTTTCATCGACGTCGTCATCTGGGAAACATTGAGGCGTTGTTCTCACCCTAGCGGACTTTGTCGACATAAATTAATAAACTTTGACGTGAAAATATTTTTTTGTAATTCGATTATAAATTTTGTCGTAATGGCAATGAGGAAGGGAAAGAAAGGACTGAATGACGAGTACTCACAGCTTCACTATAGCGACTGATTGTGACATCACTTCCACCATTTGTCAATAGTTCAACTAGATTAGTAGAATATAGAAAAATTGCGGTTTTGGCTAAATAAATAAATGAGTAAAAATAAATTTGTATACAGGGTCTATACCCACTCAGGATTTCATGCCTCATACTTTCACCTAATAGAATCCAGAAATTATAAAATCCAGCTAGACCGGGACTTAAACCCAGGTCTCCCGCATTTTGGGCGGGAGTCTTAAACATTGGACCACCGAACCAATAACCATAACTTAGGTGTTTCCCTTATACAAACTCTTGATTACAAATTACATATTTCTCATTAAAAGAGCAATGAGCGACACCCGAATTGTCTTTTGATGGACGATGGGAGTACACAATTCTTCAAAATACATTTTTTTAGTTGAAAGGAAACTACAATTTTTCCTTTGTTCAAGCAGTCACTACCACGACCCATGTTTGCGATCCGCCCAATACTTTCCGACGCCCGAGCATCTTCGACGGCGTCGTCCGTAAACATTCCTCGGCGGCGTCGTCCAACTCGTAGCCACCCCATCCTCCCACCGACCTAGGGCTGGCAGTGGCTGCTGCATCGGCTAAAATTAGGACTGGAACATTCTACAAAAAATACCCCTACTGTCTCCTGCAACGAAGTGCAGGATGTGTCTCCGAGGCCATGGTTGAGGCCAACCAGAGGTCAAATCCAGAAATATCATCCAGGGATAGAGAGTGGAAGCTTCGAGAGCTAGGTTGTATGTCACCGTGGATCGTGTTGAGATACGGGATGAGGGTGGGACACTTCGGTCGATGCCAACTTGAAGACAATGTCGGGACTTGTCATTAAAGTTAGTTTTGTTTCTAGTCAGTTTTTAGATTTATACACAAAACCCGAAGGAGGTAGCACATATGTAACGTGTGAGACTGATTGCAGGGGTTATGGGCTCGAATCTCGCCAATGGCAATCCTGATTGAAAGTGTTTTCAGAGGTTTTCTTCAGTCGTTATGGGGATTGGTGGGATTGATTCCTCCAAAATTACTTTAACACAGGGCCTGAAGAGGGCCACACCTGTTAAAACCGAATTGGTACCCTCCCAACGGGCATAATTACGATTTAAAAAATAAAAATAAATTAAACATTACTTTCATCAACAACATTAACATAAGTGAATGATAGCAATTGTCGTAAGTTTGCCCCGACTGGAGATCGAACCCAGAACCTCCGGTTTTTCGAACCGATGCTCTAGGTACCATTCACCATTCACTAATAACGTATGCTTAAAAACCTTATATTCAACAATTAGCACTGTTCAAAAGCTGGTTAAAGTGCAATTGGCGAGCTGTCCACAACATGTCTACTTTTCGTTTCCCACGTTATTATGTACTCGATAAATTTTGTGGCACACGTATTTATGCACTATTCCATGATCCATGTGCTCTTTGCCTCCTTATGAGTATAACCTGCTTATAACTCGTCAAACCAACACATCTTTTTATAATAATATATATATGATAACACTGCTAGAAACATAGAGATAAGGTCAATACAATTACTTCACACTGTTCAACATAAGTTTTGTAATTAAACCACTTTCAACAACAGCTCAATATAACAAAACATAATATATCGTGCTATCACAATCCGGTTTGAAATGTAGAATTGCAAATGAAGATGGGCAATTACTTCAAGAGTAAGAACCATTCACGTCACATAGTAAGTAACACTGTTTAACATATTAAATTTTTTGGCAAATTGATGTAAATCAGAGATTGCCTTTCCAATAGTATAATTGTCCTGTAAATGCTGGAAGACACAAAATAACACTACTCCAGACAAATAAGGTATGATTCTGGGTTTATTTATTTATTAAGAGTATTATTAAAATATAATGGTATTCAGTTTTAAAATTTAATTTACAAAGGAGGAGTCCAAGCAGTGTTGTGTTGTCAGTATCGTCACAGATTCACATATAATTATGCTATTGCAAACATTTTGTGTTTTATTAGAAAGCAAATTAGTCTAATTCAAAGGGAAACGAAATCATATGTTTTCGGTTGCACAGCCAATATACTCTCACTCCTCCCCATTAGCCACCTCTTTCATTTGTCATCATTCATCAACTATCACCAGTCACCACTCATCTTTCGAGAGAGCAACATTTCAATGACCAAGGAAAAATTATTACACAATCATTATTAAAACACTGCATTCAACTTATTAGAATTACATCCTCAATCTCAATACTTACTCTTTGGCACCTTCCCGGGTTTAATTAAAGCTTTCCCAATTTTAATTGATTTGATTGGATATGCTTAACTCCATATTTATGCAACTTGCTAATCGAGACGATATAAATAATTGATATAGAGTACAGTACGACACGGCGTTATCATCATTTTATGTTTCACGTATCATCTGTAAAAAGATGCACAAGATCGACGATTTCACCCCCACATTGTTGCTTTCCTTTCCACCCCATAATTCCCCAGGTTGCAGAGATCCGCACAGCAAGGCGAGATTTCCCTCTTTCCGGCACCAGCCAGCAGAAAACCGAGATCGATTTGAAAAGTAGCCACGATAAAAGACTTAAAGAACCACCGAGATCAGATTTCTATATAAACCCGAGCCACATTCGAGTTTCTGTCGGACCAACAGAGCTTTTATATAAACGCATGGACTTTTTAGAGATTTTTTTATCGTGGTCGAAAATCTCCATTTAAACTTCTTAATTCAACCTCCCTCTCAAATCCCATTCAAGCCTTTCTAAAGGTTACGGACATGTGTAGTTAAATGCTTAAGTTCCACAAATGAAGTTCTTTATGATGTGTGTAGGTCTTGCTGAATGCTTGACACATGTTAGTGATAGGATTAACTCACATAAGCCACTCAACTGTTAACTGAATGATGCTGACTATGCGAGGAAGATTAAGTACCAGTTTGCACATGAGAAACCGTTTGCCAAGTAGACGTAGATTTTTTTCCTGCTTTGCCGGGCTAATGAACGAGTTTCAATATCTATTACAGCCATGTGAATAAACAAATAAGCCCACCACGTTAGATGTAAAGCTGGATTCAAATCAGCACCTGGAGTTCCTGTTTGTGCCACATCCACTTGTTCAAGTGGGAATAGGGTGTGACACTGTTTGATTCATTGCCAACATTAACTGACCATGATCATTTAAACACTCGTGATGGTGACATAACTAGTGAAAATTAGTATATGACGAATAATTTTACAAAAAGACTATATATATGAGTATATTATGCTCAATGCATTGTTTACATTCAGACATTAGTGCCTCAACCCTCAAGCATATGTCTTATTGGGGTTACCTTCCTACATCTTATTATGCATCTCATGGCTTTGTTTTGTAGCACTTGAATGAAGTCTCTTACACATAATTATTTTGGTTGCAACTTGCAATTGGTAAGATAAGTCGTGAAATTAAACTTCCTACAATTCACACGAATACGAGATACTATCATATACCTTTAGCGTCATACATTTAACGTCCACCGGGAATCGAAGAAACACGCACGGGCTTTGCATACCGACGTTATAATCATAGCTATATGTTGGTGCCAAAATAACACACTCTTTATCTTAAAGTTGTTTAACTTTCCAGATTTAACTCGGTGTTAATGGGAGTTCAAAGTTGGCATCTAAACTTGAACTTCAAATATATTTTTTCGTTTTGGCGCCTGACGAAGAACAACTTGTCCTTCTTCCGGTGACTTACTTGGGCCTAAAGATAGCTGGAGGGAATGCCCAAGGGTTACGGACACAACCTCAGAATTTGATTTGTAATTTATCCCGTCGAGCCGGCAATCCTGACTGTAGGTTTTGTTCGAGGTCTTCCTCATCGTCAATGCGAATTCAATGAAATTAGTCCTTTTAAACAGCCCTCGGACATCCCTTCACAATTGTCCTAACTTGCAATATACCTATATAGTTGATTGGGTTGATTGGATATTGCTTAACGTCTCATATTAATGCACTTTGGCTATTCGAGACGATGAGTGGTGATAGATGAGGATGAAGTATGAACAGAAGGGAGGAGGGGAAACCCGATACCGGCATGTAGCCTACTCTTTTCGAAAACTACCAAGGGGACCAACGGCTTAACGTCCCATCCGAAAGGACGGTGTAACCTTGACAGTCATATAGGTTCCTCCACTAACCCGGACTGCCGAGCAAACGTCGAGGAGAACGAAAGCCGTTACACTAGCTCTCGAACCCTCCATCAGCTCTAACCAGCGATATACGTGAGTTTCGGGGCAGTGCGATCACTCATGCACTCTACCCCTGACCACGCCCGAGTTTGCTTAACTTCGGTGTTCGAGTGGGAACCGGTTAAACTACCTATAGCTAGGCACCTCAGTATAGATGGGCAAATGCGTTGCACCTTGGGCAGGTTTCCCAGGAAAATGATTATTTTTGGATGAGCGTAGCGAGCGTAGCGAAGATTCCATTCTACTACACTGGAGAAAAAAATCCGGAATGTTTTTTTTTCATTCTTTCTTTCTTTCTTTTTTTTGTATTTTTGTCTGTTTGTCCACACGATTCCGGCTAAACCGATACTCCGATTGCGATGAAATTTTATGGAGGCCTTCGAAATCTCTGAACTTAGAACTGCCACGTTTTTGAGCGCAATCGGGAAATTATTTCTCATGAAAATCGCAATTTTACGATTTTTTTCGATTTTTAAAACATTTCTTCGACTTATAACACAAAACATACTTTATCCGATTTTGATGATTTTTGCACAGAACCTTGATTTTATGAATTAAGATATTCTTGGGAAATTTGAGCGCAATTAAAAAATATTTATCATAAAAATCGAAATTTTACGAGTTTTTCTTTTTTTAAACAATTCTTTGACTTATAACACCTACATGCTTTATCCGATTGTAATGATTTTTTCGCAGAACCTTAATTTTATGAATTTATATATTAGTGTTAAATTTGAGCGCAATCGAGAAATTATTTCTTATAAAAATCGCAAATTTACGATTTTTTTTAACAATTACGATTAATTAAAATAAATTAAAAAATTTAAGTTAATTTTTTATTTAATTTACATTTAATTTTTAAAAAAAATTCAACTTAGTAATAATTTTTCCACAGAACAACAGAAAATTCGCCTAATACATGGCAGCTCAATGCACCAATTACGCTCATCCAACAACGCGGCGGGACTTAAGCGTTTTCCTAGTAATATATGTACTTGGCTCTCTCTATCAGTAAATCTTTTCGTTTCATCATTGATTGTGTCGCTGAATGATAATTAGGTACCATGGTATCCCTCACATAAAAGTGATAGCCGAGTAGAAGTCGCTCTTTGACAAGAGTCGTGGCTCTGAGAGGGATGTCTCGCAACCCTTCCTGTGTCCTGCTAATTTTAGCCCCCGACTCCAGACGCCGGCGAGGGAGAGAGAGGGAGAGGAGAGAGGCTCGTTGGTCTTGTGGTTAGCGTATCTGCTTCCAATGCAGAAGGTCCGGGGTTCGATTCCCGCTAAAGTCAGAAGTTTTTTAACTTCTTATTGGACTTAGGTCCATTAGTTCTTGCTTTAGGAGTTGTAAACGGTGACTTTAGAGCCGTCCTAGCAACGAAGCACATAATAAATTTCAGAGTTGTTCTGAATCGGCCTTGTTGATCGGCGTGATTCGCGGGTGATTTCGCACTGTCCATACACTGATTGCTATATTTCCTATTAAAAATATCGATTTTTGGTTTTGGTTATCGCCACTCAGTCGATTGCGTCGGGCCTGCATGGTTTGCTTGTCGACTTTATTTAAAGTTCCACTGAAAATCACGTTATTTAACTGAGTGGTTAACCTAATAAATGTATCTTATTATTATTGGAGGTGAAGAGAAACAACACACTTCGACGGCTTCTGTTCAGGGACAGGAGATTTCAGGGGACATCATCGACAAGCCGATAGAGATAGCTAGGTGGGCCAAGATTGCATAGGGTGAAACTCCAATGATATGAATTTTTATACCATTTTTATTATTTTCTATGTTTTTCTTTACGCCCCACACAGTTTTTTTTACATTCACGTTTTTTATTTCAGTTTTAAAAATAAATAATTACGAGCTTTGTAAGATGTTTCCTTGTTATCTTTGCCTCTCAATACGAGTCTATATTATTAGCAACGTAACACAGTTATGCCCTCCTCTAAGTAACAGTTGTTGTAAACATGGGTGGACTAACATATATTTTTCATTAATTCAACAATCAAGAAATTACCAAATTCAGCCTCGACCGGGGATTGAACCCAGGTCCCCGACTTGTTGGTTGACCCCACCATGAGAGTGTTTCTAAATACAATATCAATCATGAAGCATCATCTACTTACTATCATACCGCCGTAAATTAAATCTGTATTGATCGATGGATGGTCAATCAGTATTATATGAATACAGGGTGGACCCCGACTAATCAATACTATTTTGAAATTAATAAAACTAGATTAATTGTTACATTAAAGGTATGATATTAATGATTTTAAACATTGTTGTAAAGATGATGGTGAAAAACTGTATTAACTAATTAATAGTACGGTATTTGGTTTATGATATAAGATAATGGGAATTGACCATAGTCACGCATCAATTAATAATTTATTTCACAAACTATGCTGGTCGCCCAGTCGATGCCCTATAGCATAGCCCATTCATCGCCCCTATACCAGTTCGTAATGGAATCGTCAGTGGCGTATTGTCTTTGGGATCAAAGACCCGCTCCATCAAAGGAAAATATCATCAATTGAAATCCAAAATTAATTGATGACTTGCCAATATCACAACAATTAAATTAAAATTTCATGCACAGTCTGACCGTACGCACTGCCAGTGGCGTAGCTACCGCCCCGCAGCCACCCGCGACTGCGGGGGGGCCCTTGGCTTGGTAGGGGCCTCGGGCCACCTGTCAGGCTAATGAGGGCCCCTCACTTTACGAGAATGAATTTAGAGTAAAATCTCTCGCGAAATAGCCGCCGAAAGGTTACACTTTTGTAAAAAAAAGAAATACGCATTAGTTCAAGTTGACAAAAGAGAAGAATGAACGTGATAACCAATTTTACACTATTATTAACTCCAAAATGCAACACTCTAAACAATTTTGCACAATCTTGTCAAATTCACCCGAGTTGAAATGGCCATCATCTGTGACTGACTACCGTCAGTTCAGTCAATCTTTTTTTTTAAATTTTATAAAGAACTGGGTCGCATTAGTAAGATTCCAATTCCAGATTCTTTTGAACGGGGATATTTACAAAATGCCTTTTCAGAGAAATCTCATTTCACATAGTATATAACGCGGTCCATTACACTAATAAATCATGATAACCCTTCTGTTGTCTGACAGAGGGATGTTTCGATGTTGGCATGCAATTATTAGTTCATTGACATTTCATTCACACTTCAAGTGATCCTATATAACAATGACTTAATACCCATTTTAATCAACATCATCAGTATAATCATAAGTAGGTAAGTGATTATTTTTTATATTATTATTTAAAAGTGATGCAAGTAATCCATCCACTAATTTTTGTCGTTAAATTTTTGATTGGTGTGTGTACGTAAATGTATGCAAGTTTAAAAATGTGTATTTTCTGGGGTGTTTTCATTTATCATTATTGGTGTTGATATTATTAATATAACAGTAAATAAATGTATTAGGGATGTCATCGAAATCACGTTTTAGGCCATCAAACATAATGTAGGGTCCAAAAATTTATCACCTACGGTGTAAATGCCTCCGGCGGCTGGGGCTTCGCCCCAGACCCAGCTATTCCGCGCAAGTCGCGGGGGGCCCAGGAAATGTTGCTACGCCACTGCGCCATGCGCTAAACCTGTGTGCGTATATCATAGACGTGTAGGCTACAACTATAGCGGGTAATTGAGGCTTGACCATTGTAGTTAAGAGTCAGAGTGACTAGTGGAATTAAAGAAAGTTGTGCATTGAATTTTATTGGGAGGCCAACTGTGTTAGTTATGATGAATTGAATTCAAGCTGTCAGGGGGTGATTTGCAAAGAAAAGTGGGGGGGGGGGGTATCAAACTGGTCAGAGGAGTGGGGTATTGTCAAAATATGTCTGCTGTTTTTAAAGTATGATTTATAACAGTGTTAAGGCCACCGCCTGCTCGAATGGGATGAACCCTAATTGGGTCCATCCCATTCGAGCAGGCGGTGGTTTAGGCATTTCAAAACAATTTATATTTTAAGCATTTTCTAAGAATTTTGTAAAATTTCAACGTTTATTCTTTATTTACCATATTGTACCCTAATTGCAAAACCTCGTATATGTATTGGCTGTAGAATTGCCATGCAACATTTCAAACCTTGTTAAAATGACTATAGTTATCGAAAAGAGCAGGTTCGAGGTTTTTGTATTCAGGTTTAATGTCTTAAATTAAATTGAAGCACCTCGAATCTGCTATTTTCGATAATTAGAGCCATTTTAACAAGCTTTGAAATGTTGCATTGCAATTCTTCAGCAAATACAGATACACGGTTTTACAATTAGGGTATATCGATATGTGAAACCAGAAAGTAAAATATTTTCAAACTTTAAAATATTTTTGTGGCGTTAAAGAGTAAACAATACCAAAAATTAATGGCCCTACATGTCTTGTAGACTTAACATAATTTTCTCGTATTTAGCTGTTTGCAGTAACAAACGGGTCAATGGGAACATTCGTTATGTATTCATTTTGTCAAGAGTAAAATCACAAACTTGTTGCGGAGCCTGAGGGGGATAAAATGATTTTGGGTAATTATGTGTGTCCTGTGAGTGCTCGAGGGGTACACTTACCCTACCGCAGACAGATCGCCAGGGGACCCCCCCGTATCCGTGTCCTGCTCTCTGCATGGACTGGGAAAATAACACTTTTTATGAGTGTACAATCTGACGACAGATAGTAACCGTTGTATTTACGCCAAACAGCTTCTCAGTACAACACATTGCCGACATGTGTACGCGTGTATACTATCATCTGTGAACCATGCGCACTACTGTGAGCATGAAATATATGTAATATTGTAAACATTGCCACTTGAATGAGCGAATTGAGAATTCCGTTCGTTTCGAGTACATGTTTTTGTCTTCAATGAAGGCTACATTGTGTTAGCAGAGGTACATATATGTACTACCTTACCGATAGAGGTAGCTCACGAGATACGAGACTAGAATTCATCGGGATGTCACTGTACCATCTTGCCCACCACTAATCCTGACTGAAGTTGTCCATAGATTTTCTATTCAATAGACAAATGCTATGATTGAGTCCAGTAAAATTGTCATGCACTTTCCTCCCAACACCCTGAGTACTTCACACACTAAGAATATCTAGTTAATCGCGTAAAGATGGTGAAGCTGTTCCTGACTAGACTGCAGGACCCCAAACCCAAGGAAAAAAACATATTGTAATTTAACTCAAATATTAATTTTTGAATTGAATAGGAGTTTAAAATAAATTGATTTGCCAGGTGCATATGTATTTTTAGTACAGGGCCTACATTGTATTTTTTATGGGGTTATAAAACTAATAGAGTCGTGGTTTATTTTATAAGGAGTAACAAACTTACTCATCCGGTCACCCCACTTGGTTCTTGAAAATATGCAACAATAAAATTTAAAATACTAGGCCCCTTCGCTAATGCGTTTTCCAGTCGCGTTGATGGATGAGCTTTTATGGTTGGTTGATTATCGATGCCCTAAAAATACGATTTCTTTGAGAATATTTCTTCGATTGCCCCTAAAATCATAACATATCTAAGTTAGGTGATTTTAAACCTTTCCCATAAAGTTTCATCTAGATCAGAAAAGCCGTTTGACCGGTCGCGGGCCAAATATCACAAAAATATCACATTAAAAATAGGAAAAAATAAAACGTTAAAGTACGATTTATATATCTTTGATTGTACCCAAAAACTTGGCACCCTCCAATTTTCATCAAGATCGCATATGCCGTTTGCTTTGTAGTTGGCGAACAAACAAACAGACAAAAATACGAGCTATTTTTCTCAGGGCAAGTCAAATTAAAGTCTTCGCTTCGCTCATCCAATAATATTTATTTGTTGTGTTTGTGTAAGATCAATATAGTTTAAGATTCTTGAATGAACATTGCTTCCTAGAAGTTCAACATCTACAACCTATTGGAACCTATTTAAGTAGGCAAAGCTATGTGGAAACTGGAAAGCGTCTTGTGCGAGTGCGTGTGAGTGCGAGGCAGCCTGGTAGGCACGTCTTCGCCTTCCAAGATGTTTGGGGATGATGAACACCGGACTCACTCGTCCAAACATGGACGCGGGAGAGACGAAACAGGAGCCACGAACGGAAACAGAAACACAAAAAAACAAGGAGTATAAAAACAAACGAAGACGCGAGGAAAACCGAGGGGTGGAGACTTGTCAAAATCACATTTCAATACGTACGACTATCGTTATACTATGCACCTGTTGCTGAGAATGAAGAATGTTAGACCATGTGTGCATGGTGGCGGCAGTGGCGTAACTAGTACTCGTTTTTCGGGCGAGGGGGGGGGGCGAACATTTTTGTAACCTCTCATGGGTATACGCTCTTTCCTGGGTAAAGTACACGATTGGGAACAATGGGGGATCGGGGGGGGGGGGGTTGATGCGGGTCCAGGGCGATAGCCCCGGAATGTTTTTTGATTCTAGTGTGAGTGGACTGTGGAGTATTTTGACAAGTTTTTTTTTACTAAAACCTTGTAAAAGATGTATGAAAAACTAGCAAAATAAGAAAAATATGTCAATATTTATATGACATCTCAATAAATACCTGATGTAAAATAAAAATTGTGCCCCCCTGGCCCCCTACCGAATTTGGTGGGGGGGGGGCGACCGCCCCTGTCGCCCCCAATAGTTACGCCACTGAATGACGTACGTCGACGTCCATAGCTATAGAAAGCTTGGTTCAATATCCACCACCGGCAATTACCAGGATTGCCGATTTATGTTATTGGACTGCTCCGAAATTAGTTTTAACTGTAACGGCTGAATAATATGCTTTATACTAAATATTACGTGGTGGGTTTTGTGCTCTACAAACTCATTTTATTTTGGGAAATATATGCTAAAATAATCATTAACATAAAATTACAGAGAGTTTGCAATTTTAGACTAAACGATAAACGATCCAATGCACCTGTTGTGATAGCTAAACTGTTCAATCTTTCTTTCTGCTGACTATTAATCCATTAAATTTTCAGTTAACCTTTCGTTTACTTGGTTCCATGCAAATGGCAACTATGATGAATCTACCTGGTCATTTGTACCTGATTACGGAATTATTTTTTCTTAAATTGAGCCAGTGCTACGCTCCTAGAAATTGACATTTAGCTCTCTTGGTCATGTACACGAACATAAAATAGAACAATATATCAACTCTCCCCCTCACCCCACGCCAAATACACATACTCTCTCAATTCAATACGGTAAAAGGCTTGTTTTAATTGGCTTGCAGTCGGTTTCTGTAAGTCTCATTCCACGAACAATATATTTTATTGTTATCTCATAACTCTTGGCTGTTTGTGCGCAATAGAAGGATATTCTGGCATCTTCCAGGCTCCGGTGCTGGGAATTGATCTCTCGTCTACATCGTCTGATAGCTCCCGTAAGATTAATAGCCCATCCAGCCCTAAAAACAGGCGGGCAGTTAACTAATAGTTGTGTCTTTCTCTGTTCATTGCTTCTCGACCGAACTCCGCAGTGACGCAGCAATCGGTCACAGCTTCAAATGCATGGCGTCTTTACTGCATTAGGTATAATGAGATTGTTGATTTATTTATTGTATTATAATTTAGTACATATATTATGCAGATTACAAATAATATATTGATACAATAATGAAATGTGGAAAACGTGAATTATAATTTGATCGGGAAGGGAAAAGATTTCAAAAATGGATTTCAAAAAATATGAATTTGTACATGAACTAATATATTTTAATATATTTCCCCATTTCCAAACAAATAAATATTCAGTTTGGGGGGAGTGTAAGCTACATTGCCCCGGCTACTCATCAGCCTCCTCTGCATTATCCATTCTATTCTGCTGCTTGCATGTTTACCATTACTTAGTTCCTCCATTTCTCCGATCTTCCTAACATCTTTCCGATTCCACCTTCACCCCAAACACCTAGCTCTCTCCTCTACGCTTTGTTTAATTTGTTCAATCCACTTATCTAGTCTTCCTAATTTTCTTTTATTCCCTGCTAACCTTCCAAACTCCCTTCTCGGTATCTTTTCTGTTTCCAATCTTTTCATAATAAAAACAACGCGAATTTAGCTAAGCTGTCGTTGAAGTGAAGCTCGTGCCAATATACATCTGAGTGATATCATTTTAATAACCATGATATACAAAATGCAATATCATCAAATTAATTAAGAGCCCACTTCAAGAGAAATATAAAAACAATAAGTCAAAGCAAACTAATATAGCTTCTTGCATGTCTAATAAAGTCTCATGAAGACTATTTGTGTAAGACAAAGAGGAATATATTTAGATTGAGGACGAAGTCATGCATACCGTATGCTGTAGTTAACTCACTCACGCCATCTCTTAATTAATTCTTGTCTATGGTGACAAAGGATGAACAATGAACGTACAATGCGGCTGGAGATACGAGAATATTGTCCTATAATAATAGAGTGAAATAGAGTGAACTTCTTTGTTATTATCATAGCTTATACTAGCCAGCTAACCGAACCCATACATATTCTACTTTATCTTCCTTATATACAAGAGCATGTGCGATTATTTGTACAAAGTATGAAATATGTATACGCCGTCCGCGGTGGCATATACGATTAGGGCGCTGGTCCAAAGCGTGTGGCTCTACGAGGACGTGAGTTCGATTCCCACACAAGGCACATAGGTTTTTCAGTAATCGTTCTTCATCGTCATCTATCACCACTCATCGTCTCAGAGTTAAGCAACAAAAATCATAATCATCGAATGAAATATATTAATATTTGCTTGTTCTAGTTTATCCACATTACTATTATTCCCCTATTAAATTTGTCTATTGGAGAAAAGTATTCTCCAAAAATTGTTCATTGGTACCTTTTAACAATGTTAATATTTCATCTACGTCTACTGTCTTATTGTCTTGTTTGATTAATTTACATATTTATTAAATTTGGTTATTCATAATCACCCATAGAATTAATTTGATTTGGTCCAAAACCTGTATAAATCCAATTCGGAATAGTCAACATTCTAGTTAGAACTTTACTTTTAGTAAAATTGCAGTTGTACGATTTTTTGGGGAAATAAGACTAACATTAATTTTAATAAATAGCAATCAAATTTTTGTATTATCACAAAACGACATTTTCCAATAGCCATACACGTTTTCTTGATACAAAACCAGTCAATCGCTGGACCTCACCTCATATTTTAAGCCCGAACCACTTTACAATGATCTCATCCCACATCTCGCATATCCCGTTACAATTCTCGCTTCTGGCGTTAGATCTATCAACGCAAATAAATCGCCATTAAAGTTATTTATATTACCACCCATAAAGTACTATACCATAACTCCCAAACCAAGCGTTAGATTTCGACTTATCACCAACAAGAGAATATTAATTACAATAACATCGACGAAAATTGCTTGTCATGATTCTGCACCATATAATTACTGCTTGACAACACATAATCAATTTGAGGGTACGATGCCTGGACGCTCCTACCGAGAATGAAATAATAGCTGGTCAGTGTGTTCGAACGGTCTATTCAGTGCGTGAGCTTGAATCGCCCTCCACAATGGCGGGGAATATGTAATTTAAAAACTCTGGTCACTAGCTGGAGCTACACCCTTGGCCCAACAATGGGCGACCCGACTCACTTAAGTATAGGTTGGGTAAGATTTCAACCCACATTTACATACACGTTAAATTACTCTACTTTTTAGGTCTTCAAGAATGAGAGAGTGGAACTGATGTTATGTATGTACGCAGTGGTAAGGTTGGGTTTTCTTCGGGTCTGTTGTTCAATGTGCTATTTATGTATTTATTTGATATCTATTGAACTGTCATGAAAACTGAGTGAGAAAGCAAGACAATAAATATTAAATACTGTTCAATATTAATTTTATTTATTCACGATTATATTCAACTGCAATTATATTTTAAATGTTTGAGAACATAACTTCAAACCAGCTGGTAAGTAGCATCACAAAATGCAGGTATTCGGCCAATGTCCAATAGTTTGAAATTTTACATCATCTAGGTGCCCGTTAGGGCGCCGCAGCCAAGCCGCGGTGCGCTAAACACTCAAGCACCTTATACACCAAGCAGAGTTGGGGTGATTTCGAGGTGTTACCCAGCCGTCATGTAACGTGATGTGAACTTGAAAACAATCACAATCGAGGGGATTTAGGTACCTGACAACACATGCCAAATTTTATTGGGGTACGATTATTCCTTCTTGGTGAAAAAATGGCTTGAAACATGCTCAAAATCACTTTAAGGATGTTAGCTACTGCCTACTACTGCCTACTACTGCCTACTACTGCTCACATCTAATACGTCGGCCCGCGATTCTGACCAGACGGGTGGGACTACAATGTTCATATTTTACATGGACATTAAGGTTATAGAATGATAGTCTCTTTTGAAAAAAAAAGTTGAAAAAGTTTGTTGGAAGGCTTCCAAATAAAGGTTTTAAAATAAGCCTTAAACACTTGGCATACAATCAACAAGTAACCATAGTTACTTGACACTTGTTGACGGTATAAGCAGAGTTAGGCGGGAAAGTGCGATACGTAAACAAATAGCGGACATTTAAAATTTTTCTTCTTTGTGTGGAACGAGAAAAGGTGTCATTATACTCTCATAAAACA
Organism: Sweltsa coloradensis; assembly: GCA_024449915.1. Lineage (NCBI taxonomy): Eukaryota > Metazoa > Arthropoda > Insecta > Plecoptera > Chloroperlidae > Sweltsa > Sweltsa coloradensis. Next base: position 525,200 of record JAMZAV010000246.1, on the reverse strand, counting down.
AATCAGAAACCGTCCCTGGCCTAGGCCCAGATGTGGAAAATTATTTATAATGCAAAAGTGTAGGTCTAAAGTTCCATTTGGCTATAGGACTAGATAAATTCATACTTACATTACATGTTTGACAAGCCTAGCCAACCCTATGCCAGCACAACATTATGAACTTGCTCAACTGTTTGTTTACATAATTGCAACAATCAAATCATTTCATACAACTTGTCTTTCGATTGGCCGGCGTTTATGAAGGCACTGCCATCTAGAATAAATATAGAACTTTTTCGAGCTCTTTGCTATACGCAAATCTTTTTAAAGTGTTTGGATTTCGTGATACTCTTTCAACCATAGACATCCTATATAATTGACTAGACCAGCAGTCGGTGGTCCACTTCCGGTACAATTAGAAGCCATCTTAAAATGACAGTTTACATGTTAATCAAATGGGAGCGATTTGTGGCCAAATAGTTCTCAAGATTGCCGCCAGGTTGACAGGTAAGCATACTAGCCTTTAACACCAAATGATTAGTAAATTCCCTTATGCAATCACTTCGTATTGTTTCTTTTGTTTAATACCATGCTGCACAAGCTAAAACCATATCAAACAATCCAGTAAAATACTTTATTGCATTAAAAAGCATAAATTAAAACACCAAATCGCCATCTTGAAATGGGCCGGTTGAGTCTTCAATTTGCTACGCTCGCGCCTGTGCGGAGGTATAGGAGACTGCTAATCTAGCCTACTATAGGGGTTTAATATCAATGCTTTCAACTCACAACCCATGACGTTTTCCACGATACCGTTCAAGAATACCAATTCCTTCGAAAACGAAAACGACTTCGTTTTCAAATTGCGTTTTCAACTCATCTCCCACGAACTCAAGAATTGGGGTCCAGTCCTTATACCGTCGTTATACCATGGTTATACCACCTATACCCAGGATGTACATGATCCGGGTCTAGATATTTTACATCCTATATTGTTACTGCTAATACCATAGAATTTAAATCAACTTTGATAAAAATATTATATTTTAGCAAATAATTTTGTAATGGAACTTGAAAAAGTAATGAGATCACACACATAACAAAAACTTGTAGAAATACAGCCAAACCTTACACACTCAAAAGAAATGAGATCTAAAAAAAGGGCCAAGCTCATCTACCCTTCCACATAAACGTACAGTGTCCCATAACAGCATCCTCGAAAAGCTTGGCAAAATAGAATTTGCATGTTATTACGTTTAAATTAATTAGAAAAAAGAACTTGGATAAACTATTACGTTAAATTAATAATCGCAAATTCTATTTTGCCAAGCTTTTCGAGGATGCTGTTATGGGACACTGTACGTTTATGTGGAAGGGTAGATGAGCTTGGCCCTTTTTTTAGATCTCATTTCTTTTGAGTGTGTAAGGTTTGGCTGTATTTCTACAAGTTTTTGTTATGTGTGTTAGAGTGTTAGTGAAAAGAAAGTGCGGCGGGGAATGCTAAAAAAATGTTTTTTTTTTAATTTTCTGAGGACTTATTGTTAAATTAGAATAATAAATTAAGTTGAAGCTTTATGACCGCATATAACTGACATTAAATTAATGAATGTGTTGCGGAACAAATATAAACATGTCAAAGTTTCTACTCAATGAATATCTCTCTGCATGAAATGTAATGTAACATAAATAGAAATACCTACCTATCTATTCATCAATCAATTATTTTATTACAGAGTTTGAGGCCCAGCTCAGTTATATTTCATTTTTTGTACATTAATATTATTATTAATTAACCTATGTTAATATTAAGAATTATTATTCACTCCACTCTACTATCTCTCTCATAAGAGGATAATGTGTGTATACTTTTACTATGTATTAGTCAAGCGAATAAAAATTACTCTACTCTACTCATATAACATATTTCAGTCTATTTTTAATACAATCTAGAAATTAAAAATCTATCCCGACTGGGGTTTGAACCTGGGCCCCCCACTTCCGCCTTAGCGCCTTAGCTAACTAGACTACAGGGACGGTAACTTCAGAACTTCTGCATTGTTCCTGCATCATAGCTCTGAAGCGCCTACCCGGAAAGTGGGAGACCCGGGTTCAAATCCATGTCGGGATAGATTTTCTAATTTCTGGATTGTATTAAAAATGAACAAATACACCTACGGTAGTGTTTCCCGACTAATGAAAATGAGAAATATTTCATTCGTCATGACAACCCGTGAAAATTGTATACAATTTGACCACTATGAGTTTAAAAAGGAAGTCTTTAGAAGTTATTGAGTTAGCGGAAAATGTCATTCATAGGTTGGCACTAAACGGCGAGACTGCAACTGCAACACCTGTACAAAATCCATGCGTGTTGTCGCCGCTGCTAGTATCACGTTGTTTTGTATTTTCTATCAAGTAGTGAAGTGTATTAGTGTAGCCTACAAGTACAATGAACTATAATAATGTGTTGTTCTTTATGTTTATGCCTCGATTTAAGGTTTATACGAAGAGATTATTTCGTGAGAATAGGTTTACTGTTGAGAAAGCTATGCGTGAAACTAATATTAATGACAATCTGTTAAAACATAGCGAAACAAGTGACGCGAGAGACGAACCTAACCTCACTTCTAGGCCAAGGCTAGACCAAGTCCTAATGATTCAATGCCATAAAGCATGAATTCGACAGCGAAAATAAAAAGAAAGAAGATGAGGAGGACCAGGATGACCCAGAGCCACAGTAGGTGCTGGAATCAAGGCTGGAATGCATACATTTCAGATGCAGTGAGTTATTACTCAAAACTATAATTTTTAAATTAGGATCACAAATCTCCTAAAGTGGACAATGGCTCGTTGATCTTGTGGTTAGATGCTCTGCTTCCAATGCAGAAGGTCTAGGGTTCGATTCCCGCTTAAGGCAGAAGTTTGGTAATTTCTGATGGTGTCTACAAACCTTTAGTTATTGCTTAGTTATTGATAAGTAAATAAATTGTATTTAGAGTCTACCCACTCAGTTATATAACTGATTTTCAGTGGGGGACAGTAAATCAAAGGTGCTAAGCCTACCCTGTAGGCCCCGACGCAATCGACAAGTGAGCGATAACAAACCAAAGATCGATATTTTTAATAGGAATTATAGCAATCAGTGATAGGACAGTGCGAACACCCGCGGATCAACGCCAGAATCAACAAGGGCGATTTAGAACAACTCTGAATTTATTGTGCTTCGTTGCTAGGACGGCTCCAAAGTCACCGGTTACAAACTCCTAAGACACGAACTGATGGACGTAAGTCCAAATCAGAAGTTAAAAAACTTCTGACTTTGGCGGGAATCGAACCCTGGATCTTCTGCATTGGAAGCAGATACGCTAACAACAAGACCAACGAGCCTAAACGGTGACCTTGTAGCTGTCCTAGCAACGAGGCACACAATATACATTCTAAGATATTGAATGATAGCAACTGTCGTAAAAGTTTACTCCCGACTGTGGATTGAACCCAGAACCTCCTGCTTGACGTAGCCTACCCGAGAAGCTGAATAAAGAGCAATTTAGATAAGGTTTGCCTTAGGCCCCGATAGTTCAGTTGGTAGAGCATCGGTATGCAAAGCAGAATCCTTGGTATTGTGGTTAGAGGTTCTGCTTCCAATTAAATGCAGAAGGTGTAGGGTTCGATTCAAGCTTAGGGCAGAATCTTTTTAACTTCTGATGTGGACTGGAGTCCATAAGTTCTTTGCTAAGACGATGACCTTGGGCAACGAGGCACAATAAATTCTAAGGATGTTCCGTAAGCTGTCAGCGGATGTTATCGTGTCCAGCCTGATTGATTGGTGTTTCCTTTTAAGAGCTAAATATGTAGGTCTCTATAGTTGGTCATCGTTCGCTCGTCGATGGTATCGGCACCTGCAGGGTTGACTTGGTTAGTCCCACTGGGCACTGACAATAGGTTTGTGCGTTCGCACACACTTCCGGCTACTTTGGCCCGTTCGTTCGCTCTCTCATTACTTGCTTCTTGAGTGTTAGGTATCTGCTAACTCTAGGTCCGCGAACGAACATAGGCCTACCTATTCAGTTGAGTGACTGAGTGAGCATGAGACTGTAAAATACGGTGTTTAAAAATTGGACCAGTTATTCTCCTCATAGGCCTTTAGTCACTTATAGCCATAGGCCTAGCTCCTACTACTCTTGTAATTTTATCTGTTAAAAGCGTTGTTTTATTTATTGAGAAATTCATATACATTTTAAAAAAAATTAACAACTCATTAACATATAATTTAAAAATAGTAGTTTTTTATTTTTTATTGTTTAACGTCTATCCTATTCAGTTAAAAAACTGATTTCCAAAGGAGGACAACTAAATAAATCTAATTACACAGATCCAGACAAAACAACGAACTACTCAAATAAATATTTGAAATACTTATCAACAATGTATTAAAACACAATAATTTTGGTAACACATTTAAAAAGGATATTAAATGTTATTAATTAACAAACCAAAATATAAAAAAGAAGGAAAAAGAAAGAAAAAAAGAAAAAAAATCATTAAAAAATCACTAAGCCTGCAAGGCATGTTTCTAAGTCTAGTGAAAAAAAAATGTGTGGCTAACCGTCATACTTGGAGATGTTTTGGTTCCTGAATATGCTCAAATTTACTTGCCATACTTTTTGCTTTAACTTGGAATGGGCCAACTTCTTTATCACGTGGCTGGTGATGGTTATGTGACACGCACACGCGGCATATATGGGACTAGGATGAGCGAAACATCAATATAGAGCTCGAGTTTAGGGAGAAAAGCTTGACATTTTAATGAAAAACTTCGAAACTATAGTTCTATCTATATAGTCACGAATACTTTCTAAAAACATCGTCCTTTTTCTTCATTGATTTTACAAGTAGGCCCTACAACCAACTACAACAATAACAAATATTGTCCATTGATAAATTATGTTATTTTTTGCAATAAATATCTAGCTCGACATTGCTATTGATGAATTAAGATTAATAATAGGACAATCATAAAACGATACAAAATTAAAATATATACAAATACTAATACCGTAACATCAAAACACAATTAAATTGCCACTCCAGGATTCCACAATGGTGTTTTAATCAACCCTCTGACATTCCAATACGGTACGCTTAAGTCAGACATATTTACAAAGGAGACCCATGTTTAGAATAATTCTGTTAGAATGTGATTTTCAAATCTCACGTAAAACAAAATATAAGATTACAGTAAGGCTGCAAATGTCCCCCCCCCCCCCCTCTAGCAGAGACTTACAGAAGTAAATTTGACCTTGGATTTATTTTACGTGTGTTAACTATTACTTTCAGGGTAAATAGGCCTACGCTAGTTTATACAATTTTAAACTAACTAGGAAGCGCTTCGCAAACGCTCTTTCAAGCGCGTTGTTGGATGAGCGTAATTGGTGCATCGAGCTGCCATGTGTTAAGCAGATTTTCTGTTGTTCTGTGAAAAAATCATTACTTAGTCGAAGAATTTTTTTTAAACGAAAAAAATCGTAAAATTGCGATTTTCATGAGAAATTATTTTTCGATTGCGCTCAAAAACGTGGCAGTTCTAGCTTCAGAGATTTCGAAGGTCTCCAGAAAATTTCATCGCAATTGGAGTATCGGTTTAGCCGGAATCGTGTAACAAACACACAAAAATACAAAATGAAAGAAAAAAAAACATTCCGTTTTTTTTTCTCCAGTGTAGTGAAATGGAATCTTCGCTTCGCTCGCTACGCTCGCTACGCTCATCCAATTAAACAAATGCAACGAAGCACTTAACGAAGTCATTTTAATCACTATATTAAAGCATAATAACGATACGCTATGGACTTTCTCTGCCCCAGGAGATAGAAGCGTCCATGGCTTAATTCTCTATGCATGTTGCAGCTAAGCAGGTAGAGAACACATTTAATCTCGAACCCATCAGTCCCCACCCTCCCTTATCAAACACCCCCGTGCAACGTCATCCCCCACCCCTTGCACTTACACCCCAGATCGCGTCCTCTGAGCTGATTACCGTGACAACCGATACCCTCATGACGGCAGAGTCCACTACATTCATAACTCATAGACGGAAGGTTAGAGGTTCGTTTACCACTACCTGGAGAATCGTCAGGTCATGCAAGACAGAGATTGGACTAAATACATTTTTATTAGTTAAACTAATTTTTATACTTTTTATACAAGTTGCAACTATTCCTATATGATGCAACTGTGCAACTATGTGATTGCATCTAGCAAAAACACATTATTTAAAATAATTACGAACCATTCGCCAGCCGATGTTGAAAAAGAAGATACATGAAATGAAATGTATCAAACTTCTATATTTACTCATTAAAATTATAGGTGAAAAACCAAACGGTAATTGTAAAAAATCGTATTATACATACCACAGAAATTTGCGATTCCCAAAATTACAAATTTGTGATCATGGAGAAAACGAATGAAATGATATCGATAAGTAATAAGATTGGTGCAGAACATAATTACAATGTACTAATGCGAAGTCAAGTACCATAACAAAGGTCATAAAGTTCACCATTCAACTCGGCTCAAAATTTACAATTTATTTCTTTGTGACTCCCCCAAAATTGGAAATAATAAAAATCAAAATCGTACACACAAAACCACCCTTTATAGCTGTTGACACACAGGTGATCCCTCACCAGGTACATCCCGTCCCGATAGTCCTCGGTGCGCGTGCCCGCCAAGACAAACAGGCCCGCTTCATTACGTAATGAGCGAGAGTTATCCGTGTAGCACGTGGGTGCTAGGTCGCGCTGCAGCTGCCACGGCCCGGGGGTGGACTAGACCGCCTTTGTTCACGTAGATAAAGGAGGTCATATGCATACGTCAAGGGTGAGTTTTAGTCCGGCGAGCCACCCCGACAACCCTGACCAAAACATATACGGGGGTTGGGCGCGATTGATAATATTTTTTTATATGTAGGTCAAAAAGTTACGTAAACTAATAAAAAAACTGTAGGCCCTAATACAATAATTTACAACAATACCTCTCCATGACATTGTAGGGGTAGTTAGTTTACAAGCAAGTTACCTCTAGGCATTTAAAAACTAACATGTTCACTGTACAATGTGCATTGGATACTTGTCGTACAATACACGATTGCATTAACGCTGTCACGCATGGAATTCATTCATTAAATTCAAGACTGCTCAATCCGAAATCTAATATCGTGCTACTATGAGGTTTAGTTACACCTTATTTATATTATTAACTTGATTAAGCTGAGAATAGATCCATCCAAAAATAACATTTATAAATTTTTCATATAGGCCTTGATGGTAATACTTTGGTAAAGACCTAAGCTCGATCATGCGAGAAATTGCTCATTTCTCAAAGTATGTCTTATTTAAAGCTGTGAAAACATTGAGTTAATAATTTGGGTGAGAGTTCCAGCGCCAATGGCTTGTTGTTTACCTTGCTGTACCGACGAAACATAAAATACTCCTGACCATTGACGTACCGGTGCACATCGGCGCTCTGTGGTCGAAACTCCACTCTACGAATGTATAATGTTAATATCCTAGGGCCTACCTGACAAACGTATGTTCAGCGGTACGGAGGGTATAGACAACCGAGCATTATGGTGTAGGGGCTCTAACCTCACTAAACTCAAAGGTTAGGTGATAAATAATGATAATGACATAGAGGTAATACAATATGGATGAAACTATTTTCAAAAATTCAAAAGAAGGTTATTATCTTCGATTTGCATAGAAGCAGGAATAACGTGGTTGAGTTCATATTCCTTGAATTGAAATCACTTAGAGTTTAAAGTGAGTTTGCCATGGTTGTTACATTGAAGATTTAGTTTGGAGTACTACTACAGTTTTAAGTCATTGTTTTGAAGATACTAAAATTGTCCAAATTAGTGTTGAACACGTGCCCACTAAATTTCTAACACATTCAACACAAAAACCACTCAACTGAACTTTTAACCTGGGTTACTTACTTTTAATCGCGATATTTCGGAGACTCCGTCTGCTTCCTCAAGCATCGTCCATACCCGTAGTTAAGCGAGCGAAGCGAGCGTTTCCATTTGACTCTGCCGGAAAAATTAGTCACTGGTTTTGTTTTTTTTTTTTTTTTGTTTGTTTGTTTGTTTTTTTGTTTTTTGTTTTTTTTGTTTGTATGTCTCGCGATAACGTTCGAACGGAGGCTCGGATCGAGTTGAAATTTTCACCATCCGCAAGCTTTGTTCTCGATTGAATGCCATTAGTTTTGTGGCAAAATCGTTCAAAAAGTTAAAAAGTTACATTAAAGTTAATCGAAAGTTTTTTTTTTCAAACTAACCGGCGACAAAATCTGAGATAGCCAAATCATTTAGAATGTCCGTCCGGTCACGAATATGTTAATTTTAGTTTGATCCGATAAGTAGTGTAGATGGAAATTACATTATAACAAAGTAACGTTGCCATGGCAACGAAAAGACGCGCGAAGTTTCTAATGCACTGCCACCTAGAAGTAATCAAAATACTTTCGAGGAAGAAGTCTATTATTTGTCAAAAAGAGTTTAAATAGTTTTCCAAGGAGTCAAGGTCCTCTAGATGGCGGTGGATTTTAAAGTAAAGATTTAAACATGGGTTTACCCAAATACCTTGGCAATAATAAATAATACTGGAAACGCGAACGTCGTAAATTTTTAAATTTAAAAAAATGTGCAATGTTGGTCTAGCTATAGCACGTGCTCGCTTATCAACGCGTCCAACTGAGCGTTTCCTAGTTTATATGCAATATGCATTGAATTTAAATAAAGTACGTTTTGAATTTTTTTCTCAACTTGTTGTTTCATTAAGCGAGCGAAGCGAGCGTTTCCATTTGACTCTGCCGGAAAAAATAGTCACTGGTTTTGTTTTTTGTTTTTTTGTTTTTTTGGTTTGTTTTGTTTTTTTTTTTGTTTGTATGTCTCGCGATAACGTTCGAACGGAGGCTCGGATCGAGTTGAAATTTTCACCATCCGCAAGCTTTGTTCTCGATTGAATGCCATTAGTTTTGTGGAAAAATCGTTCAAAAGTTAAAAAGTTACATTAAAGTTAATCGAATTTTTTTTTTCAAACTCAACGGCGACAAAATCTGAGATAGCCAAATCATTTAGAATGTCCGTCCGGTCACGAATATGATAATTTTATTTTGATCCGATAAGTAGTGTAGATGGAAATTACATTATAACAAAAGTAACGTTGCCATGGCAACGAAAAGACGCGCGAAGTTTCTAATGCACTGCCACCTAGAAGTAATCAAAATACTTTCGAGGAAGCAGTCTATTATTTGTCAACAAAGAGTTTAAATAGTTTTCCCAATGAGTCAAGGTCCTCTAGATGGCGGTGGATTTTAAAGTAAAGATTTAAACACGGGTTTACCCAAATACCTTGGCAATAATAAATAATACTGGAAACGCGAACGTCGTAAATTTTTAAATTTAAAAAAATGTGCAATGTGGGTCTAGCTATAGCACGTGCTCGCTTATCAACGCGTCCAACTGAGCGTTTCCTAGTAAATAAATTACATGGCACACGCCGTCCGCCAAATATATCGAATCGAAACGAAACATAAGTAATTTGAAAACAATATTCACATGCAAATCCCCAAAGGCCGTCACAGAAGTGGTTCGTTACAGAAAGCCCCTTAGAAATGCGGCGTCAATTGTTTGCGCCTAGGAAATGAGCATACGGCGCGTCGCTCGCGCGTGGACCGTGCAGTTGGAAGCGTTTTGTTGAGATCAATCTATTCTGTCCATGCAGAATGGACGCTGGACGTTTTGTGGGGCACAAATTACTGATACAATAAATCCCATATGAATACAAATAGTCTTTTCAGCCAAAAAAGAGGGCTTATTGGAGTAACGGTGATGGTTGATGTGTGAGTGTGGCTACTCCCTCCTATATGGCGGACAGCGCGTGGCAGAGGGAGAGGGTAAAGCTGTTTACTGTAAAGAAATATGCACGTATGGCGGATTAGTTGATACACGTAATACTGAACATGTGAGCTTTCATTTGATACTTGTTGTTGAAGGACATTTATTTACATTAACAGTTCACGCATTTTCGTTTTTAAATTGTACCAAATTAAATTTTACATTTCTTCGGAATCGACATCATGGCAGTAAACACATAATATTGTCTAATAAATCAATTGAATAATAACCGGTAAGTGTCGTAATGTGATGATACAGAGTATAAGGTATTTTATTAGTGCTACAATTCAAAACAAAAAGTAAGAACCAAAATTATTGTATGTTGTACATACTTTTACGAAAGATTGCCGTCACTATCTGCAGCAGGCTCGAAATCATTGGACAAATGTTTCATCATTGATCCTATGCAATGATCAATAAAATATCAATACAAATATCAGTGAATGATAGCAATTGTCATAAAAGTATGCCCCGACTGAGGATCGAACCCATGCTGAACCTCTGGCTTATCGCGCCGTAGCTCTAACTAATTGAGCTATCGAGACACAAGACAGACGTTCATAAATTGCTATTTGCTGTGACTGTTGACATCCATGATATGAATCGAACAGAATATCAATAATAATGTATTTGTGAAGGGGTTTGATCCTGCGTCTGCTCGCTTCATATTGGTAGTGTTCCTTTCAAACAGTTGGAAACCTAATTTATGTCCTTTATGAATTTCCATTTGGCTTGTACGTCTTTGGGATTAAAAACAAAAAGGGTATTTTCAGTATTTTTTGTAAATAATCTGATAATGCGAGTTGGACAATTTATTTGTTTACTCTTCTTACCGCTACCAAACACACACATGAATACAAATAATCCAGATTATTATTACGTAAATTTGGTGGTATATCCTCGTCGCATACAAATTTTTCTTATACAAGCACACGTTTCTGTTCCAAATAGTGAACCACAGATTTGAACTTAACGAACTCGACCGTTTCAAAATTGAATTAATTTCATAAATTTTAAATTTCGTTCACGTACCCCGTGGTCATAATCTCACGAAAAAGTTTTTTTAGGCACGTTTAGATGTTATCTCTGATGTGATGTGGTCTTCTGGGTTCGGCAAAGTGGTCATCGTTCGTTCGTTCTACCTGGGATGGACCCTTGATGTTCTTTTCGCTGCCGTAAAATAACAACCCTCATAATTCACGTAAATCGTCATAAAACAGCCAAAAATCCCAAACAGCCGTTTTGATATCGAAATTTGAATCGTATCTGAATGACAATGGGGTGCCCTTTGACCTGTACGCCACGTCGGAACCCTAAGGGGCGCCCTGAATGTACTGACCACAGTTTGACCATCCCAAGGGGCCTTTTCAGGACATACAAATTCATATTTTTAGCTCTTTGTCCGGTTACAGCAAGCTTACACAGTTTTGGGTGCTCGTATTGTTGACGTAGCCAGTATAGATAGGGAAACCGCTTCGTCAGTTAGACCGTCGATTGCTTATATGCACATATACTTATATAGCTTACTGTTAAAATGTTATACTCAAAATCATAAATTACCTCAAGCTTATGCCGTCTGTTTCAAAACTAAAACCATTAAAATAATTGTACATTCCTTATTTGGGTATTATATAATAGTTGCATGCAGGAAATTGTCTTTGTGGATTGCGATTAAAAAAATGCTATATTACAAAACAATATCACTGAAGATAACGCTGTTAATTTTTCTTCTTAATGAATGAATCTGTTTCCCGTTAAATTCTAAAAAATCTTGTAAAATTCGAAGGCCGATATATTGTTCCGAAAATGATCTAATATTCTAAAATTAATAATATTGACATACTTTAAATGAATTTATGAATATATTATCGATGCAACTCAATTAAAATATAAACACAATCTTAGAACAAAGATATTATCCAATTTGCATTGGTTTTTATTTAAAATAGTACTTTATCATTTAAAAATAATTGCAATTACATATGAATTTTCAGATAAATTGATTGAATAATAAACTATAAACATAATTCTATAGGCCTACAAGGCTACACCTCTTTTCATATGCGTATTATATGTTGGTAATTTGTTCACAAGCAACAATCATAAGTCATAGCATACATTGACAAACACGACAAGAATTACTACCAAAATTGCTTTAATTTGATTGGTTCATATGCTTATAAGGGTAAATTAAATTTATGTTTTAATGAAAACTAATTTTCGAAGTTTACATTTCATTGTCATATCATTACATTCATTTGCTTTGTATTATCAACATTGAAATTTGCAATTTGCAAAAAAAATCAATATTAATTTTTAATAAAAATGAATGCACCTATAATCTATCATTTCTCTTAGAGTGACCAGGCTATAGCCGGAAGCATCAGCTCATGAAAAATGACACTTGGCCGTGGATGAGCACACAGAGATTGGGATCGGACGGTTTTGTGTGAACTCCCTGGTTTTTGTGATCCGCACCCCTCACCCCACCCTACCCCACACAACACACCCCACACGTAAAAACCATCCCCGCGCACACCGCTATTTACTAACTATTCGGACTAATGTTATTATTTTATATGCAGTACATTTTCGGACACGGGGAAACTAGATTTGAATAAAGCAGCTGGCCGATATTCGAAAAGTTGACCAATTCTTTGCGATTCATATTTCTATTGGTATTTCCCTTTTTGCTAATAAATATCTTATGTTAATTCGAACTGACACGCAGCCTGGCGAAACGCACTTAATGCGAAACTGCAGGAGGTACAGATAAACGCACATCCATGCACAGCATCCGGTGGGGCAGTTTTTACATCACAGGCGTTAAAATAACTTGCGTACTACTGGCGTATTCCCTCGTGAGTTTGCAATACCAGTGATTTTTTTACAGAGTTGCATCCTGAAGCCAGTAGGCCTATAGTTATCGGATAGATATGAAACTTGGCACAGATGTTGGATAAAGTCACAATATATATAGGCATATTTACAAAAATATTACATGAAATTTTTTTTTTTTTAAACAACGCTTATATTTAAATGTACTAAAAAGTAAAAACTAAATTTTCGGCCAACAAATTTTTGCCTTACTCGGAAAATAAAATCGTTGGGCGCTTACGGTATTTACATATATTACAGAATTTTGTTGTTCATGGAGGGAAAGCGCCCAACGCTTTTATTTTCCGAGTAAGGCAAAAATTTGTTGGCCGAAAATTTATTTTTTACTTTTTAGTACATTACATATAAACATACATACATATAAGCGTTGTTTAAAAAAAAATTATCATGTAATATTATTTTATACTTTTTAGTCTTAACGAATATTGTAATCGATTATGTGCTCACTGGACGTGTTCGAATTTCTGCATCTGGTTGGCCCATCCTCACTAGCTGTGACTAATTTCCCATGTGAAGCTTTGTTTGATTAATTAATTACGATGAACTAGTGAATGTGATAAATTGATTCGTGTATTGTCATCAAGAATATATACGTCTGTGTGAAAAATTTCAGCTCGATCGGACATTGGGAAGCGGGCGAAATATCTATTCCCATATAAAACTTTGATTTATTAATTATGATGAATTAATTGATTAATTTGTGAATCTGTTAATTGATCTATCTCTTGTCATCAAGAATACATATGTGTGAAAATTTTCAGCTCGATTAGATATTGAGAAGTGGGGGAAATATTGATTATAAGATTCCGTCCAGACAGACAGACAGACAGACAGACAGACAGACAGACAGACACATGAAGCTAATATAAGCGTTGTAAAAAGAATTGATTTTGGAGATTTTGGATTTTTGTAAAACCATCACATTCGGTAAATTTTGTGATTATATATTTTTATTGTCTCGTTTTTATCGACAAATTTTGATCCGATGTATGCTAACTACAGGGATATTTTCCGTGAACATGACAATACAAATTCTATTCAAGAAACGAATCCCGCAATTCACGAACTAGCTTAAAAGCTGCCGTTCAATTTTAAACAACAGACTATAAACAATCAAAATAAGAAGTTTTCTCATTTCCTGACATTTAAAACAAACAAATTATTCCATAATGAACTAAAAAGTAGAAAATAAAACTAGATACAGTATTTGTTAAGCTGTTGTGTTAATGTTATGTCGTATGTCTTTATAGTATTTGTTTGCAGTTTGCATAAACCCATTTTTTAAGACTATATAAGTATTTCTCGGTTAAATTATTGTTCGAAACGATGGGTTCTTTCTTCCCCATCTTGATTAACAACTAATAATTACTAATTATTAATTAAAATAAATATTTTTAAATGTAAATATATTTTTGTGTTGTTTTAATAAGCTGGAACTGCTCGTTCCTTGTGGTCACCCAACAATGGTTGGTCGGAAACCAAATTATGCTAAACGGTCTGCCAATCTCAATCACGGTTATTCATAGCATGCAATGCTTTACGCAATATAGTCGTGCGTTGAATAGTCCATTGACGCACTCTCATTCAGATACGCACATGACTTGCGCATTGGAGAGCTTGCAATACCCTTAAGCTTTGATCCAAATATGTGAACCACCAAATAAAGTCAGAACCCGAAAACCAATTCGTCGGATGACACAGCATAAAAACGACAAAACTACAGAAATCGCCAAAGTAATCTTTTATAACATTCAGTTCTGAAATCCCCGACTATTCCCTCTCTTTTCGACTTTTCTCTCTCTTTCTATCACATTCACAATCAATCTTCCCTCTTTGTTAACCATTATTATTTCTCTTCTCTCTTCCACACATCGATATTCGTATTCGCCATCCTTGTCGCACTCGTATCGCCGCGTTTCACGTCACATACAGATGTTTTTACGCGAGCCAAAGACCAAAATCAACTGAAAACGGTCAGTATTTGCAGGTCACAGTCCCCTAGGCTAGGTGACACTGCGCATTTTACCATTGGAATAATACATCAAAGGGGATCTGGATGACACATGAGTTACAACCCAACTGATTGACGTAAGCTGTGAATCTACGACGAACAACAAAACAACCCCTACTATTGTAGTGACCGCTATGGTCAAAGCAAGGACTACAATGCTTTGCAATTCGTCTAACAATAGTAATATTTTTATTTTTCATAACTGGGGTCAGGCAAAGGTTTGACCACTGTGGGTCTACTGTAGTTCTAGTAACTCAAATATGGGCTTAACATGTATACATTCGTATGTATAGTCAAGTCGCTATTTGAAACGAGTTTTTCAGTCAACGTCAAAACTTTTCGATTGCAAACGGTGAATTTTTGAACGACATCACTATTGCTATTGGTATGTTAAAAATAAAATTGATCCCACTTAGCATAAACAAGTATTTCTCACCCCTAAATACACTTGCCCAATGGGAAAGAGTTGAAACTGACTTGTAACGGTCAATCCTTGAACAGAAAAAAACATTTTTGGAAAAAATCGTAACACAAAACATTATTGTTAACACCAAATATAACGAATGAAATAAGTGTTTAAGAAAAAAATAGTTTTTTTAAAAGCAGTTGTATAAAACTAGAAACCTGTACGTGAGTCCTTTTCGGTGTTGTAAAGTGAGTAAGTCGTGTACGGCAATGGCCATGGATAAACTAGACCACGTGGTATAGTTTTACAACAAACCAAAATGTAGAGCACAAGTGTGCATGCTCTAAGAGAAGGTCTATGCCTAAGGTAACAAAGTGAGTATAAGCTGGGACCGCCTCTGAGCGAAAACTTTTGTTTTTTATTTGGTAGCACAATACGAAATATTGTCTCAAGAGTTATGTGGTAAAGGTAAATTTTGAGAAAGCGTACCTTGATAATATTGTTTTAACTTGCGTAATGCTGTTTGAGGTATCGTATCACATTGAAATGATGCCATTGGATGTGATAATAGAGTTTTGAAAAAATACGTTACGAGCATGTTCATTCAATTTTTTCATAGACGATCTCTTTATGATATTCGGACATATATTGCATATTTTGTATCAAAGCCAATCGCCGGATATAAGTGGGTGCAATAATTAATAATGATGCATAAATCGTTTCATGTCATCCGTACCCTAACCAGGACTCAATCCCGGAGCGTAGGAACCATGGCTTACAAGTAACTAAATACATTTGACGTCTCAATATCTACAAGACAAGAAATGTTATGTAAATGTAGACTAAATCCTAGGAATTTGACTTACTTGTCTTCGTTGATTAATAAAAATAAAATTATGTTAAATTGGAAAAATATAAATTTACTTGACTTGGGGGAAATTAAATATGGGATATTGGAATTATTCATAACCCAAAATCTCTAAATTTTTCTTTGCCAAAAAACGTTTTTTAAGAAAATCTCAAATACACAAATTTCGTATTCAATGCTTTCAATAATTTACCTAACCCACCAAAATAAAACTACTGAAAGGGTTTTATAAATTGTGAAAAAGCTGTTTCCCAATTTCCAGTGAGAGTAACGAACCGACGACCTTCTCGCATGTGCTCCATCAATCAGTTATTCTTTACAAAATAAAATAAAAAAAATCCCGTGGGTTTATCACCCTCAAATTGTGCACACTT
This sequence comes from Sweltsa coloradensis, assembly GCA_024449915.1. Classification (NCBI taxonomy): domain Eukaryota; kingdom Metazoa; phylum Arthropoda; class Insecta; order Plecoptera; family Chloroperlidae; genus Sweltsa; species Sweltsa coloradensis. Next base: position 508,706 of record JAMZAV010000246.1, on the reverse strand, counting down.
AATAAAACTATTTTTGCGGAAGTCTGCTTACCCTCGCGTCAATATATCGTAAATCCTCCCCTATTATCGAACAATTTTTGTTCAGTTATCTATTTTATGACCGTTTAGGAATAAAAAAAGCATAATTTGTGCGGTTGGTTCCCCAGAATAGGGGAGAATCTACCACCACTTGAACGGCTAAACTGATCTTTTAGGTTAATACCCTCTCACAAAACCATCGGCCACTTGAAAATCGAGCGAATAAATCTGTTATCAGTTGCGAACATCTAAATCGGACGAGTGAGAACCACTTGGGACCACCCTATAGTGAATTCATTGAGTGGCAAACTGGGGTATTCATTGCCCTGAAAACCACTGGCCACTGTTTCTAAAATTGCATTGAGGGAAAAATTTAATAACATCAACATTATTGTTCAGATGATTTCTTATAGTACCAATACCTTATTTAAAAAATAATATATGGAATTTGTGACCTTTAAAGATTTTAAACATTTTAAATACACTTTATTTTATTTGCAAGAATTTTGAGATATTCAAGATAATTAAAAAATAGTTTACAAAATTCCACACAAAATGTTTAAACAAATTAATTTTTTACTGTATCTGTGTTTTTACGCATAGTTTACATATTTGGTAACAATTAACAACACAGAATAGGAGGGCATTGAAATTACCAGAAATATTGCTTTATAATTTATTAGTTTTGTTATAAAGAAGATGATAAATTCTAAACTTGTATTTTAAATTTTCAATTGCTATAAGAAAATCAAGAATGAACATCTCTAATCTCTGCATTAGCCTCATTGTGCCAAACATTGATTAAACCCCCTTTTTTAACAAAGCGAATAATGTGTGCACAAAGTGAGTGATCGTTTACCCGCTCCGGCTATTCAGGTGGATTAATTGGTCGACTTCAAGTTGGCTTCACGGACGATTCAAAATAGTTTCTTATCGATAAAGCAGCGGGAAAGTGAGGCCATGGTGTCAAGGCAACCCTGCAGACGGCTGGTCAATAAACGCAGGGTGGAAACAAAACTAAACTATCCACACTGGATGAGGACCGTGTAATCAATGTAATCTAGGGAAATAATGCAAGTCCATTATTAATATTTAATACAATTCAGAAATTACAAAATCCATCCCGACCGGGGTTCGAACCCGGGTCCCACGTTCGAGAAATAAATCCATTATTATAGATCATTATTAATGTATGGATATTATATAAAATAATAATAGCTGCTAAATTCTTACTCATATGTATAAATAAAGGTTAAAGTTGAACTGTTGACAATCATACTATAAAGTCAAGGTATAGAAATATAAGAGTGTGGACTGGCTAGGTTTTTACTAAGAATTAACCTCCGAATGAATGAATAATAATATGAAATAAAACGAGAAACGACGTGTACACTTTATACGTAAATGCTCTTAGCTTGTACTGATTACATGTTCTTTACAAAGTTCACTTGACTTTGTACTATAGTTTTGTGACAACAGGAACTTTCCTTCAATTTTCTTGCCAGAATAATGTAAAAATGTAGCTAACCATAAATTAATATACATCATTGTTGAGGTCTGGTTCGTAGTCCAGAAAGGCAATACTAATTTGTAAAACAATTTTACTGGCAGATTCAAGAGTGTAATCAGAATATTAAAATGTTTGTCATTAGTTGAATACATTATGTCTTGTAAAATTAGAATGTAGCTTGAAAAGGAATGACATTTTTTTTTAGTGTAACACAGATTTTTATTTTACACGAATGTGGATCTACTCCCCCCCTCACCTCCCTCCCTCCCTCCAGTCGTCACCCCTATCGCCGTACAATTGTCAAAGGGAGACTCTAAACCAACTTCTATTTACAGTGTAATTGACCGCGGTGGCAGCCAAACTTTACTTCTTTCGTTCTTTCTAACTAGTTGTAATTCAAACTTTACTGCGAACTTTAACATTTTCAGTTCTATTCGTAACTTTTCACGTCAACTTATTTCTTGATAGCATAGTATGTTTGTTTCATTTTTAAATTTATTTGTTGAATTGAAGAGTATAATAGAAATGTTGATAGTTTTCTGCACGCAGGTTGTTTTAAGTTGTGTATATTTCTCTGTAATGTAAATGAAATAAAAGTTCATCTTTCCTTGTCTGTTTTTCACATTTGCGCGTGTGTGTGACTTTGTGTCTTCCTATTGACATGCGATTTTTTGGTTGAAATTGCCATTCAACAAGGATGCTACAGAAATTGCGTCGGTCAGGGAAGCAATTAGCTATCACCATAAATAAGAGACAATGTTTTTTTAACCGGGCACCTACACCAACAAAATTTAATTTCAAGACTTTTCAGTTGATTAAGTTCAGCTATGTTCCCTATTTTGGTACTTTCGTATCAGGGAGCTCTTACATAAGCATTACTTTTCTGTCTGTCCGTCCCTGCACGTATGTCACGTCTCACGATAAAAACCGAACAAGACCTCCGATTCACAAGAGTTTTTTTATAAATGATATTGCCATTCAACAAGAATTATTCAAAATTTTTTTGGCAGCCCCTTGGTTCAGGGAAGCTGGGTTATCACCATAAAAAGGGTGCCGTATTTCAACCCGGCACCTACACCAAAATATTGCAATAAGTAGGACTTTTTTTCTCCATTCGACAATTTGTTGTATAAAAGTTTCGCTTACTATTTTGAGTTATCCTGTTTCTCGTATAACCCATTTATAAAAAAAAGTAATAATAAGTGTGAATCGTGTAGCCAGTTGATTTAAATGCAGAAAGTCTTTCAGTCGATGCCATGCTACCGACAACTCTGACTGAAAGGCTACTTGCTGATGCTGTAATTAAGACACTTCAACAAAATGTAAACAAAAAGCTTAAAACTTCGTTTGCAATCGTATTATCCAACAGATGTTGAAAATGTGTCTGAACAAGTAAATTAGATTGGCATCTTTCCAAACTTTGCATCCTAGGGGCAAAGATGACATCCGTTAAAATACCTGCCTTATTTCGGCAGCTAGGGTGGGATACCACCATTTTTAATTGCATGTTGTGAGTGTGTGGCGGTTAAATAGCTCGAGATGCCATCGGCATAAAGGAAATGGTAAATAAATCAACGGGAATACTCCAGTTGCACTGAAAAAAAGTATCAGTTCTTAAAATACTATCTTCACCCTTTGGTTGAGTAAGAGAAGCTTCGTGAGCCCGCGGCACTGGCAGATGCGCTTGTTGTCATAGGGACGGACAGGACAGGAGTCCAGATGTGGCTCCAGGCTTCTCTGCCTGTGGGAGAGATCCTGGGGCCGTCCCTACTGACGCATCACACACTGCATATACTAGAGAAGGGACGATACAGTTTTGAGATGGCGCTCACCGAAGAAACGTACGACTTGCAGTGGTACATTAGCAGGCGCGACGGAAGTATATTTTTTCGGGGGGTGGGGGGTAAATTTCCCAGGAAAAGTACATCCTTCCATACAAAGCTACATCATATGTAACTAATATCCTCGAGTCAGTGGTCCCCCACAATAGCGCCGCAGGAAATTTTTGAAAAAATACGTATTTTGAAGTGTTTTTTCGTGTTTTAGTAGAAGTTAAGGGGCTTTTCTGAACGGAAAAAAAGATAATAAAAGAATTTAATATTTATTCTTGTATGGTTTATGCTTTATAAATAAATAAATTGATTTTTCTAGGGGAAGGGGGGGCGAGAAGATATTTTCGTCCCACCCCCCTTAAGCTCAGGGGGGTGCAAGCTATACCACCCTGCCCTCCCCCCGGCTCCGACGTCGCTGTACATTAGAATAAGAGTTCTCGTCATAACGTCTGGCCGTCCGTTCGTCCCTTCAAGATGATTGTAAAGAATGGTTTTCATGACCCTGGGGGTTAAGGGGCGGAGCTAGCATTTTTTTAAATGAAAATTTTCCGTACCCGGCACCTCCACCAATAATTTATTTCTACGATAAAAAAAAAATCGTCGACAATTTGTTGATAAAGTAGCTTCGCTCCCTATTTTGGGTACTCCCTTACCCTTGCACCAAATACCAGCATAGTCTAGTCTAGTGTCCGCATAATTCCGACACTTTTAGGAGCTATTTCTACTTTCTATCACTATACTAGACTACCTCGCCAACTCATTTTTTATTATCTCATTGATGGATAAGCGTATTTGGCCTATGTTCCTGTATTACTCTATTTACAAAATCGTAAAAGTGCGAGATTTATGTGATATGGTTCTTCTATTAAAGCAAAAAACGTGGCAGGTCTAAGTTTAGAGATTTCGAAGGTTCCCTGGACATTTCATCAAGATCGGAGTAATGGGTAGCCGTTTGTTAAAAAAACAAAAACATACAAAAACATAAACAAAAAACAAAAAATACACCGAGCAACTTTTTTCAAGATGGTAAAATTTAAGTAATCGCTATAATATTTGTTACCCTCTATAACTATTTGCGCACACATAGGAATGTTGGTGCGCCACTGTTCGTCATAACCATATCTCCGGATGTGATGTATCAAGTAAAGTTCCCACATTGCTTCTTCAGTAGAATCCTGCCCCTGGACCAAACACAAGAACTAAAAAATGTTTATGATCCGATGCGGGGGTCTTCGTCGTGACGTCACGTGGTGTGGTCGTGGCGGACACGACGGGTTGGGTGCCACATGTTGACTTCTTTGTACCCGGAGCGACACCACTGATTACACAAGAGGAGATGGATACAGAGTTTTTATTCTATATAACGAGGCTGTGCTACTGCTTGCTACTGCTGGGCTGACACAAGTGTCTTGTCTTGGAGGGAATGGGTTGAGGCTTCGTACGGGGGGCGATAGATATAGGGAGTATAGGAGAGTTTAGTAAACAAGTCGGAGGGTCCAAGAGAGAGATTCTAATTTTGGAAATGTGACTGAAGACTGAAGATGTGGACGAAGACAAAGATATATATATAGATGCATACATAATCGTCTTTATTGTTCTTCGCGGGATTAAGGCCAGCTATGCACTTTTTTCCATCCAACCTAGTCATCATATACTAAATATATTTTTTTTTACAGAATTGTTTCTGTGTACAATTATCAGTCACAATTTACAAGAAAAATATTTAAAGATATTAAATTTACATTATTGTAGTCCTTAAAAATACATTGTACACAAATATACTCTAATATACTCTCGGAGACGAAGATGATGATATATAAGATGAAGATGATGAAGAAGACGATGATGATAACAATGACGATGACGTAATATTAGTTAGATGAGCGTAGCGAGCGTAGCGAGCGAAGCGAAGATTCCATTTCACTACACTGGAGAAAAAAATCCGGAATGTTTTTTTTTTCTTTCTTTCTTTCTTTCTTTTTTCTTTCTTTCTGTATTTTTGTCTGTTTGTTAGCACGATTCCGGCAAAACCGATACTCCGATTGCGATGAAATTTCATGGAGGCCTTCGAAATCTCTGAACTTAGAACTGCCACGTTTTTGAGCGCAATCGGGAAATTTTTTCTCATAAAAAAACGCAATTTTACGATTTTTTTCGATTTTTAAAAACTTTCTTCGACTTATAACACCTACATGCTTTATCCGATTGTAATGATTTTTTCACAGAACCTTCATTTTATGAATTTATATATTCGTGTTAAATTTGAGCGCAATCGAATATTTATATCATATGAAAATTGCAATTTTACGATTTTTTTCTTTGACAAAAATTACGATTAATTAAAAAAATTAAGTTATTTTTTATTTAATTTAATTTAATTTAAAAAAAAATCTTCGACTAAGTAATGATTTTTTCACAGAACAACAGAAAATCCGCGTAACACATGGCAGCTCAATGCACCAATTACGCTCATCCAACAACGCGGCGGGACTTAAGCGTTTTCCTAGTATAAGTCTTATGACTATGAGCATTCTAAAACACAGAGGAACTGATCCAAATTATCATTCAATGTACAAGCGAGGTGGAGAGTTTTCAGGAGGAATGAAACCATGTTATATTATTTCATTGTTTAAATACAAATCATTGGACATTTCACTACTTTTTATTCATCTTATAAATATATTACTTTTTGAAGTTGACAAATAGTATAACCCATTATCAGACTGGCTCTGTGCCCACCGTATATGAAATAATGTTTAAGAGGGAAGCAGAGTATATTATGTGGCAAATTGTATGCTGTAGCACCACTGAGGACAGTATGGCTCTTCGTCACTACGCCACTGTACCCCACGATCATATCCTATCTTTGAGTGATTCTGTTTTTACGAAATGTGTGGACTAGGGGTGTCCGTCCGGTGATACGTTATCAGCGTAGGTTACAAGACTAGCGTCTGTCCATGCAGGGCTGTTATCAGCTGAGGTGGGGCTTGCTACCTGTGTCAACATCCTAGGTACACATTGGTGAGTACAGTCACGTCTGTTATCGGTTATCACTTATCAACCAACATTCATCCAGCTGGACTCAATCGACCGCTGTGTTTCCGAATGTAGGATCGACAGAGCGAGGTCAATGAATTGTGGAGTGGTAGTTTTTTTTAAAGGTAATGCATGCTCAAATGAACATGGTTAAAACCCAAACTGTTGACTCAGTTATCAATATTGCACAGACAAAAATGCAGGAGAGGTTACTCATGAGTATGCGATTAAATAAACTAGGAAAACGCTTAAGTCCCGCCGCGTTGTTGGATGAGCGTAATTGGTGCATTGAGCTGCCATGTGTTATGCGGATTTTCTGTTGTTCTGTGAAAAAATCATTACTAAGTTGAAGATATTTTTAAAATTAAAGAAAATTAAAGAAAAAAATAACTTAATTTTTTTTTTTTTAATTAATCGTAATTTTAAAAAAGGAAAATATCGTAATATTGAAATTTTCATAAGAAATAATTATTTGATTGCGCACAAATTTTACACGAATATATTAATTCATAAAATTAAGGTTCTGTAAAAAAATCATTACAATCGGATAAAGCATGTAGGTGTTATAAGCTGGAGAAATTTTAAAAATTGAAAAAAGTCGTAAAATTGCGATTTTCGTAAAAAAATAGTTTTTTGATAACGCTCAAATTTCACATGAATATATCAATTCATGAAATTAAGGTTCTGTGAAAAAATCATTACAATCGGACAAAGCATGTAGGTGTTGTAAGTCGAAGAAATTTTAAAAAAATCGAAAAAAAATCGTAAAATTGCGATTTTCATGAGAAATAATTTTTCGATTGTGCTAAAAAAATGTGGCAGTTCTAAGTTCAGAGATTTCGAAGACCTCCATAAAATTTCATCGCAATCGGAGTATAGGTTTAGCCGGAATCGTGCTAACAAACAGACAAAAATACAAAAAAAAGAAAGAAAAAAAAAGAAAAAAAAACATTCCGGATTTTTTTCTCCAGTGTAGTATGGAATCTTCGCTTCGCTCGCTACGCTCGCTACGCTCATCCAACAAAGAACACAAATGATAGGTTGTCGATAACAATTTGTCACTATACTAGGAAAACGCTTAAGTCCCGCCGCGTTGTTGGATGAGCGTAATTGGTGCATTGAGCTGCCATGTGTTATGCTGATTTTCTGTTGTTCTGTAAAAAAATTATTGCTTAGTCGAAGATTTTTTTAAATTAAATTAAATAAAATAAAAAATTAACTTAATTTTTTTAATAAATCGTAATTTAAAAAAAAAAAAATCGTAAAATTGCAATTTTCATAAGAAATAATTATTCGATTGCGCTCAAATTTAACACGAGTATATAAATTGATGAAATTAAGGTTCTGTGAAAAAATCATTACAATAGGATAAAGCATGTAGGTGTAATAAGTCAAAGAATCGTTTTAAAAAAGAAAAAACCCGTAAAATTTCGATTTTCATGAGAAAATAATTTTTCGATTACGCTCAAATTTCACACGAATATCTTAATTCATAAAATTAAGGTTATGTGAAAAAATCATTACAATCGGATAAAGCGTGTAGGTGTTATAAGTCGATTTTTTTTTTAAAAAATCGAAAAAAATCGTAAAATTGCGTTTTTTATAAGAAAAAATTTCCCGATTGCGCTCAAAAACGTGGCAGTTCTAAGTTCAGAGATTTCAAAGCCTTTATAAAATTTCATCGTAATTGGAGTATCGGTTAAGCCGGAATCGTGCTAACAAACAGACAAAAATACGAAAAAAAAAGAAAAAGAAAAGAAAAAAAGAAAAGGAAAAAAAAAACATTCCGGATTTTTTTCTCCAGTGTAGTAGAATGGAATCTTCGCTTCGCTCGCTACGCTCGCTACGCTCATCCAACAAGTGAATTTCAACAAAAGTTCGCAAATTTGATAGGAAAATAGTTGGATGAGCGAAGCGAAGATTCCATTTCACTACACTGGAGAAAAAATCCGGAATGTTTTTTTTTTTGTATTTTTGTCTGTTTGTTAGCACGATTCCGGCTAAACCGATACTCCGATTGCGATGAAATTTTCTGGATGTCTTCGAGATCTCTGAACTTAGAACTGCCACGTTTTTTAAGCACAATCGAAAAATTATTTCTCATGAAAATCGCAATTTTACGATTTTTTTCGATTTTTTTTTCAATTTCTTCGACTTACACACCTACATGCTTTGTCCGATTGTAATGATTTTTTCACAGAACCTTAATTTCATGAATTGATATATTCATGTGAAATTTGAGCGTTATCAGAAAACTTTTTTTACGAAAATCGCAATTTTACCACCTTTTTCAATTTTTAAAATGTCTCCAGCGAATAACACCTACATGCTTTATACGATTGTAATGATTTTTTTACAGAACCTTAATTTTATGAATTAATATATTCGTGTAAAATTTGTGCGCAATCGAATAATTATTTCTTATGAAAATTTCAATATTACGATTTTTCCTTTTTAAATTACGATAAATTAAAAAAGTTAATTTTTTATTTAATTCAATTTAATTTTTTTTAAATCTTCAATTTAGTAATGATTTTTTCACAGAACAACAGAAAATTCGCATAACACATGGCAGCACAATGCACCAATTACGCTCATCCAACAACGCGGCGGGACTTAAGCGTTTTCCTAGTATATTTACTTGACAGAACAAAACCTTACTGGCCTTGCTTGAGCAGGCGAGTGTTAATTTCGACCCATGATAGTGGTTATGATTTACAACTTGTTGATTATTCAAGTACTCTACCATCTAGGCCTAGGCTTTGTTTTGCACTCGGCCATCTTAAATCACAGTTGATTTACAATCCATTCTTTAGACTTTAGAGCACATCTTGTTATCATGACCCCATTAGGCCTAGGTGCGTCGTTAGCCCCACGTGTCCTGCAGACTGCGCACCACGTGTCCTGCAGACTGCGCACCACTGGCCGCCATGCCCACACTCTTGTGTAATGTTTGCACAGCCTCGCTCACGAGTTGTGTATTTATGATTGCCGGGCTTAATTTCAATCCCCTCGTGTCCGATGCACGGTGTCACTGATAAGAGAAGACGCGACCATAAAGCGGGCTCTGTTTGCTCCCTATCTCGTCACGTGATAGCAGGCTTTGCCCACCGGTCGACACACAACATGGCGCCTGTATGACTTGGTACACAACCAGTTGGAGCGAAGCAGGGAGACATGGGAGTTTCAATATAACATAGGCATAAGGAAATCAAGCACTATAGACGACACCCCGTCTGGGTTCGGGGAAGAATTTGGCCCAGAGCATTCTGCTGATTGTAAAAGGCGAGAAATGAGGCAAAGACTATCCCACAACCATCAGTTCTGTCATTCTCAGTCGTTGGATCCCCCCCGACGATGACGACAACGCAATGAGAAACATTCTATCCCTTCCCTCTGCCTGTGACTAGATCTGTCCAGCACGGATCTGTCCTCCAAACATGATAACATCCCCTAAACTATAAGGGCGTATAATGACCAAACGGTTGACTCACCCTCCTTTGTACCAAATAAACTCAAAACTCACCCTCAAACGACAACGACAACAAGAGTATACAGCCAATATTGATGTACATCGTGAACCAGTCACTACACTATTTTTTGTAGACCAATTATTACATTTAAAAAAATGTATTGTTTATATTCGGCCTAACAATAAAAAATAAATGTTATTCTAGACAACATGATACATTTCAGCATTTTTAGGACACTATTCATATTATTTTATGTGCGACTCTCAAATTTAAATTTCAACATTTCGCTTCGCAAATCTGTGCTCTTATCGTCTGTAGGCCTACAAAGTGCACTTTATCTAAAGCCAACCCAAAAGAAGTCCATTCAGCGCATCCAACGAGTGGTGTAACACTCTGTCGACAATGCAAGTGCTCTTGTGTTCGGACACCTGGGTAACGGCGTGGGTGGTCGCCCTTATATTTGCCAGGCGTGATCATGATTCGACCCAACGGATTAATTCTTCGTAATTTACGAGAGTTTTTTAAAAGAGGGGCTCACTCATTGAATGAAATAGGTTTTATTATAAAACTTCTTTTATGCGTTTATACGACTGCGTTGAAATGAAAGCGTGTATATTAGATCAGGCTCATATACTACGGACCTAGGATACATCCTTGTGGGACGACATGTCTTACAAGAGATTGTGGTATGCAGGTAAATGTATTGAGTGCCGCGAATATGGTTTAGATGTGAAAGACTAAATACATATTGGAATCTAATATGTGGTCGAGAAGACGGAACAGAACCAATACAACAACAATATCGAGTTTGAAAACTATATAGATATAGAAAAAAAGTGTGTGGTTTGGCTAAACTTCAGGCTTTACGGTTTTGCTAAGGATTGAAAAGTGAAATGTGAATAAAAATGAACATAACTTGGGGGAGGGGGGGAAGAGCATTGAACCCATACAACAAACAAGGCCCGTGCTGGGGAGATTCTGCCACGGACGACTCGATGAAGTTCAAAACATAATCGAACCAGCACGGGAACGCCTACCAATCGAGCTAAAAATGTGAGTTCGTTTTTTAACAATGTATTTACATTGTTTCTTGGATCAACATGATTTTTTAGTGAATAACAGTCAAGTAACGTCCAATTTTGTCCCGAATAGACATCGAACTTGCATGAAACTTTTTTTTATGGATTACTGACTCGCAGAAAAGAAGAAAAAATACGAGTTAGAAATAGAATTTATGTACATCCAAGGGCGAAAACAAGGCCAAAATATACAACCATGTTTAAACAATAACCACAACGTAAAATGTGTCACCTCCCCTGTCAGCTCCTCCGCGCTGACGTCCTCTCACCACGCCTCCTCCCGGTCAGCATGTTGTTCGAACCCCCGGCACTCTCCGCGGCAACAACATAAAACTCCATTAGCTGATAGTACACACGTAGCGTTGATCTTCCACCCGGACGTTTTAATCCCGCGCCCCGAGCAATATGGTACATTTTCCAGATTGGCTAAAGAGCTTGGTCTAGCTCCCAGTCCCGCGCGCGGATTAACACACAAAACACCGGACCAGCAGAAGAATAATCATACAAACACCCTCGTATGTTCCTAGCTCGCATGGTTTACTTCGTAATGATACGGGAAAACATTGTAATGTCATAGGTCGAGCAGGCTTACCTCTGTTTTAATTTAGGGTTGTTTGTGTGTTTTCAATGATGAGCATTGTGATATGTTTTATTTTTATTATGAAAAATAAATTTAGTTTAGATTGGCTTTTCAGCAGATTGAACGGTTACCGTTATTTTTTATTTTAAATCTTACATATAGAGCGTAATTTTTAAATCTCCAGTAATCTTACGTAGAGTATAACTAATATTACGACGCGTGATCACATATTGATATATTTTGTTTAATTCTTCTCGTTACTCGTTTACAATTATTCGGGACGGATATTTGAACAATGATATGAGATTCCTATAATTTTCTTATGACTGAATACTGACGAACACCTCACAGTAAATCTCACTCACTGCCAGTTGCGTGAAACATAGATTAGAATTGTGCGTGCACTTGAGACGGCGTGTTACCTATAAAGGTGTGCATAGGATTTTACTTTTAGTACTTTTTATTACATTTCTATGATAGAGTAATTTTCGAAATATGAAATTCAGTACAGTAATAATTGGATGAGCGTAGCGAGCGTAGCGAGCGAAGCGAGCGAAGCGAAGATTCCATTTCACTACACTGGAGAAAAAAATCCGGAATGTTTTTTTTTCTTTCTTTCTTTCTTTCTTTCTTTTTTTTTGTATTTTTGTCTGTCTGTTAACACGATTCCGGCTAAACGGATACTCCGATTGCGATGAAATTTTATGGAGGCCTTCGAAATCTCTGAAGTAAGAACTGCCACGTTTTTGAGCGCAATCAAAAAATTATTTCTCATGAAAATCGCAATTTTACGATTTTTTTTCGATTTTTTAAAAATTTCTTCGACTTATAACACCTACATGCTTCATTCGATTGTAATGATTTTTTCACAGAACCTTTATTTTATGAATTGATATATTCGTGTGAAATTTGAGCGTAATCGAAAAATTATTTCTCATGAAAATCGCAATTTTACGAATTTTTTAATTTCTTCGGCTTTTAACACCTACATGCTTTATCCGATTATATTGATTTTTTCACAGAATCTTAATTTTATGAATTAATATATTCGTGTAAAATTTGTGCGCAATCGAATAATTATTTCTTATGAAAATTTCAATATTACGATTTTTCCTGTTTTAAAATTACGATTAATTAAAAAAATTAAAAATTAAAGTTAATTTTTTATTTAATTTAATTTAATTTAAAAAAAATTCAACTTAGTAATGATTTTTTCACAGAACAACAGAAAATCCGCATAACACATGGCAGCTCAATGCACCAATTACGCTCATCCAACAACGCGGCGGGACTTAAGCGTTTTCCTAGTGTAAATGTATTTATAAACTTATTTTTAGCTTCGTCTAGTGAAAGGCCACCCCAAATTATTATTATTACCCAAAATAAATACAAATCTGTCTCTATACTCACAAAATAGCCCAAAACCGTGTTTTTGGAAAGTTTAATAATTAACTTATTGTAATTACTCATTCTGTGTAAATCTAAATGAATGTTATGTTTCATTCTGGCAATGTCGCACATCAAAAGGTGATTCTAATGCACGTTAAGCCAGTGGTAGTGTAGAGTGGGCCGAGTGTTTATTTAATTCCCATCTCTTTGCGTCTCCGTGCTATTTAATTATGTTGTAAACCATTAATCTCCGGCGGAGTCGGCCGCGAGCCTTTCAGTAGATTCTTCAGCCGCTCCCGTCCCGTCCCGTGGGCCCTGACTCGGCTAGCCCAGGCCGCGAGATTAATTGCGTCGTCTCTCCACGCACTGGAGATGTGATACGACTGTCCACGCACTTGTAGTGTGTGAGACTTTTCACACATCTCACAGTCTCTCCACGCACTGGAGATGTGATACGACTGTCCACGCACTTGTAGTGTGTGAGACTTTTCACACATCTCACAGTCTCTCCACGCACTGGAGATGTGATACGACTGTCCACGCACTTGTAGTGTGTGCGACTATCCACGCATCTCACAGTCTCACCACGCACTGGATGTGATAGGCATTATGATCATAGTCATAGGGTGTGATAGTCTGTCCACGGGCGAAGTAATGCTTTGCGTTCGTATTGTGCGAGACTCTCCTCCACACACACACATACTGCATCAACCCACACACCGGTACAATGCTACGAGATAAATTGTAATGCTATGTGATGTTAAAAGTGATGCGTTCGTCTAAATATATTATTTTGTTTCCGTTTTGTATTATGTATAGAGTGTATATTATTATGAATCTGTGATTGCATCCACTATTCCATATAACTAGTTCGTCACCCATCGGTTAAATCTGATGTGTATACCCTACAGCGGGCATTCTACAAAAATTTATTTTATTTTATTACTTTTCCGTTTTATCGATTGTTATTGCCATAAATGTATAACACCAAATGTGAAGATTATATAAAAACGCAGTATCCAAAATCCACGTATACTAAAATTTGTAAAATTGTACAGTATATAAAAATCGGTGAAGAGAATTGGTTAAAAATATAGAGAAAATCAAAAGAATTTGAGTTTGGAGACATTTAAAAATAATTTAAATTTTGGAAACAAGTTTACCCAAGCAAATCGTATAATCAAACCTGGATGCAAATAACGAATGTTAATTTTCCCTAGGTTCGAACACGAGATAATGATACCCCAGCCTGTTAGCGAGGTTGCTTGAACAAGGCACCTGCTGTGCTTTGCCTTTTAACTAGTTATACTTCACTTGCTATACGGTCAGCTAGCCGGGACTGCGTGGGATAGTAATGAATTTACATTTTTAATAGTAATAGCCGTGTGTTTTTATAGCAATATCAATTAATATTGTATAAATAATAGGTCATCAAATCTGAATTTCAAATTGCATATTGATAGTTTTCGCGATATATTAAAATTGTTATATATTGCAGATAAGAGACTATGATAAATTTATGTTGGTATGTATGCCAAGTATATTAAATTCTCATGTCATACATTTATACATTTCTACTACAATAATTATTATATTATTGTATATGCGTACGTACAAATTATCACTTATGCAGAGTACACAAACGGACATAATATATGGGAGACCAAAAAGACAAAGTCAAATTTCTCTTGGAACTTATTTGCTTATGCAAAAATTTGAGTTTTTTTCTTCCACGTAATCTCTTACATTTTGTTTAAATGCTCACGTGTACAATACATCATAACTAAAATTAAGTTAAAACATTACACGCCAAATCCCGAAAATAGTAAACATAGACTCTCTAATAATTGGGGTGGTCGTCGATCCAATTCCATCCCCAGACCAGATAAACATGTCTGAACGTTTTCCCCGAGGTTTTCCAGTCAATTGCGAATCTGTGTTTGAGTCCTAAAAATCTTGGTCAAATTATATAGTAGTTCTCATCATTACAAATAGATAATTTAACACACGAAGCTGCATCTCTTGAAAGAGTTCTTGAAAACAGAATTTTACTCTTCTGAAAAAGAGGGGGGAACAAAGAATAACGTTATCATACGACCTTTGTTGTAGTTTTCGATACTTTTGGTGGAGGTGCCGGGTAAATACAAATTGTGCAACATCCTTGCTAAGGTGCAATCACAGATGGACGTATATACTTACAGTTAAATGTATGCACGTACGTTTTGCTCTGTGATGTACTAAGTTTCAATCTATGTACTTGTTTTCTTTGTTATCGTACTAGTTCAATGTACAGCCGTCTAATACATGAAGAACGGAGAGTTCAGTACAAGTACAAGCACAGACTATAATCTCCCAATCAGTATCCTTGCCTTGTAACATGCAAGAGGTCAGTGTGTAAACTTACTCAATTAAAAGTGCAATTGGCAAAGCATTAATTACCCTGTTATAAGTTTGAGCGGAGATAAAATCTAATTGCGCGGTGTTGGTACCCTCTCCGAACGTGTACACTTTATATGCAACTGAAAGTGTAATCGTGATGCTAACTGCATGCACCTCTCCTGCATTCGTAAGAATAAAACTTGCAGCTTGCATCCTATAGCAGAGCGAATATTGATTACAGGTTATATCCACACAGCATGCAATATAATATTACTAGGCCGCTTCGCGAACGCTTTTACCAGTCCCGTTGATGGATGAGCTTTTTTAAAAAAAAATCTGTCCATGATTACGTTTTTAAGTGGGATCTCATTACTTTTTTATAGTTACTTAATATTACTTGTTAATATACCTATAAAAGGCTCATATTAAAACCTTTATTTGTATGAATTTTGACCAACGTTTTCTTTTTCTTTCATCACCATAATCTCTGTCAATGTAAAATATAACGTTGTAGCCCCACCCGTTTGGTCAGAATCGGCCCAAATATCACGAAAATATCGTATTAAAAACCAGGGGGAAAAATAGTAAACTTACGATTTCTTTGAGAAATATTTCTTCACATGTCTCTAAAATCATAACATATAATTATAATTTCAGCGAATTTAAACGTTCTCATAAAGTTTGTTTAAGATCGGAGTAGCCGTTTGCCAAATATCCCGAAAATATCTCATTAAAAATCGAAAAAAATCGTAAAAGTACGATAATCATAAGAAATATTTAATCGATTGAACTCAAAAACGTGGCAACTAAGTTCAGAGATTTTGAAGTTTCCCTCAAATTTTCATCAAGATCGCATATGCCGTTTGCCTGGTAGAGCGCGAACAAACAGACGAAAATACAAAAAAAACAAAAAAACACCCGAGCTAATTTTTTTGGGGGGTCAGTGAAATTGAAGTCTTCGCTTCGCTCATCCAACCAGTATTTGAGTGTCTTGCATTTCATATCAGCCTCCCGAGCTGACCTGGGGTCCATTTAATATTTTTACAATTTTTGTTTTTTTAATTTTGAGTTTCCAAATTACCTCGGGTCAACCTTTGGCTTAGATAACAATTTATTATGAAATGATATAGTTCGGCTAATTTTAAAGCTACAGATAAAATCTTCGGATTGGGTGACCTTACAAGCCATTCGTTGCATTTTCTTGTGTGTTTGCCTAATCATAGCCCAAGTCAATGTATCATTGGATAAACCCACGGAAAGGGCAAGGCACGATATCTGAATCTAGAAGAAAGTAAACAATTTGCACGCATTTCTCTCACAACAAAGGCGTTCAAAAACTCTCACTTCATTTACTTTGGTCTCGTCACGGAATCGAGAATTCTAAAATTACAAACATTATGTGGATTGTCGATGATAACAAGACACATTGAGAAGATAAGAGTTGGACCCGACAAGCAGGAAATGCTCAAAAAAATCATTTCAGCATGGATTAAACATAATATGCTGGGTGATTGCTTTACCGTCCAAAAACTTGGATTGATATAGTTCCACGTGAATTGGACTAGCGTGGAGCTTATGTAGTTGCACTTGCTTTTCTACTAGGTTGAAAAACAAATTATAATTTTAAATCTAAATAAAATACACTTTGTTGATTGATTGAATAATGAGGGGAAGGAAGTCTGAAGGTGCTTAACTAACAGTGAGTTACGCTTTTAGCTGTCTTAATTCTAATGGGATAAATAATTTATGTAATAATTTATTCATTTCAGTTATCGATTCTTATAAATGGTTGGAAATAATCTAAAACATTGTTATGTAATGCCTAATTCCTATGTAAAAAATGGATTTTTAATTAAATTGAAGTTAGCTTTTATTATGTATACGATACCTTGCCATTCTTAAAATATGTTTCTCGATAATTATGCAATATTTAAATCTCTTTACTACTGCCATAGACGGTAAAGATCTGGTTATATTTTTCGGTGTCAAAATAAGTTTGTTCCTCGTCAAATCAAACCGATAACGAAGCAATTAAATTATACTAATTAATTATCTGAGGAAAGAATGAATGAATCAATGTCCCTGCAGTGATACAGGGGAAGGGACTGATGCAACAATGCACCTCTAGGTCGGTCTCTGTCACGACATAGTCGGGCCCAACAGAACGTGAGAGTGCGGTTCTTATCCCGGTTGTATCACATGTTAGCAGTTGTGCTCGGGTTCCCTGGGGTCACTATATACTAGCCAGCATGTCTGTCTGTCTGTCTGTCTGTCTGTCTGTCTGTCTGTCTGTCTGTCTGTCTGTCTGTCTGTCTGTCTGTCTGTCTGTCTGTCTGTCTGTCTGTCTGTCTGTCTGTCTGTCTGTCTGTCTGTCTGTCTGTCTGTCTGTCTGTCTGTCTGTCGTCCGTCCGTCCGTCCGTCCGTCCGTCCGTCCTTTAGTTAAAACCCGTATCAAACAGTCAAACACTGTTCGTACTTAGTATGTGCCCTAAGCTGTGCTAGGTATACTTGAATGATTCAAAAATCGAACGAGAGAAAACTAAAAATTGTAGTTGTCGAAGATCATTGAAACAAAGAATCACCATACGACCTGAATCTTCCTACTCTCCCTTTTACCACAGACAAGAAGATTTTTGTTCTAGTTTCTTTAATGTATTATGCGTATCATTCACAATTGCTCGTTTTGCTATCGACAACAGAAGAAATATTTCTTCAAAGAGCGGTTATATTTGTATTTTGGTTCTGTAATTTTAATTATGATTAATTTCTTTATACTAAAGTTTGGTCATTTTCATATATTTTCCTTAATTATTAGCCTATTTTTCCATTGCTAGCCAAGTTCTTCAATATCAATGTTTTATGTACGATTTATATTGTTATATTTTCGATATGGCATATTATGCAAGTCGACACCAAAGTGGTATTATTTTACGCAGCGCTAAGACATTTGAAATTGAGGGTTGGATATAGACCTTTGTTCACTCAGACTCTGTACTCTGCTGGAAAAGCTCGTTATTCAATGTATGTGCTGCTTGTAGATGCTCCTCATCATACGCCTATACTTTTACCATTGATTTATAGTTTGGATTGAGACCTCAACGAAAGGTCGTGCTAAATAGTTGTAAGTGTAAAGAGGTTTTCTATACGACAATGATTTATACACGTCAGCGGCTCTGCACAAACGCATAATTTAGTACCAATATTAGCAGACCACCCTTGAAAACAGTTATTTCACGTCATCTCCGACTTGAGTTGTTGAGTACTCGACTTCCCCTACAAGGAGACAAGTACGTAGAAAGAAAACATCACAAGTGAGAAAAAGAGGAAGCTTCTTGAGTCCCGCCTAAGTTTTGCGATCCCGTCTTGCCCCTTGACCCTCGTCCGAGTGGGTGGGAGTGGAGTGGACACAACACGAGCGCTGCACACCCACGGAGACGCCGGGAACTAGGGTTCAAATGTCAGGAGAGGCGGACAGGGCCGAAGGGGTCATTCACGAGAGAGGAGAACAATATGAAACATGCGCTTTGTGGGATGTTTGCATAACTTTCTGATCAACTCTTGGGAGTGTTCATGGGAAATAGCTTGCTGAAATTTAACATTTCTGGTTGTAAAAAAATGATCGCAAAAAATTGTTGTGATATTCGTGATCGATTTTGTTTCATCGGATAGTTTTTACGATTTGAACATAATATTGGTCCAAGCACAAGAATGACCATACATTCAAAAGAATATTTAGATTACAAAAATAAGATATACCATGGTATGTAAATCATAATGTGTGCAACCTCTTTATGAGATCTTATTTGACTCTCGATAATTATCTCCGTAAAGTTAGTGTCTGCATTCATTTTCCTTTCTTTAGGAAATTTGCGCCCTCGAGGTGACCCTACTAGTTCCAGGGGCTGAAGATATTTTTGATGGAATGTTCAAGAACAGTTTTAAAGAACTCATTTCGCATTTAATTTAATATATATTATTATGTTTACTTCGGTACATATCACACACACAGCAGAATCGAGGAATTGATTAAAACAAAGGGAATACAATTTTCATATCAAACTAGAATGATTTTTTTTTTGCCTAAAGTTAACCATTGCCTGAATTAAATTATTGACGCCTGAGTCACGTCCGCAGTTTTATTTCGATGTTGCCACCCATCTTTCACTTGATATGAGGGCGCTGCCCACAATGGTACAACCAACAATACTCTTGCGTGGGATATAAGTATCGCAGAGCACGGCTTCATGCAACACGAGCGTCAGATATCTTGACCATGGTATTCACATAAACACGTCGGGCAGTCGTACGATTGAAGATTGTGTTCGTTCTGAATAAAAATTAAATGTGTGAATTTATTTCTTCAATTTCCTGATTCAAATTTATCTATTCAAATAAATTGATTTTATTTTAAAAAATTGGCAACTCAAGACAAAAAATCTAAATTCTTTATTGTTTTGATGGTGGTTCTTAATTGCTTGCTTTATGCAAGGACTACAATTATCACAATTTCCACTAATAAGTTGATTATACAATGTACAAGCGGGAGTACCGCAATACAGATCATCGAAAAAGAATAGTAAAATAAAATAACTGGACGTGAGTTGATATTTTTGGTGGAAGCGCGTTCACGCAATGGTGTAGGTGCCGTGTAATGAATTTTCAAACTTTCTTGCGGTGGTGGGGTGCTCGTCTGAAAAATTAAAAAATAATAATTTGAACAACAATGTACAGTATACGACTGTAGATTTTATCAAAAATTTGATTTTTGAATTATTTACATATTAGTATGTATTAATGACATACTGTGTGACATCAGTGACGCCAGAAGGTCAAATGTTACAGAATATCAAAATCATGCATGTGTTGTCTAAACCTGGAATCAAAGACAAACCCTAGAACCTTACTATTGCGAAATGATGAATGGGTGTTTTAACCGTGTGAAACGTTTATCAGATTACAGTAATCGAGTTCATTACTGCTCCTACGTGCATTGTAACACCGTGCACAGGCCTCTTGTAAGAATGCCGTCTGTTACAAGGTATTGCGAGAGCGTCCTATGTCAATATCGTAAAGCCGTCGCGAGATATTGCGGAGTAATGGCGGGAAGATGGGCGACCTAGATCGCTACAGGTCATCGAGAAGAGCGAGGATTCTTGATACGCCTTTAGAGAAACGAACAATTGTGACGACAAGATCGTAATGGAGAGGATTTGAATGTTGTTGCTCATTTTCTTGAAATGAGAAGCATTGTAAAGTCGTAATTGAAAGCAAAAACGTAGAATAGTGCAGAAAATAGTTATTGTCACCTAACAACTCTTTGTGCACTTAACTTAAACTTAAGTGGAAATTTAAATTGAATATGTTGTGAGAAAAGTTCTCAAGTCAGAAAACCAAGAAAGTACTGGCTACTTATGATCTAGAGAATTTACGTAAACTATAGAGCATTTTGTCGTTTGTTATCAAAATGCATGTATTATGTAACAAATCGCAAACGAAAATAATAACTTGGGAAAGCAGAGATTTTTTAAAAAGTCCGTCAAATGAAACGAAAAATCCAAAGTAGATTTTCTGTTAAAAAAAAATGACTTGCTAACAGTGATAAAATATATACCGTGTTATGAACTATCCAAATAATAGTACGAAAAAAAGGCAATTCGACTTGATGCACCAATTTACAAAGGCTGGTGCAAAATTAAACCGATTTGAGTGGATTTTATTTTTTTAGTTATGTTTTATTTCTTCTTTTTGTTCTAGAGGAATATTCTACGAATCTACAGCTACATTGATTTCCTAGTGATCCACACATTGAAAACAAGTCTATAAGAGCTGTCAAGATGGCGAAATTTGTGAGTACAAAATCAATGAGCAGAAAAAAGTTTTGTCCTAAACTATGGGTGTTGTAATGGATTCTTGCAGAGTAATTCATTTTTTAACCCCCTTCTTTATTTCTCAATTGCAAGAGCAAACTAATAATTTGTGGACTCAACTCAACATAGTATTCATGTATATGACATGCTTAAAAAAAAGAGGAGCTGCCTTAATAAATTTCTCCTTCCCAAAACTAACTCCCTAAAGGAATGAACTTTTTAAGTTTCTTGGAGTAGTTTAAGATTATAAGGTGACAAATTGGTGGAAGAACACATAAATTTACTATACAAATGGCATATTCGCTACTGATTATTAATTCGCATCTAATAATACTCAAGGCCACACCTAAAGACACCGGCCACATCATCACAGGCCACCACGGTAAACACGGTGTCTTCTTTGTTCTGGTGATAAGACCAAAGTTAAACACCAGAGATTACGCTCCATGTTCCGCTGTTCAATGTTTGCGCATGGATACGGGGTCGCAATGAAGTGATAAGACTCCTGGCTGGCTTGCACAATCACTTGCCGCTATACGAAAGGTGGATTTTCAAAGGAAATCCTGTCGTATATTTCCCTAGTCATATAAATACGTATAAGATTGCGAGAGAAGAATATTCTTATCAGAAGACGATGTGGCACGTTCCAGTTTTAGGGTAGCGCTTTAGAGAACACGATGCACGATGCATGGAGCGACTTCCCTGATTATCCTACATGACTACATGACTACATGACTACGGTATATTGATCCTGAGGCGTGATGTCTGGGTACGGACTTGATTTGCTTCGTTCAAGACGAGAAAATGAGTTTGATGTCGGAAGAAGATTACGAAGTTTTTTCTTGTAGGGTTATCTGGGATGAGATGAGATGGAACAATGTCGGGCTTGAGACTCGAACTCAGTATCCAAGTTAACATCCAATATAGAGTTTCTGGAATAATTGTATTTCCATGTAACTGTTTGCACACTGAAGAATCCTATATTAATAACAAGTGTTCTGGATCCGATATAAAGAAATCTGGCAGTCCCTCGGTTAATAGTGTATTGTAAAATCGCATTTGATACATCATACGGTAATAAAATAGAAAATTTTCTAGGATACATTGAACAAGAAACGCAGGCCATATCGTCTTTACAATAATATCTTTAAAAATATATATATATATTTTTAAAATGTGTTAGTCCTATTAGCATCACCATGTTCGTCCGTCCGCCCGTCCGTCTGTCTATGCGAGTGTCGCATGTCTCACGATGAAAACCGAACACGACCTCCGATTGACATGCGTTTTGTTGACAAGACCCTTCAAAAAGGACGATACACATTAAGTTTCCCTAATTCCCCCAAAATGCCCCCAATGCTAGTCCCGCACAATTTTTTAAATTGGTGCATTTTCCGTACCCGGCACCTCCACCAAAAAATTCAAAGCACAACATTCATTTGTATGTTCTTCTTCGATAATCTGTAGCACATGATCTAGGTCCGCCCATGTTAGGGCCTAGGGCGCCGCAGCCAAGCCGCGGTGCGCTACACACTCAGGCACCTTATACAGCAAGCAGAGTTGGGGTGATTTCGAGGTGTCACCCAACCGTCATGAAACGTGATGTGAACTTGAAAACTATCAAAATGGAGGGGATTTAGGTATCCGACAACACATGCCAAATTTGGTTGGGGTACGAGCATTCCTTCTTGGTGAAAAAAATGACTTGAAACATGCTCAAAATCACTTTTAGGATGTTAGTTATACTACTGGCTACTACTATCTACTATCTAATTTGTCAGTTTTAATTGCCCAGCGATTCTGACCAAACGGGTGGGGCTACAACGTTCATATTTTACATGGACATTAAGGTAATAGTGATGTAATTTTCTTTGAAAGAAAAAGTTTTAAAAAAATTGCTGGAAGGCTTCCAAATAAAGGTTTTAAAATAAGCCTTATACAGGCATACAATCAACAAGTAACTATAGTTACGTGACAATAATCGCCTACATTGTTTACAAAAAGCAAGTCTGTAGACCACTATATTTTTTCATTCTATTGTTAATAGGTAATACCATAGCAATTAAATCGACTTTGATAAAATTATTATATTTTAAAAAAGGGCCAAACTCACCTACCCTTCCACATTTGCGCATTCTTGATTCATAAACGTACAGTGTCCCGTAACAACATCCTTGAAAAGCTTGGCAAAATAGAATTTGCATGACCATTACGTTAAAATTAATTAGAAAAAAAGAATTTGGATGAACTATTACGTTTAAATTAATAGTTGCAAATTCTATTTTGCCAAGCTTTTCAAGGATGTTGTTACGGGACACTGTACGTGTATGAATTAAGAATGCGCAAATGTGGAAGGGTAGATGAGCTTGGCCCTTTTTTTTAGATCTCATTTCTTTTGAGTGTGTAAGGTTTGGCTGTATTTTTACAAGTTTTTGTTATGTGTGGGTGTATTCTACATTCAATTGCCAACAATTTCTACTTTGGAGAAAACAGCAACGAAGACGAAGGTGACGAAGACGAAGACGATAGATTATTTAACAATTAAAAATATAGGCCTGTACCCTTATTAATTATCACGCGGATAACGACAGACATACTCTCCACTCATTGGCTCGAATTCAATAGAGCCCAACGTCTCTATTAATCAATGCATTTATAGACCCAACACCCTCACGGTATAAATAATTAATGTTTTTAAAGGTGAACGGATCCTATGCTTGAGGTGCACACAACACAACAGGTTGTAACTTTCTTCCTTATTCATGAGTTTTTTTCGAGTCTCACATATCAATAATTCCTCTCGGCAAATGTGAAAATATTGTCTTGTACGTAGGTGTTGGAAAGTTATTGATGAGTGACCGATCATATACATTTTAAATTGATTGCTGAATAATTTTCACATTACGTTGAGTGTTGGGTATAATGATAGACCCCGTCAAAATCCCCGACTGATGTCTCCATCTTGTTCATGAGGTGTTATGTATATTCGTTGGTTTGAGGCAGTATAGGTTTGTGTAAGGTGTAGGGATACAGATTGTGGTGGCATGCGATAATATGATTCGAGAGGTAATAAATTTGTTGTAATTGTCACAATATACTCAAAAGTCAAACCGATGCTAAGTTGTCGACACTTCCTTCTCGAATCCCTTTCATATTTGGCCCGGTGGTCAATGAAAAGCCGCATTATTAAAAAATAATAATTTTGAAACGGATTATGAAAGGGATTCGATTAGGTAACGTAGACCACATTAGAATTTGAATATTGTATGACTGAAAGTAGTAGACTGAAAGAGTTTATTAAGTAGTCCTCAATCATAAAGTTCAAAACCAGATCCCTGAATAAGTGTATTCATTATTCAAATAATCCAATTTCATGGGGACAATACTAGATCTTCAAGAGCATTTGCTGTTGAGCTGGATGACAAGACTATATAACACTGCGTAATTGGTTATTGTGGTATTAATAACGAACGCAATGAACAATGCATGGAGTATTTCAGTTTTTGTAGAAAACACTAATAAATATTTATACATTGTCATGTGTCACTGAATGTGAGTATGGGTGAAGGCTGAGATCACAGTCGTAACAACAGTCCTTGAAGAATTCTTTTCTAACCATTACCACCTTTTGACCTCTAATTTTCAACAGAAATGAAAATTCAACTATAGTAGGGTTATAAAACGAATACGCACATGCAGCATGTCTCTATAACAACATCAAATTAATGTTTTTTGATATATTATGTTTCACGGCCAGTTGTGAAAAAACTTACTCTGATAGAACTACATGCCGATGCGCAAATCCTTTCTAAACCCAAATCCAAAATTTTCACCTATACTAAGGAGTGATTTAGAAGTCAAAAGGTTATCTAGAAAAATCCCTTGCATTCCGCGTTAAAGTCTGGGGGTCTATTCATCAATTGCTACAATAGTCGACTG
This sequence comes from Sweltsa coloradensis, assembly GCA_024449915.1. NCBI lineage: Eukaryota > Metazoa > Arthropoda > Insecta > Plecoptera > Chloroperlidae > Sweltsa > Sweltsa coloradensis. The sequence goes on along the minus strand of JAMZAV010000246.1, from coordinate 483,604 downwards.
AAACGACAACTTTAGTAAGGAGAGCAAGTGAGCTGTCACCTCGAATTTTCTCATACCTAATAGAATTATTTACATTTGCTGTATGTAATTGTTTATTCAGTCAAAGAAACATTGGCAGACGGCTTTAATAGTGTAAAATGTGTAATTGCCAATAAAAAGCTTATACGCTTGGCTCAACGCTGCACGCATCTGACTGCAGCTATACAAGCTTATAAGCTTTGTATTAACATTTTTAATGCCGTCAATGTTTATAGCAAATGCAAGTAATTACTTTTTAATTTGATATGGTGAAAATTCGAGGTGGCAGTTCTCATTTGCTTTTCTCAATAAAGTTGTCGTTTCGGTCGACTGTTGTCACTTAGTTAATAGACACCCAGGTTTGCAAAAGCCGCTCATCCACTATTTTGTTAATAACTAATGGCGTACTTTGCGCCCTATGTCGGCAAATGTAAACCCTCCCGGTACATACCCGTTTCTACGAAACCCAACTACAACAGAGTGGCAACGTTATTTGTCCCGTCTGAATTAGTTATAAACTCGTATCATATAATATCACACTACTAACACAAGTCGCCTAGAGCTACGTACATCCTGGCCACACTCAAACATGTTTCACTTCCACTCATTATTTTACAATAACACCACAATAACAAACAATAACTTGGGGGCATGTTTTGCTCATCTTGCTTTAGCAAACTAATGATGTTTCTGTTTTGAATGTTTATTATGATAACGTTGCCATTAATAAATAATACAAGTTATCAATACTCGTTCAAAAGTCACACAATATCGTCACATCCGGTACTAATTCTAGTGAGACGCGCGAATAATGGTTAATGTATAACCTCTAATGCTGCAATTAGCTGCAGTTTTAGTGATGGATTACTTGTGATTTTATGCTGCGTGTCAACTGGTGATAAATTACAAATACTAAATATCTCGATTTCTATCAAAAGACAAAGACAAACATAGTTTCAATTCTTATCAATTTGTATCTAATAATCTCAACAAACAGGTAATACTCACAAGTGTTGGGAACTAAAACTAAAAATTAAAAATACAATTCTGAAATCAATATCAAACACTGGTTACAAATTTTAATTATTAACAAGTGAGTTCAAAAGTTAAAATATACAACAAATACCAAGAAAACTTGATAATAATTAAATATACTCAGAAATGTGAAGAACACACATTCGAGCAGTGTTATAATTTTGTTTGTATTTAAAAAAGAACTATGCTTCACACTATCACTGCAATAAAACGATATTATATCAGTATCAGAAAAATCGAACTTAAAAACTATCGATTCAATAATCCGTTAAGTTTCAGGAATCAAATCCCCTGAAACGAATATCGAATCTCCTCTTAACAAGATGTGTTTAAGTAAAACCTGTACAGTTTCGACTCACTCCACACTCTGAGAATAGGTGATAGTCTAGTATGTAAGGCTATGCCCACGTTAGTAATAATTCACACACAACTAATATACTGCGATACTTCATGATAATATGCATCCTCATGAGTCATAATTCATATGTATAACAAGGCAACTTTAACTGGGTCAGCCTTCACTTATGTGCTACAAGAGAAAACCTATAGACATTTATATTGGGAATATTTCACAGTTAAAGCAGAAACCAATACAACTCGTTTTTGTGAATACAGATATTATTTGTGTATTGTCTTGGAAGCTTCAAACGTGAGCACGTTCAAAACAAGTACAGAGCGAAACATTTCAGTTCATCGACGTTTATATTTATGACACATTCAATGTTCACCCGCGGAAATATCTAGCAAAGTGATGCCCATACATTTTGACTTTGGCCGTAATACTTATCAGAAAACATGTATACATCGTACTTAGTGGGAAGTGTTTAATTTGTTAGTGCGAAGCTCCCTTATAAACAAAACTTATCTGTCTCTGTCCGTCCGTCGTCTGTCTGTCTTCAGTCGAACGAGCACTCCGATTGACAGCGTTTTTGCTAAGGATGATACGAATTTTTTGGTAATTGAGTGAGGCTATCATATTTAAAACAACACGTTTATATACTCGGCACCTCCACCAAAGATATATTTGATAAATAAGATTTTTTTTTTTTCTTGGACAATCTGTTGCGCTCTTTATTAAGGATATTCTTAAAATGCTTCTTTCGTCTTATGAAGTAGGGGAAAAATATCTGTTTTATTCAGAATAAATTAAGTTTTCATCCAACAGTTTTTGTTGCTTTGTTGTCGGCTCAAATTCTGTCACAGTCAATCCTGACTAAGGGCGATTTTCAAGATTTTCCCCAATGCTGGTATTGAGTAGTACAAAACAGCCCTTGGAGATTACATCCAAACTATTGTCAAAAATGTCACCTTTATAGCTGTCACCCCTGATGGGCAGGTTTTCTGTGACGAATATGACGACGTTTTGAATCAAACACGTTCCCAAACCATCCAAACATAATACATCCAAACGTGGTGTTGAACATTTAGGCGACTTTAAAATCACCTTTGCGGCTTTTGCATCGGAATCTTATAAAACTTACGTAACAGGTTTCTATGGTATTTGAAAACAGGTAGCAATAGACCAATTACAGACGGCAACCATAATTATGCACGCTTCACCGATTTACGAAGACCGGTAGGAGAGGGAAGGAGAGAGAATGAATCTTACCACACGTCGGCAAAACCTTTGTCCTTGGCTTACCCTTAAGATTTATTTTTTTACAAAGTCGCAAAAATTTAGGGGTTTAAATCTAGGGTGGTTCTTTAGCTAAGATCAAAGACGCCGAGGGAAGTGATATGGGTTGAGGGAGGATTTAAAAATTTGTGAAAATTGCAGTAAAAATATCGGACGTCTGGGCGAGAGCGTGTGTTGGTTTTGGGACGTCACCCCATTAGTTAAGGGTGGGTTGAAAAGGGGGTAGCTAGCTGACTTATGATGTATTAATGACGTCATTAGACGGTGTAAGATTTACAGCTTGGTGTAAGGGACGCTCTTTGAGAGTGACTAGACCCGCAAATTGAACACACTCTTGCGGTAACATTGCGCAAAAAATATGGTCGAGTCAGTCAATCAATTTGTCTGTCTGTCTGTTTTGACAGCGGCAACGAAGTGTTGTGCTTTACTTTTCGACGGATGTGTTAATTATACACTAAATATTAGACATGATTTTCTTTTTTCATAGAACTAGTGAGTTGTTAGCTAACTTTAAGAAGAATTAGTTACCGTATTTTAATGGTTCTGCATACAATTCTCGGGCGTTTAGCGAATTGCAACTTTTTCTAGCATTAAATCAAAACCACGTAGTATTGTTTAATGGAGTGAATTTAGAGCGTTTATATTTTTCAAAACTGGAAATAACGTAGTAAAATGGAGCAAAATGGAAAAAACAAGTTTAATAAAGTTCAACATTCAATTAGCTTGTGCTAGCGAGCTTTAAACGTAAATGAGTAACATTTAAAAAAAGTATAAAGTGAGTTTATGTTATATTGACTAGTGCGTATCAGTACTAGAATTAAAGTAAATTATTTGCAATACTCTAGTCTGAATTCGATTTAGTCACCAGAAATGAATGGATGAAAAGGTTCATAATGGTACTGATACCTTTCTAGAACGCGTGCAGATTTGGGCATCTAATTTTGGGTGGTCAATCCGCTAGCAGTAGTGTAGGTCCATGAAAGGAATCGAGGTTAATAAATAAAATTGAATTATTTGAAAAAAGAAAGAATGAAATGTTCATTTGAAGAAGCATAGCGAGAATTGGCAACCTCCGCCACTATAATATAAACAAAGCTTTCGACAAAACACACCTATACAACAATATAATATATCGGCAAGGTACGTGGGCATTTGACTCTTTATGAGTTTCGAACTTATTACAAATGTATTCTCTACTTAACATTATTTATAATGTGACTGTGTCCATAGTTAAAGTTATAAGCCTTCTAGCGTCCACTACCCATCAATATGTATTTCAATATTTAACCGCATGATGTCACTAAGCGGAGAATATCGTGGTCATCTCACTACGCTATTAATAATTTATGCAATACTTTCCATTTTGTGGTTTACAAACAATTTGCATCAAGATTGCCATTACGCAAATGTTGACAAAACTTACGTAAAAGGTGACAATTTCGTAAGGTCTGTCTTCAGTTCTAGGATTATAATTTCCTTACTATTAACTAACTTTCTGTTTCCTCAAATTAAGCAATATATATCGCGTTTTGTACTATTTGCATAGACCAGCAAATTTTTTTAACGTTTCAAATCACTTGTTTTTGTTTAAATTACGAACGTTTTTCCACTACTTTTTTTATAAGGGAGCCAAGGTTCCCTACTAATACATATGTATCACTTTTATGTCCGTGCGTCTGTACGTGTGTCACGTCTCACGACAAAAAGCGTACGCGACCTCCGATTGACATGAGATTTTTGTTACCATTGACGATATAGAATGTTTTTGGTGACCCTGGGGGTTACGGGGGAAGGCTATCCACCCTCCCCCCAAGGAAGTTTGAATATTTATGTACTCGGCACCTCCATCAAAAGACATGAACACTGAAATAAGCGTGGTATAATATCGTTAATGTTTGCTCCTTATATTTTGGATACTCCCGTTCCCGTGTTTCTTTATGGTATCTTACTTTTTGGATGAGCGAAGCGAAGACTTCAATTTCACTAACCCCTCAAAAAATTTAGCTCCAATGTTTTTTTTTGTCTGTTTGTTCGCTCTCTACCAGGCAAACGGCATATCCGATCTTGATGAAAATTGGAGGGGACCTTCGAAATCTCTGAACTTTGAGGTGTATTGTTTTTGGGTATAATCGAAAAAATATTTCTCATAAATATCGTACTTTTACGATTTTTTTCGATTTTTAGTGCGATATTTTCGTTACATTTGGGCCAATTCTGACCAAACGGGTGGGACTACAACGTTCATATTTTATATGTACATTAAGGTAATGGTTATGTATTGCTTTATGAAAGAAAAAGTTGAAAAAGTTTGCCAGAATCCATAGAATAAAGGTTTTAAAATGAGTTTTTTGAGTTACATAATAACAATTAACAAGTAACAATAGAAACTTGACAACAATCACCTACAATGCGTTAAAAAGCTCTTGCAAAAGTAAAGATATCCCACGAAAACTAAAAACCAAAAAAAGAGTTCATTCATCAATTCATCAACGCGACAAAAAAAAACGTTTGCGAAGCTTCCTATAGTGGTATAAAAATGCAAAGAAACCTCAAGCTCATAACTTTGATGATTTTGTACAAATATGTATAATACGATAATGCTTCATCGTAAAATTAAAGTTTTAACATTGTGGTTGAATGTATAGGTTTGCCTATATTAATAATGTATATTATGTATATGTATATACCCAATGTAATATGTTTATGGTGGTAATGCCCGCGGGCGGAACCGCGTCCAGCTTGTTTTGCCGATATTTTTTCATTTAAAATTCCGGTCTCTATATAGTTAAATATTGTTCGCTTGTCGTTGGTGTCGACCCCAACAGGGTTGGCTTGGTCTGCTTTTGATTTAAGTCCCCCACTGTAAGTCAGTTACGTGATTGAGTGGGTCGACTCTAAATGTCCATTATTAGTTGATTTTACACTTAAACATTTTGATTCTTCATGACTCCAGCTTATCCCTCTAATCTTTATTAACCTCACGCATGTGACTAGCAAGATATCATGGATTACAATCTCAATGTTTTCCTCTTCTCCTAGTTTCTACTGAGAAAATATTACATTCAAATCTGATGAGCCTGGGAAATAATTTCATTACGGTTTCTGAAGAATATTATCAAAACACAAAATCATAGTAAATCATAGTTACTTCAGTAGTTGTATACATGTAAAGTCATGGTATAACCATTATCATATGTTGGCTTTTGACCTTACAGAGAAGACGCTCTTTAGTTATGAGATGTTGAGGTTATAGGTTTACTATACTATACTGTACATATTAGTGAGCGTGATTTCGCAAGCAATTGGCTGAATTGTGAAACTTAATTTAAAGCTAAACTTTACAGTTTAAATTCTTGGTATTTCCTGCAAATTGCATGTTTTAATGTCTTAATCAATTTACTGCAATTAATTTTAAAATCTTAATGACAAATTGGTTCACTAAGAATACACATTTATTAATTATTGACATCTTTATTTTTATATTTGACTTTTTACTCGATTGATTCGGAGATAAAAATAATAGATCGCGTAACGTTCGATTCCACAATTTGGAAAACGAATTCCTTCATGTAGTTCGCAGCTAGGAAACGATGTGATTTTCGAATCCAGACTGAATCCAAAAACCTAAAATCTTGTATTCAATTTTACCTACGACAAATATTTCTTGATCATATAACTGAAAGACTGACCCTACCAGTATTACGATAAGATACACCCTGCTGCCAATTACTGCAATGTGAGATGATGTCTCCATTTGAAGATAACGGCCGAACATCCTGAATTAAGTACGGCTAAACACTTGTATTATTTCCCTCGCAGTCACAACATCTCCTTTCAGAAATCGCAAGTACTAATGTTGATCGATCTATCGATTAATTAATCCCGTCATCACGAGAGCTTGTATGTTTAGCCTGGATTCCGAGGCATGGGAAACAGTCGTGACAGAAGATTCCTCCTTCTTGTCGTGGTCACGTTGTGTTGTGTGCATGAGCTCACTGCCTTCTCCACACACGTGAGTGTGTAACACTTGCAAGGCTGTGCATTGAGACATGTCATGATTCCCTCCCACTGCCTCCTAGATGCAAGGCTAGTTGAGAAGGCAGTGGTTCCATCCTGCTTGGACAAAATTCGCGCTCCAGCTTCTCAAAGAAAGCTTTAAACTGTCAGTTTGACAGTTGACAGTTATTATTATTGTCAGTGAATTTGTTTGTTTACACAACAACAACAACAACAACAACAACAACAACAACAACAACAACAACAACAATAACAATAACAATAACAACAACAACCATCGTCCTCTTTAGGTGGCCATTTTTTAAATACTACAAACGCATTCTCTGGGTGAATTGAGTCCTCTGTCAGAGGCAAAAAGATATGTTTCTGACTTGACAAAACACTGCAGCACTAAGCCCATTAACTTTGAATAAAATTACAACGAGGTATCTATGTTTGACCAGATACGCGATTATTTTTCTGTGTAACATTTGTGTAAAACATTAGGTTTTTAACAACAAAAAATCTGATCCTTTTTCAAGATTTTTTAAATTTTTAAATTTTTTGTACTTCTAAAAAGACAGCGACGAGTCATTCTCGCCAAAGTATCTGAATGGGTTAAGGTCCTATTTTGATCCACGCGCCCGCTGTTCCACGCACTCACTGGAAGTGCACTATTATACATGAGATTCAGTGCACCGTGTATTCATACAACTCCCACGCGCTCTATAGGTAAGTACTTAAATCAATAGGATGCAATGCAACACCCCAAAAACCGTATAATTTATTTAACCATTCATAATAATGACACTCAGTTAAAAACTCTCCATTGACGAAATATCTCCGACGTTTGTCTTTTTGTCTTCGTGTATGTAAAAATATAACCTTGCCTTTTGAACCCTAGATGTACATTCACAAATCTTTCAATGCGATAAGGTTTTTCTGCACATCGATGTCCACAACTCTTACCTCATTGCATCATGAGTAGTACAGTACTGTACATCACGCGACCTATCGCGACGAAGTACTTTCACTTGTCTTGACAATAAATTGTTCTTCAGTTGGTAAATATTTAATTTCTTACTACACGAGAACCAATAAAATATGGACATGTGTATATAATATTATTTGTAAGGAGTTAATAAGTGTCGCACTAAATCAGTATTATTGTCATAAGAAAGAAGCTGAGGTAATTTATGGATGGAGTTGAGTATACCATAGTTACTTAGAAAATCACGTATACGGAAGTAGACAAAATAGGGAGCGAAGTTACTTAAACAACAGATTGACGACACACATAAAACCTTTTCCTTGGAAATGGGTCTAATAACTCTAGTTATCTTATGTTTGTTTATCTAAATGCATCCTTTCTCACAAAAACGGACACACTCTTTTCCCTCAATAACATTAGGCTATAGAAAATATGTTTTTTTAAAAAGAAACTTTAATAGAACAGGTAAATGTTATTTAACAATTAATTGAACTCATTCTGCTCTTAGACATTAATTAATAATAATTAATAACACAAACTTATTTTCCCACCTAAGAGCAGTGTTAAGTTCAATTAACTGTTAAATAATATAATATGTAAGTTTTCTATGCCTCCAAATGGATCTTACTTGACGATCAATACTAATTACTCTAAGGGTTTTCACTTTTCAATATTAGACGGAAACACCACAAATAAAAATAATCCAGTCTATTATTTACTGCTATAAAGTTTTCTATTTATAATTTGTTTAAATTATTTATATATTTTAGATTAAATCATGTATTATAATTACTTTATTCTAATACTATTTTTATTATGAACGAAGACCTTTTGCCGACATTTACACATAATAGTCGGTAAACGTAATTAATTTCTCACGTAATTAAATATGATTTATTAGTATCGTACGTACTCGTGTACTTGTTTTTTGTTATGCTTCGTATAACTCAGATTCATAAATGAAAAGGATAGGTAATTCTCACTTAATAATCTAGATATATACATAATGGGTAGGCCTATACATTTTTAATCATAATCTGTATCTCAAGTAAATTAGTATACTCCATACTTCATTTTATACATAAAATCTTACCATAGATAATTAATTACTGAGCTAGGCACTCTCACCATTGTGCTCATCCTGTTACGTTACTTCTAGCAGCTGCATTTGTTTTTCCATACAATCAAGTTTTATTTTGTTTCAGTTTATTGAAATAAAGTAGAGTAGACCATTGTAAAAAAATATACCAAACATTTTTCATCTAGACTAGTTCTATTCAGTAATGGCGTCCGTTCATTAATACAAAATGGCCACCTGGACTTAAACAATTTAATAGCCAAGATATAACTTTGTCCATAGAAATCCTGGACACCCCATTACGTGAAAAAAATTCTGCCCTATAGCTACTGATCAAAAAAAGTGCCGAAACAAAAGAAAACCTTATGTAAAAAAAACTGATCATAAAAAAGGGTTAGTCGACCATTCATAAAAAACCATAGTGCGAAACGCAGACCCCCTGGATTTAATATTTTTTATATTGTTACTTTACGGTGTCCATGTTTCAGTCCCTAACCCTTCCTATGGAGATTTGTATTAAATATGACCATGCATATTAAAGCACACCCGACTGGATATTTTATTACATATATGCATGGGATTATGGTGGAAAAAACTTGGCCATTCTAATGTGGGTCCTTGTAGATGCGAACCCCGGATGCAGTTCTTTATACCTGACGTTTTTTAAGCATCGCTCGATAATTTTTTTATAGCGATTTGTCCCACGGGGTAAAAAAAAACTGACTGGTCTAAAAACAGATGGAATCATCAGTTACATTTAAAAGTAGAGCACACATTTTTGTTTATATTGATAAAAATGCATATTCAACGTCAATTTAGGCTCTTTTTATATATTGGTAACATTCAAAATAATTTAAGTGCCTCATAGTGTTATTTGTAGCTAATTTAGTAATTTTATTAAAATTCAAAGCTCGATCTAAGCATACATACCCTCATTTCAAAATAACAATACAAAACGTATCCAAAGTAATGGGAACTATAAGTTGCAATTTTTTATCTAAATAATTCAGAAAATTAATGTGGCGTCATGTTTTCTTATAAATTATAAAAATTAGGTTTTCTCGTTTATCAAAAAACTTTGCTTTCAGTGTACAAAACATGTTTGTTTCCTGTAAAATATATTTTTTTTAACCGAGGGTACAATGATGATTTTTTAAGAGAGGGTCCCAAGTAATTCATCTTGCAATGGTAAAAAGTAGCGTCGAAATATAAGTAAATAACGGTCGTTACGATGAAGCCACTTTGGGGCCTCTTTTTTAACGGCCAACCCAAGCTAATGACGTACACTTGCATTTCCTGAAAGTTAGCCACACACTATTGCGTTGAGTTATGAAAAAAAACAATCGTGTCACATCATGTCTTGAATGCATGTTTTCGTATACAACATCTACGAAGAAGCAAGTTTATAAAAAAACATATTTATTACGCAGGTAAATATAATATGACGCCGAACTAATTTATCCACAAATAAATGTAAGAAAATAACAAGATTTTAATTTCTTGTCTGAATAATATTTGTTTGAATCCCTATTTTTAATCAGTCAGAGCTTGTAGAAAACTTATTTTTGAAAATAGTTATTGATTTATCTTGCACAATTTATTTTTTCTATAAAGCTAAATGAAAATTAATCTGGTTACCAAATTGCCTATAGACGATTTACATAATATATCAGCGCTCAACCATTATTCGCACAGCATTATGGGAGAAAGGATGCTCGGGTGTGTTGTGGACTCCGTTTCCCACAATGTACAACCAGTCCGCAAGACATCCAAGAATATTTAAAAATAAAACATTAAATAGAACAGGTAAATATAATTTTAAAGTTAACTATCTTATAATCGAGCATATTATGTCAGCCATTGTCCACTAAATCTTCACGCACTCGTCTTGGGTTGGGGTTCCTCGAAAGTCCGCTAGGTGATTCAGAAGAGTTTGATGGCAGCCACCGGCAAACCCCCTTACTCCCTTAATGCCTTGCGCGCTTAAAAAATCGTCTTCAAAATTCAATTTTAAATTATTACATAACAGTTTCTTGTGAATTATTTACAAAAATAATTCATTACAAGAGTAATATCAATCATGTGCAGAACATTGATAGGGTGTTCACTAATTGAGAAGTAAAATATAGTGTTATGTATTATCCGACGTACAAGAATAGTTTTCATGGAAGCTTCATAGCGAAGTCTTGAAGTGCTCTTCGTGAAATTGCGTTTTAAAAATGGTGGACGTAAATCTTGCTTTGACGAGCGCATCTACCTGTCAGAACACTCGCTCATAATTTAGCATCAAATTATCACCATGGTTACACAACGCAACGCGTCACCTGGTCATGAAAAACAAAAACAAAACGCTCACCCGTAGGAGAGTTGAAAGGTTAGAAAGAAGAGAGAGAGAAAGACCGGGGCTTGGGGGGCAAGACAATACTAAAGCTCTTATCTCTAATTGAGTACACCTTCAATATTTATGTTCAAATGTTGTGCCAAAGTAGTATAAACTTTGTTATTGTGCATTGCAAATTGACCTAATGTATTTTTACATTAAAATTACAATATGAGTTGAGTAGTGAACTATAGGCCTACCCCTACCCAAAATAGGGAGGGAAACTACCATCAACAAATTGTAGAAGAGTGATACTCAAATAAAATCCCTACACTAGCAATAACATATTGTGGAGATGCCAGGTTGGTAGATATACCGGTCTCTAGTTGGTCATTGTTCGCTTGTCGATGGTCTCGGCGCCTACACGGTTGGCTTGGTCGGCTTTTAATTTAATGTCCCCACTAAAAATCAGTTCTGTGACTGAGTGGGTATAGACTCTAAATACGAATTTATTTATTGATTTTTATTTATGCTTCCTTTGGAAGGGCAGCCTCTCCCTCAACCCCTCACCATCAGTAATCATATAGTTGGATATGCCATAAGATGGAATGTCTTACTACGGACAACCGAACACATACTATGGACGGTAGACGCGTTGTTGTGAAGGTTGTGACTTATCTTGTCCCCCAGTGAAGCTGTGAGTGGACATGGCGTTGTGTTGGCAGGAAAATCTGTTAATTAGCACAGCTTTGATACATTCAAGAACTTTAATTCCCAGGCAGATCCGTCTATCCTACTCTGGGGGACTAAGAAATCAATAGCACATTATTGGATTAAAAAATAAATGTATTTATTCGTATTTACAGTCTACCCACTCAGTCACATAACTGATTTTCAGTGGGGGACATTAAATTTAAAGCTGACCATGCCAACCCTGTAGGCGCCGACAACATCGACGAACGAACAATGACCAACAGCACTAGAAACCGGGGTATTTAAGTAGGAAACACCGATCAATCAGGCTGGGCACGATTCCACGCGCGGACAGTTCCCGAATCAACAATATTATAATGTAGTTTTGTTAGCCGTTAACACACACGACACATATTACTTACTGCCCTTCGTATACTTTTAATTTTGTGTTTGGTATAATTATTTTAATTGAAATTATTATTTGTTTCATGACATTTCAGTTTATAAATCAGATTTTGCTTTATTGCTACAGCAAAATGCTCTACCAAAATGTATTGCTTATGAAATGTGATGAAGGGGGTATAACTATGGTGGTCCATTGTAAAATGTAGGTTGTTTATGTGTTGGCAAGCACGTTGCTGTGCGGTGTCTTATCCTGTCCCCCCGTGCAGTGACTTGTCTGCCATCCATCCAGCCAGTCCTAGTGGACATTGCGTTGTTGTGCATGCAGGACCAGGAGGAAGTAGGGTGATATGGGAAACAGGAAGCTAGCATCATATGAGAGAGAGAGGAGGGATGGGATGGAGATTATTGACCATCCGTTGTCATGGACCGACACGATGTCCTCAACGATGTCCGGTCGAAGAGGAGATAACTTCACACCCAACATCTTTATCAGGGAGGCGCCTTGTCGGGTCTCATTGGCTCGTTTAGGGGAATAGTCACGTGATCGGCACAAATGTGAGTAAATCTTTAACTAAATGATTGATGAAAATGCTTCATTAGTTCAGATACGTGAAAATAGAGTTTTGTGAATAGATTCTTCCAAATTTAAAACCAAATTTTAAATTTTAAATGTGAAAAAGTTCATACACAAGATTTTGAAGATAGCCAAAAAATAGACTAAACAAAAGCTATAAAATTACACTTGAAAATGCCATATGCACGTACCACTATTCATTAGCCCTCTGAGCCAAAGCTATCTTTAACTTTAAACTGATACCGTCCGCGGTGGTATCAGACGGTTAGGACGCTGGTCCAAAGCGTGGCTCTACGAGAACGTGGGATCGAATCCCGCGTAAGGCATAGGTTTTTGTAATCGTCCTTCATCGTCATGTATCACCACTCATCGTCTCTAATAGCCTTAATGCATTAATAGAGACGATGAGCAACCATAATCATCATCATTAAACTGATTGATAAAGATGGACAATGCATAAAACTAAGCACACACGTTGATGTCTTTGCTTCGTTAGATTCACTCAGTCCGCTCACATCCAAATAGTAATTACATGGATAATTTTCAAAACAGTTATGTTGTGATTAATTGTGGAATTGTGTTATTAAAAATACCATCACTACTTGTCCGTAAGCGCCATATGTCAAACAATTGTCGCCAGAAGTAACAACTCCATCTTAAAGGTTTGTTTTGTTCCTTAACGTCTCATATAAATGCAATTAGGATATTCTAGATGATGAGTGGTGATAGATGACTTTGAAAGACGATAACAAAAGGTTCTTGAAAGGGTCTTATGCGGGATTCGAACCCATAGTCTTCATATAGTGCTATACGCTTTGTACTAGCGCCCTGCCTCCGCGGACGGCTTTAGAGTAATTGTAAAACACAAACAAATCGAAAGTCAATTGTTGTTTTATTACAAAAACATTTTTTAAATTCCCAACAACATTTTTTCAACATGTTCCATTACACTACAACATCCCGAGGTTTACTATAACTGCTAGCTAGCACTGCCCTTCGTAATTACTCAACCGATGCAAGAACTCGTACAATCTGGATTCACGGGTTTTTCATCGCTGTCAGGAACAAAGAAATGCAAGTCAAGATTTTATTTTAAGCGTATCTCTGTCGCCATCGTTACGCGCGGCCTCTACTGTCAGCTGTTCTGGAGCTTTGTTCGAATCCCAGTGTACGTCATACCGGGTACAGCCAAAGCAGGAAACACAACCATTACCTGTCCCCTTCCGGGCATGGCTCTGCTAATCGTACAAGGCGATTCAAGAGAAAAAGTCCACCTCGCAAACATCAGCTAGAAAGAGGGGAGTATATCTCTCCCCGAAACAAGAGGCGAGCTCTGGCAATCGTCGCCCTTTCCCTCGACGACCTCTCCGACGACGATGACAATGACACAACGAACGATGACAAAGACGATGACGACCGCTACGTGAGAACTCCCCCCTTTTCTTCCCCTTATCCGTGGCTGGTTCTGATCAGCATGGGCTCCTCCTCCCCGTATCCCCTAGGCTAGAGTAGAGCATTATGACCTAACGGTTGACGCGCCCTTAATCCAAATAAATAAAAACCTATTTTGTCGAATTGGTACTTTGACCTTCGTAAGTCCCGTTAAAAGTAAAGACGAGGCTTTAGTTCAGAATACGCGGATTTATTCAGGTACACTTTTTGACAATATCAAAATAAAATTATGTGGTTGTTAAAAGAGAATACGATGCATGTATCTATTCAAATAATTATTTACTTTAAGTTATGTAAGTTTTGACGTTGTCTTCAATTAATTAGATGAGCGTAACGAGCGAAGTGATGATGAAATTTAACTAACCTGAGAAAAAAGCTCGGATGTGTCTTGTTGTAATTTATTGCACAAACTCAGCCAAATTGCTACTCTGACCTTGACGTAATTAAAATTCCAAAACCTCTCATCTATCAACGTGGCTGTAATAAGTGATACATGATAATATGTAATTACTCTTGAATAATAATATATTGTCTCTTGTCCCACTGAAATTTATTATTGAATAGGTAGGGTAAATAATATTTAATTAATTTAATTTTCCCATTGTGACAGAAAGTCGCCATCGTTTGTTCTAATGGTCGCCGACCGCGTTCAATCCGCCACTGGACAGGTCTTCAAGAATGTTTGCGATGCAAGCTCACAGACTTCATCTTCGCTAGAATTCGTCCTTGTCTTTTTACTACAGACAACACAAAAAGAGACAATTCGAAAACCACTAACACACGGAATGCTAATGAATTCAGGGGTCTCAATTCAAATTTTTCGTTATAATATTTATGTTACAGTAATCGAAAAAAGTTAATTTCAGTTCTTCTCATTCGTATAGACCTACTCATAAATAATAATTTTGCATACACTCAGAAATATAGTAAAATAAATAGTGTCCGATCTTCTCTCATTGGAAACAGACCACTATTGGACGGGTAAAGTTGAAGACCGATATAGAGTCCCATTTCTCCAAATCAGCCAAGCGGAAAAAGGGTTGCGATCAAACTCCAGGGGTCCTACTCCACCTAGCGCGTCTTACACAGTTGCGGTACTACTTTGATTTGTGCGAGTATGAATAGCAATTCACAAGGAATCTGAGAAGTAAATTACTCCACGTGGAGTTGAAAAACTTCATGACCAACCACAATCAGAGTTTTCGAAGATTCAGCCAAATAGGGTGGCTAAAAGAATTCGGAACTACAAATAAAGGGTTTCCTGTTCAGGCATTGGCAATGTAACTATTTAGGGCGCACATTTTCGGAGAATAAGCGTAATTCACATATACTCTTTTACCAATGCGTAGAAAGGATCTATTCGAACATTACATTACTACGATCAATTTATAAGACGGAACGTGATTCAAACGATACTCGGTTGCAATGACCCGTCGAAGATCGGCATCCTGTCCCTCTGTGTTCCTAACAGTTGTTGACGTGAGAGTTTTTCCTAAGTTTTTCTTAGGTTCTTATGCGAATGCAAGGAATGAGTCCTCCAAACATCTTCGGCAAACTCCTTCACAATTGTTCTATTCGCAACATAGAGCATAATTGCACCCTAAAACATGGTTTCTCGCCGTAAAAAAGCAGGACACAATATCAAAAGAACGATTGATGAAAATAACGTTTTAACAAAAAATGTCTGAAATTTTGACTTATACTTTAAAACGTAAAACTTGTATACGCAAATCTAAAAAAAAAAGTTATTAACTACATTTGGTTACAACTGGACGAAACGCGCGCCTCACAAACCTATTATGGACACCCCTGCACAGGAATGTTAATGTTACACATCTCTATGGTCGCCGACCTTCCAAACGACCTTCAGTTTTTACTCGAAGAAAAACCACATTCGATTTGCGAATATCTTAGATAAACCAACTCTTGCAGTTTGTTTCGCTGTACTTGATCTGATAAACCACATTACTATAACGAGTGAACGCGGGGTAAAGAGGAGCAAACATGTCTGACCTTAGGCAATTAGGCTGGACTTCATAACATAATGCTTTATCAACTGGATGCCAGCAGTGGCGTACCGCATACGGTCAGACAATACGAGCCTGGGAAAGAAATGTTTGTCCAAGATAGCTTAGAAGTTGTTTATGGTGGGAACTCAGATGACGTACACGTTATACAAGAAAATACAAGATTTTGCAATTTTGTGTGTACATTGTCACTGAACTCAAAATTTGAGATTATATTGGGAATTTAACCATATCCCACCCTGAACGAACTACCCAATACGCATTGGTTATAAATAACTACATATTGTAAAATAAACACGTAGACCTAACATTTAAATTATTAAAACAAATATACCTGCTTATTGAAGACGAATTTATATATATTTTAAAAGAACGTGGCCAAAATTTGTTTTATTTCCTAAATGTATAAAATAACTTTTTTTTCCTAACCCGAAAACGGGAAAAGCTGTATATTTCCGGAATCGTTGTTTTATAATTATATATATTTTTATACTAAATTGTTTTTGAATACAAATAAGAACTCGGCAAAGTAGAATACTAGAATATCTATAATTTATAGTTGAAAGTAAATTTTATCTCTCGACATTAAAAGAGTGTCAACATGCAGTTACTTCTGATAGATCATTGTCCCCTTCTCCCCCACAAATTTCGTAAACCATAACTACTTCTTACGGACGCGGATGCAAAAACAATTCGCAACATAAAATTACTAAAATGCGCAAAGAGTTGCACTTTAATCTAACCCCTCAATAAGGAAGAGCCGACGTCTTTCATAGAAAGTTTTATCTACGAAATGTATAATATTATAATATCAATTTCCAATGGCGTCGTGATCACTTCTAATTTCCGTCTTCGTACAATTCGTGATGAGCTCAACCGACGGTTACCTCTGGTGTTAATTGACGTCAAGTTGGCAACAATCAGGATGACAGCTACTGTGCGGAGGATTGAGCACGCGTTCTCACAATCAGGTGGCTGTATTTCCTGTATTAGCGTCGCCTGCGGGTTATGCAAATTAACAACACGTCAAAGAAGAACCTCCTTTATCTAATCCTAGGTATAGGTGTCAACTGTGTATTTCTGAACAATATTATACAACTCGTTAATTTTTTTTTATATTAATAAATTAGAAACACTCGTTAATGGAATGTTAATATCAGCATTGTGTATAAGACTGTACGAAGTTCGAAATCTCAATCAAATTAGCATTGGACGGCTACGATTCGAGACAAAAATGTGCATTTTTTATTTTTGTTCTACGTCTTCTTTATTCCCATCAAGATTTGGTGCATAATCAGAAAGGTGATGCCAACCCATTGCATGTCGTTTTTGGCCCGTTTGGTCAAACTCTTTTTTTAAATATCGACCAAAAAATTGCAATTTTTTAATGGACTTTAAAGGTCTCACACTAAAAACTTTGTAACATAAATGGAAAAAAGGACTTTGTACGAGAAATTAATATTCAGTTCGCTTCAAGTACATAAAAGTAGTGCACTCTGACCCAGACGCGGATTGAACCCGGGTCTTCGGCTTACAGGGACCGGAAAATGTTCCTTCATGTTTATTATATTAGGAAGTGCAGTATAATGAATCTAATTTATTTGATCTAACTATTTACAAACATTAATTAATAATCTAATTATGATGAGAAATGAGACAGAAGAAGAAATAAGTGTACTTGTATTATTAATTGCCAGTCCAGAAGGTATTTATTGTGTTTTTGCACGCTGTCTCTCACCACGGGACAAATATAACTACTATCGTTCTGCATCGTTATGGAGCTCTCAGTCTCTTCCGGCTGACGTGAAGATTTCAAAACATTTCTATGTTGATGCTAGGAACTGCGTTCCAATCTTTGTAAAAACGTATTTCAAATTTGTATTTAAGTTATAACTTACGCCTTTCCACCAAATTATATTCACCATCATTTTGATCCTTGAATAGTATTTGTTAACTTATTAGTATTTGTATCTTATAGTTTGGTGTTAAGAGGTATAACTTAGACATAGTAAGTGAGACACTTTGTGAATTTGTGACTGGGGCTCATATCCCTTTTCTTATTTGCTATAGAATTGCAGATCTTAATTTTTCATGTAATGTACAATTTCGGAAATAAAAAATAATGTACCTTGCTCTTCTAAAACAAACCCTACTTTCGTCATTTGAATCAAACACAAATATCGTTTTTTTGGCCTATAATTTTCAATATATATTTTTTGAAATTAATAATAAATATACCGGAAAAACGTAAGATACCAAACTTTGATAAAGTTGTTCCAAGTTAGCCAAGCTGATTCTTGCGTCACCCGCGAGAGAGTCTTGCCCAATAACTTTGTCGTATTTTCATATTTTCAATACCGATCTCTGGTTGGCCATTATTCACGCATTGATGACGTCAACACTACCAGGGTTATCTCGGTCCGGTTAAATTAAGTGCCCCACTGAAAATCATGGCTATTCGACTCAGTCGTTAAACTCTAAATTCTAATTTATTTATTTACTTTTATTAATTATAACTAAGAATGATACAAAATGTGATAAGAGCCGCATAAAATAGGTTTCCACCCTTTATTTAAAATATTTTTAAGAGATGATAATAAGCTATTTTCCAGATCCATTATTCTACATAAAAAGTTAAGATTAACTACATCTATTGTCGACACGACACCGTCCTATAATCACAGGGTAATTTTCCGCGCCACTGTAGACTGCAGCTTACAACGTACATTACAGGCGACTCCCTGCTATTAAGATCGTGGGTTATTTACACCTGGGTGTAATGATTTCTTCGCGATGCGGAGAAGACTCAAACGGTTCATAATTTGCTGTCATCAATGATGAATTACGGGAGAAAGGCCGGTTGACATGCGCAGAGTTTTTACAGTGGGTAATGACGTTCTGTAAGTGTGAATTGCATCAAGGGTCGGTCACCTCAGGAAGATACAACTTATTTAATGTAATTCTTGAATAAAAAGATAAGTAATCAATCTCGTCAACTCGACGAAAAAATTGCGCATATTTTTTTATTTTTACAAACAAACTCTAAGTAAGTGATAATGGCGAAATAACAGTAAATGTAATTAATTATAATAGTATTTATACAAGGACTCGTAAGGGAGTCCCCAAAAGAAGGAGCGAAGCTAATCAACAGTTCGTCGAGAACTATAAAAAATTAAGTAATAGGTTTATTCCCAAATTTAAAATTTTGATGTTGACGGAGGTGCCGAGTATAAAGTTGGATTCAAAAATGGTTCCTTCATTACGTATGTTGGAGAAGCCGAGTATATAAATATTACATTTTTGTTCGCCCGTTTGACCGGTAGAGAGCGAACAAACTAAAAATAAAAAATACAGTGAAAGTGTTTACTTTTGTTTTGTCCACCGTTTCATTGAGAATTACATTTACAATTCTTATTTGTTGAGATGATCGATGTTTACAACCCTCTACCAAGAGATTGTGAAATTGGTCGAACATTATATGCTAGGTGAGCGACAATGACTGTAATTTATGAGCTGAAAAAAAGTAAAAATACTATCTTGGAGTTTAGTTTACATATTGGTTGTTGAACTTCTTGTTCGCATGAAGTTTAGGAAAACAACCATAATATCTCGACTTAATTGATCGAGAAACACTCCCGCAGGTGTAATTATTGATTATGATGGAAATCAATCCAGAAAAAAAGTTTCAAGCGGGAACCGAACCCGGGTTTCCCGGTTGCTTAACGGTCTATTACAAAACAAAACAACTATGGTTATTGTCACCAATCAACGTCACTAGCGTGTCTTTGAAATATGTTAACCAAAAAGAATGTGTGTGTACAAATTAAAAAAAAAATGTAAATTATTTATGAATAAAGATTTTATATTTTTTTAAAATTACATCGAGAATACAACAAATGGTATTTTGTGGCAATGTCCTTATAGCCCTCGTTGCCACTACGTCACACCACACAATCACTGGTCACACGCTATCAGGAGGACGATGACTTCACAGCCGACACCACCACCGAGACTAAAAACATTTATCTTCGAACGTATTATGTAATCAAAGTGTGGTACTGAAAACGTAAAATTGCATATAATCATTTTTAAATCAACGTTAGAGGAGGGGATGGGGGGGGGGTCAAGATTTTCCTTGGTAGGGGTATTGACTGGTTTTCAATAAATTGTTATGATCTTTATTTTTAATGTCTGGACATATCAAGTAATCCTTTGTTATTTTGGTCTATTTGGTCCGGAGCTAGAGGTTAGCAACGGCCCCCTCCCAACCCTATTTCCATGAGTCACAAAGTGTGTGCCCGGGATCTGGTCCGGGGTGTATGTCATCTCGAGTCGCCTGTGGTTGGATCTGTCCAGCACGGTCTTCCTCGTTGTACGGGGGTTCATCCAACTTTCCTTTACGTTTACCCAACGAGTTTGGACAAATATGACTCGAAAAGCTCAATTTTTTAAATTTACATTTTCTCTTATTTTTTAAAAAAAGAAGATACTTTGTTATAATCTGATTTGACGAATCGTTGCTGCACTTGCATTGCAGTGTATCCATGTAAGATTGGATGAGTGTGTATGTAGGAGTAAAGAGGAAGATGTTTTCTGTATTGTTGTGTTAATTAATTAGGCGTGTTGTTTGCTGCAGGTAAGATGCGAAAAGTGTGACTATTGTCCTCAGAGGTCACTTGTCGGTCATCGCACTGTCTTGTCTGTCTTGCCTGTCTGTCTGTCTGTACGGACGACACCGTTTCGCTACACACGTTATGAATGACTGTGAGGTGCACGCTATATACACATGGGACTCATCATAGCACAGGCAGCATAGGTGCCGCGTACGTGTGTCCACAATTAGCACGATTTCGGGAGTCCTCAAAGTAGGGAGCGATCTTCCTAAAGCTATTTGACCGCGTTTTTCTATTCTTCCAAATATGCTACCAAGTCAAAATATCACAGTGAATGGCTTTGAAACCTGGCTTTATTAGAAAATCAAAACTATTTTTTCCAAATTTTTCTGATCGGCACACGGCAAATATCGCCTCTTCAAATTATTTCAAACTTCAATTCGACCAAGCACACCATTCAACATAGGAAAATGTGTTTTTGTGACACTAATTTTCAACTGGGTTTCTAGGCTGACTGAGAGATTTTTTTTACAACTGTCTTTCCTGACAAATTTTTCATTTGGCGGTATTTTGTACTGATTTGTACCGGCCAACGAAAACATTAATTGTAGGAAAAACAATTGTTAAAAAAATCTTTTTTCTCTCAGTCAGCCTCTAGAAAATCATTTGAAAATAATTTAATGTCACAAAAACATTACTACCTGCGTTGAACTTGAATGGTGTGCTTGTGCGAATTGAAGTTTGAAATTATTATGAAGAGACAAAATATGCCGTGTGACCAATCAGAAATTTAAAAAAAAATGGTTTTGATTTTCTAAACGAGCCAGGTTTCAAAGCCATTCATTATATTTTGACTTGGTAGCATATTTGGTAAAATAGAAAAACACGGTCGAATAGCCTTAATTCACAGATTGTTGAAGAAGATGTGGAATGGAAAATATCGAATTGATACCAGAATATAATTTCTTTAGCATTGAAATCTCTTGGTGGAGGTGCCGGGTTGAAAGAATTGTCGCTTTTGGATGGTGAAAGGTACAGCCCCACTAAAAACATTCTGTAGCGTCTTTGTTGAATTGAATGGCAGTGTCAACAGAAAAATCAGCAAGTCAATCGGAGTTCATGTTTGGAATTTTATCGTGAGACATGACACACGCACAGACTAACGAACATAAGAAAATGATGCATATAACGGAGATAAATAAACACTTCCTAAGATGTATAGATTTTCACGAATGATTGGCATTAGCTCTATTCGCTCTTACTGTAGGCAGAGGACCGCAAAACTTGATTTTATTTTACAAGTACGAAACAGCTAAGTTTTAGACGCGGGTTGAAATCCCGCATTAGGTATGTGTTTTGGTATAATAATAATTCCAAATTCCAAGCAAAATCAACAATCCAAACTGCAAAATATTTTTATTGTTTGCGGGAAAACATTTTTTGTATAATATTGGGTGTTCTGTTAACCTAAACCAAAAGTTTCCAGAAAAGTTTCTCAGTTGACCAATGTTAGATGAAGATGCCATTTATACCTTCAAATGTTTGATATATTAAATTTGTACAATTTATATTTGGGAGTTTTACAGTTAACATGAAGAAAGAAACGAAATTGTCTGAACTGTGTCTTATGTGGTTCCTAGCGGTAATGTAGGTTTGAAATCTGTCCGAAGATCACAATATTACGACAGTCACAGAAAGATCTATCCCGCACATGTACTGGCTACAAATGTCCAAATTCCTCCCGGAAGACAGCCGTACCGGAATACTAAGTTAGAGGAAAGTAGCGATTCAAAGTATTTCTCCTCAATCGTTTTGTCTACTCGCGTTCA
This sequence comes from Sweltsa coloradensis, assembly GCA_024449915.1. Taxonomy (NCBI): domain Eukaryota; kingdom Metazoa; phylum Arthropoda; class Insecta; order Plecoptera; family Chloroperlidae; genus Sweltsa; species Sweltsa coloradensis. The sequence goes on along the minus strand of JAMZAV010000246.1, from coordinate 460,937 downwards.
CGTAATTCTCCATCGACCATTACCCTCGACTTTATATCGATCTATCGAACTTTAACATTCGCACTCGTGCAATCCGCCTAAACAAAGGTCGAGACTTCAGGTCAAAGGTCGAATATCCACTTTCACGTCTGTCTGAAGAAGTCTACATATACAAGCGAAACGTCATTGTTATGATTCTGGGAGTTGCGAATGTTGGGAATGATCGACTCGAAATAAATCAATCATCGAATTATCGCGTTTCATCTTCATGAGTTGGCGAGACGACAAATGCCCATTGATTCGTGTAATCGTCTTGTCAGTAAGATGCGGGTCTCAAAGGCGGGATCGCTTGCATTTAATTTTCAATAGCTTCAAAGTGGAACTTTATACTCACATCTCAACCGGTTTCTCCGCTGGCATTATATTCACATAGATGTAATTTAAACATATTTAATTGGCCACATTGTAAAAAAATGTTTATGGTGTGTATAGGTCAAGAGTCGGACTGGATCCGACATGCACACTATACTTCACCCACATAAAAATTTGAGAAATTTTTTTCCCATATTAGCCTTGTTTACATGGAGGACTGGGTCCAGTACTGTTCTGAAATTTAAGTACGGTTCCAATGTCCTTGACGAGTTTACATGTCGAGTACCCAACTAGAACTGAACTGACATTCGGTCCAGCATCGACGCCATCTTACGGCGATTGCTCAAAACATCACTGTTACATAACCCTACTTTCATGTCATTTTCGTAAATACGGGTAGGATTGAAGGCCAGGCCTAGGCGTGTATGATCTACATTTGAAGTTGGAGCCCAACGAACAGAAGTTAAAAATAGATACAACATTTTAAAACTTATTTATTGACATTTGCAATTAGGCTGCATGTTTTTCAGTTCGGTTCCCTCTCAGGAAGCTGTTTACATGTGAGTACTCAGTACGGTCTTCCAGTACGGTAGCTACTTTTCGTCGGACCGAACCCAACCGGTACGGTACGGTTTTTACGTGTTTACATGACGTACTGAGTACAAAAACCGTACTCAATACCGTACTCAGTCCTCCATGTAAACAAGGCTAATATCCGTCCCCATCACCAAACTAATGTCTAGGTTGGGGGAGCGTTAGCTCCATTCACTCCGGCTATTTTGGCTTTCTCATCTGCCGGTTAGCCAGACCTGACACAACTTCTTCAGCCTCCTCTTCATCTGACAACTCTTCCATATCCTGCTGATTTTTTTTTTACCAAATCTCTCCATTTCTTCGAATCTTCCCAACATCTTCCCAATTCTACCTCCCCCCAAGACACGTCTCTTCTTTGCTGTGTTTAATTTGTTCAATTCCCCTTTCTCTTGGTCTTCCAATTTTTTTCTTATTCCCTTTTAACCTTGCAAACTCTCTTCTTGGTATTCTTTCATTTTCCATACTTTTCATTTAAATATTTTTATGTAAAAAAAATATATTTTCAATTCTGTTATAGACTAGTAAACAGTTCCATCGACTTGTAAATAATAAACAAAATATTTTTTTCCCGAAAGGGTTAAGGCGTAATAATGGATTATTAATGTGGTGAGTGTACTGCTAACTCCATAGAAAGGTAGGTTTAATTATGTTCGGTGTTTTCTCGCTTGTTTGCACATAAATTTACATTCACGGTAAATAATTCTTCGATTGCATTTTAAAAACTTGGCAGGTCTTAAGTCAATTAACCCACAAGGTTGCAGATGGCTTATTTGCTCTATCAAAGAAAATGTCGAGCATTCAGTTAAAGCTTGCTCGAAATCGTCTTTGATAGAGCACAAAAGCCGCTGGAATCTTTTGGGTTCAGTTATTAGTAGATTTGAATTGGAAGAGTTTTACAACTAGTTTATTTTTTTGAAGCGGAGTTTTCCGAGGTTTGATTGGAGTTGGATCAATTTAGAGTTAAACCACACTGGCGCGACACAAGTTTGTCAGTAATCGATAAATCGAAATTTTGTTGTCTTTGCAAAAGTTGTTTTTTGAAATAGCTAAAAATAAATAACGATGTTTACGTTCTCACACTTACTTTGAATGACCCGGCACCTCCACCATTTCCATTTGTAAAAGTAGGACGAATATATATACTTTAGGTTACCCGGCACCTCCACCATAATAAATAAGCTCGCGAACACAAATTTGAAGAAATATGCCAATTTTTCTTGGGTATTTAAAGCATTAAGGGATCGCACATTTACATTCCCGAAAAATCCTCCACCCTCGTTCTAGTTGTTTCTTGTTTGTTTTTTAAATTTGAACCTTTTTTATTTTTCACACCGAAATTTTGATATCGAAAATATTCCCACATCGATATCGTATCGAAATATCTATATCATTTGCCTAAGTGATAACTTCAGTAAAATTATATCGCTTGTTAAGTAATACGAGAAGTATAAATTTAGACTTGGTCTATTATAATCTTTTCATCTTATTCGCTGGGCTTAGGAAAAAAACTTTATGTGCATTACTTTCGCATACAGTAAGACAACACACAAATACTTATAACCCCCCTTTACCAATGAAATTCGTTGTGCCCCAATGTAAGAATTTTGATTTATATCGAATTACCACATTTTTTTGTGTTCGTAATTATAATTTTATTATACAATTTATATTTCAATTACACAATATACTCAGGGTATTTGCATTGAAATAGTACTTACACGTGCACGTGCTCTTTCATACTGACCATGATTCACATCAATGCAATTCACATGTAGACTATGAACATACATACATGCATGCAAGTCAGATAAAAAAGTTAATATCTGGTGGCGGTCTAATCGTATGCTAGCGGTCTGGTCCATGCCTGCACATCGGCGCGCGAGATCATCCCCTAACGGCGGCCGGACTGCATGGGGCGATCTAATGGCTGATATACTTGATTGAAGGATCCCCCCCCCCTGGATCAAAACATCTTAATCCACCCTCCAAGCAGAGAACAGACAAAACATGCCAGGAAACTGTTACTGACGACACTTAGACAATTAGCAGAGGGTAGGAAGACTGTTCGCGCCGATTCGTTTGTTTTTGTTTGTTTTCGTTTGTATCTTAATAATTTCCTCTCTTATCTATTCACAACTTTATCAACCGAGACTGTGATTCGGGAGGTCACGAGTTCGATTCCCGCCACCGACAGAGCTGACAAAAATGACCCAGGGTTTTCTTCAGTCGTTAGTGCGAATCCTCTTAAACTGCCCTTGGACATTTCCTTCCCATTATAAACTCTAAAATACCAAACTAGGTTTAAAAACAAACCATTCACTGTTAAACACTCACTTTATTACACTTAGAAGTAATGTTTTGACTATTTTTAATTTGTCTGTATCAAACAATTAAAACCTGTCTTGTAGATTTTTAATTGTTATAATGTGTGATAAAGTGTGTGGGTAAAGACTGCTTGAAAGTAATCGGAAGATTACATTTTAAGTTTAGTAAAATGTGTGTTTAACAGCGAATACAACAACGTTTTGTACTTGAAGAGAAGCATGCATTGCACCCTGGGCATGTTCGGTTCGAAGAGAAAAGCCTCACGTGGTTGTTATCAGCTTAAACCCCCTACCCCCCCCTCCCCCCACCTTCTCACGCAATGTAATCTTTTCGTACTGCACTTCATTCAGTCAAGTTGTGGCATAGCTCCATAAAGCCGGGCGCAAATTGAGCATAGGAATACCCATGTAGTGCAAGAAACAGAACAATGTTATTCAATGCATGGGGCGCCGCACATTGGACCCATGTACAGGTAAGCGAAGCGTCTCCTTATTCATTAACTTGTAGTGGCCAAAGGACCATACGACTTTAAGACACTTTCGAATCCCGGTAGCTTCGTCTCTTTCATTGCGTTTCTTTCTTCATTAATTCATTGTATCTCTAAATGTCATTTTCTTCTCTTCTTAGCCATGGTTCTTCATCCTGCTTCTCTCCGATGGGCTGACAGCAACACGTCACCCATGCACGTCTGGCAGCGCAAACATGTAAGTGTCGGCATTTTGTTCACTCTGTCTCAAACTACAGTCTACTTTTATTTAGGCCATCCAGGACGCCACAAAGATAAAGCTAAAACAATGTCTACGATATTTTCCATAAGTTTTTGCTTGTAATAGAACGTTTACGCGCGCTTGACAGAATTGAATGAGCATGAAAACCATGAAGTAGTGATTTGGTTCATTAGTTTCGGCTAAAAAAATATATTTAATCTCAACAAACATCAGTATTTTAAGATATGGATTGAATAATCCCCAAAAGCCAAAACGGTGAACACGAAAAAAAGTAGAATTATTTTATTAAATTGTGTATTAATTTCTCAATTTCATTGATCCGGAAACACTCCCGTAAGTGTAATTGATTTTATGAAAATCAATCCAGAAATTATCGGTCGGGTGCTATACCGAGACGGTAACTTAGGGTACACAGCACCCGACCGGCAATTCGATACCCCGCTGAGACGGATTTTTAATTTCTGATTGATTCACTTAACATGTTGATTTAATGTTTAATTTAATAATTTAAAATAAATTTAATCTTGCAATATGATAAAACACGCATGAAAAATTCTATATCTACAAATCGGTATGATTCAAACAAAACAAACGCAACTAAGAAGTAAGAAGGAACGACATCAACAAGACGACGACGACAAGTAACAACGTCTACGTGTGGCTTGAAGCGGTATTCCCTAAACTGAGTTCGGAAATGCACCGGTAGCTGCTAAATACCTGAGCGCTCGTCTCCGCGGGAACCTGTGATTCGGCTCCTTCAGAAGCGGAGCGCGACGAGGCGAGCCACAACCCGGGGCGCGCGTGACACGGCGGGCCCGCGTCCAGACTCCTACCGTACGACATGCGTCAACTAACTATTACTTGTACCACGTTACCAGTTACAAGGTTCAACAGGTAGTATTATGGCTTTCGTAGTTATGAAAACTCCGAATACACCGTTGTTATTATGAAGCATGTATGTTAACGGACAGAAGTAAATCAATGTTAGGAGTTTAAATCGACAACTCTTCTGTACTGCAGTATAGTATAGGTGCTGGTCGTTGATACTCTGTTCCGTACTAGAAACCGATTGATTTCTACATTAAATTGAATTTTGAAAATAGCAATGCTGATTGCCAAGAGTTTTATTTAGTACCAATTGATCTACCTCTGTCCGTTGGTGTACACAATCGACTGTAATAAATTATAAATGGACAGGGCAAAAACGTTTTTACGCTAACTACTTTCTGCACTCGCCCAAATCAACTTAAAGAATCGATAAGCAACATAGAGGGACGAACTATAACAATCAACAATTTGATTTGAAATGCGAAGCGAGAATAGCTTTTAGTGTACAAACGGTTACTTTCCGTCGGTTTAATTTAGCTATAACGATCATAGTTATATCTGAAATTAAAATAAAAACTAGACTGAGTAGTGAAATTAACCCAGGAACTGTACATTGGGACTTGGGAGCATGAATACACGATCTCTATCCGAAATGTTTAAACGTTGACTGGTTATACGTTTTCCTTTGCTCTAACTTGACATACCTATCTATCACTTCCATCGGCGTTGCGGCTGTACTTATTTCCGTGTGGCCACTACACCGGTATTGAACGACTCATCCCTATCTACACTGTAAAACACTGAGTCAGATTCACAGGTTGGTGTACACCTTGCCCCCGTAGATTGGCGGAGTACGTTGATGACCACCTATGTCTAGCGAGCCTGTATTAGCCCTACACAAGAGAGTGGCCATACGGGCATGCGGCAGCCATGTTTTTGCCAATGTCTTTTTTTAGTTTCGTCAACTGCTGTAAAAGTAAAAGTAAACAAATTTGGCTTGAAACAGACTTGAAAACCAAATGTGGCCTACAACAGACCAACTTTGTTACGTCTGTGTCAAGCCAAATTTGTTGACTTTTACAGCAGTTGGCGAAACTAAAAAATGACTGGCAAAAACATGGCTGCCGTATTCCCGTATGGCCACTCACTTGTGTAGGGCTAATACAGGCTCGCTAACTACGTCGAACAGCTACTAGAATACTAGAATTGTATATTTGACTTGGGGGGGGGGGGGGGGGGGGGGGATTGGAATAGCGTGGTATTAGACACACCAGTAACCCCACAAGCATACACATGATAAAATTCTACAAATGTCCATTTATTGCTGTGGCTAGCAGCAAGAGAGAATCTAATCTAGGGGCCGTGAGTTCGATGCCCGACACCGCAAATTGTTAGAGCTCTATAGTCGTAAATTCTGTATCAAATATTTATCTTAATTATACATGTCACTACTAATTGGTAGTCGTACTGAGGAGGTGTAAGTATTTTCCTACTCTTTCTTATCTTCTTTCCGTAAGTGTACACGGCGTCAAATGTAATATCCATGCAGCGCACAATCATGGTAAAGTTTACTTTACTTTTATATTTCAATATCTACCCCCCATTTTATAACCCAATTATTTTATTTCATTTTCATTTCATTTGTTCATTCCACAATCTTACAATCAAAATAATATCAAAAACATGTTAGTACAAAATTACGGGTGCGACCAGGAAGCGTGTACCCGACCCTGCAGCGGCCGGGCAGTGATGTGTTTATGTATGTCTCAACTCACGAGCGAGGAACCTACACTCGCAGACTCAGGCCATGGGAAATCTTTCACCCACCTTCGTGAGGCGCGCTATACCCGAGCAAATTTAACGAAATCGTGGTAAGAGATTCACAACTAGATAAAAGTCCACCTCTCGATGTACAAATAATATACATGTTAGAAATGCACTTTTTCGTACGATTTGCGATATACTAGGATGAAATTTCACTTTTATTGCAGTCTTTATCTTCGTTTTGGTAATGGCTAGACTAATAGCCGTGAAAAATTCGTGATTCTTGGGAAGAATTGGAACGTTATTTCGTTATGGGTGCGTGCTTTTAAGTTCAGCTAAGTTTGGCACGTCCAGTGGTGGAGATAGAACAGGAAGGACCAAACGTGATGGGGTCAAATTGCAAAACAAAAACACGAATTCATTTTCCTATGCCTTTATAAGGAACTCAATTGTTATATAATAACAGCATTGTTTTCTTAATTATTGTTACACTCTTGTACATATTAATCAAGTAAATTACACACATAATTTAAGGTTTAAATTCCAAATTTGGTATTACATCTTTTTCAAAAATATTTACATGCCTGTGTATTATTGTGAGATAATATGCAGTTCTGTTTATCTTACCACTTATTTATGTTTTTAGGCAGTATGAACACATGAGCATAACGGGAATCGATTAATGTATGTTTGCACTGAAATACAAAATGTGATATTCCAGGCAAAAAATACAATTTCGTTTAGGTGTTTAAAAAAATACATAAATAAGTAAATACAAAATCTCAGAATAATTTGAGTATAATACTTGAAAAAAATAATACGTTTAACCATCAATTGGATGCATTTCTATTGGATTTGACTCAATTAATATTTTACAGTTATGCGTAAGTCAAAGTACATTATCATATTCGTACAAAAATTATCTCGTAACCACTATGAATTCTTACCGGACAACCAAGAAAATTCCAACAAAACATTCCAATAATTCATCACAGTTCTATTCAATAATAACAATCACTAAATCACGTTTCCTCTCGTTTGAATTCCCTCTTGGAAATCACAACCTTAAGATATTCCCTCGATTTGAATAATCGAACATCGCGATTGTAAATCACCCCGGTGACACGTGTCGGCAGCAGGTCACGTGTGCTATCGATTACCGGTAATCGACGTTGATTCACGTGTTCATCGAGTAGGATCCGATCACGATTATTTATTAATGTAAGATCTGTGAGTTTCTGAGAAAACGATCGAGTCTTCTTGGTTGTGGGCGCAGTTACAAGCTTTGTAGCTAGGAGCGGTGGCGCGCTGACCTACCGTAACAAGTATAGTGTTGACGCTTATTATCGATTAATCAATCAGTTGATAATTGGTTGATAATCGATATTAGACTATTAATCGATTGTTTAAGCCACCTGTATTATTTATTGGTCACTAGCAACAGGTATAAACCCACAAGTGTTAGGTTACTAAAACTAAACAATTAAGACAACAATTTAAAACCATACAAATACGATAAACAAAACATTAAATACATGAACAAGTACTATAAAATTAAAATTATACAACAATATACAACAAGAAAAACTTGAATAACAAAACTGTAATTATATAAAACAGCTGGAAACCCAAGATGAATGAAGAAAAAAAGCTGAGGTCATGAAATACAGAAGTAGTGAAAAGGTGATAATGTGACGAGTGATAAATGAGTCATGTTGGTAAACTGGCATAAACAGCTGCTTTAAATGAATGAAGTTTCATGTGGTTGATTCATCGTTTCTTCGAGTTGTACTCTATTTTTGTCGCTTTTTTAATTCGATCAATCGATAATATCGATAGTATACAACAGCTTCTAGGAAAATTAATTTTGTTCCATGAAACCTGCCTGTCCTCTCTTTTCAGATGACAATTACTTTGATATAGGACCATATATCGTAATAGGGTCCCACATAATACAATTATTAGTGTTATGTAAAAATAGTTGATATTTTTTCTGACTTTAATTTTTTCATTTGCCCAATTTGTCAAATGTGTAGATTCATAGAATTGGGAAATTTAATGATAATTTATATTTCAAACCCTTGTAAGTTATTAAATTCAGCCATTGTCACGTACATTCAAAATACTACCGTAACGGAACTGAGTTTAACCCTTTATAGGGCAAAAGAGAAGGACCCAAAATTTTGCTTTCTAGCTTCACAATTTAAAATTCGTGACTTTTTTAAAGAATTTTAGATTTTTTTAGATTTTTTCCTTGATCTTTTAGGAATTAAAGGGGTATTTAACCACGAAATTCAAAAAATATATTTCATTCAGGCTAACTAGTAATGAATTTAGCAACTAACAGAAAAATTATTGGGGCCACCATGACCTCCCAAAAAATTGTCAAACATAACATTTTTCGAGCTAGGTCCCATCGGCAAAAATCTCCCATAAGAAATAACATGGGGACGATCTTTATTCCCTGTTACTTTGGAGTATTTTGTTCCCATAAATATATTGGTCTTTATTGACGTACTCTACAGCCTTTTCTGTAAATTCTCTTTATTTTGTTTTGTAATTTGGGCAAGTAGTTTGGTCAAAATATGCTGATTACCAAGTTGGGGTGTGATTTTGGAATGCATATTTTTGCGTGTTTGAGGGTATATTTGGGCACAGTTTCAAGACACGATGTTATAAAGGGGCATTTTAGATTGGTACTATGCTCTAGTATCTATGTGGACCAAAAAAGAAGCAGGTTAAAGCCGATTTAAGAAATTTCCCAAAACACCAATTTTCGCTAATTTCTGGATCAAAAAAATTCAAAAATTCGTGTTAAATCACAGTTACAAGATATAATTTTTTAAACGGTCATTTAAGTGTAGTATTGTGCTATAGATCACGTGGTAAAAAATAATTTTTTTTTTTTTTAGCCCCTTTAAATGCTGATTTTGGATTACAAATTGACATCAAAGTTGAAATAAATCCAAAATTTTATTTTATTTTCAAATTAGATGTTTGCAATTTTTTTGTTTTTAGTCATTTTTTTACATGTTTAAATAATTTTAAGTTTAAATAAATTACTACAGGCAAACACAATATCCGGGACATCCCGGAAATTTGTATTTTTTAGTGTTTTTAATTTTTAGACACAATTGGATTTTTTAATCATTCCAAAATCCCTTCTAATCATTAGAATTCAATATGGAAAAATTCTACCAATTCCAAACAAAACAATGTAGCTTTTTATCCGGGTAAAAAGTATGATAAACTGGCAAATTTAATTATGTTGATTTTGAAAAGTGTTGGTAAGTATACTAACCGGTAACCTATAAAGGAAATTAAATTTATCTTGGCAGGAAATAATGTATGGACTTTGGTGGGTATAGTGAAAAAATGCGCTTTTGTTAGTTTTTACAAACAGTCGAATTACCTTAAGAACAAAACTCTTCCCCATACTTCGCAAGTAAACAATGCAGTTTAATTCAAGCTGTTTATTCATTGTGCAATAAAAATTAAGCTACGTACTTATAAATTGCAATCTCTATGTGAAACGGATGTTAGAGTGGCTATTACTGCCAAAATCTTGCCTCGCCTAGTTAAGACATTTTTATCATTATCATTATTAAATTGAGGTGATAAAAAGGGTAATTTTTACTGCTAATTGTTCCGTATTTCAAATAACCTCGCTGGTATTCTTGTTATAATTAACTAATGGCTGAATGATGACACCCTGCTCTGTTGTTTTTATTATGCACTCTCAGCTCCCCCTTTCCGGATGTAACTTACTTACTATCTGAAACATCTTCGCAAGGTCATATTACGGTAGTAAATAATAATAAAGCCAGAATGAATTCTGTATGAATGGTTACTTAGTTGTACTACCGTATCATTAGCAAGTCAGAAGGCGTGAGAACGCCTGCAACAATACATTCAGACACAAATAGCTGCGTTTGACCACTTTGTGGGTCCATATCAACAATGAACATCTATGTTGGTACAGCAGATCGAGATCAGGAAATATGAATCTTAACTCAGCAACAATTTTGTGGAATTATGATGATTAATTATACACCATGTGTACATTTTAATAATATATTATCGAAAAGTAATGATGAAATATACTTATTTAGATAATCAGGTTAATTTTTTAGTTGATTAATTGGTTAATAATTTGGGTGAATGAATTTCATAGTTAAAACAATGTTAATAAAATTGAAGATATTACTGTACAAATAAATATATTGCAAGTAAATCACTTTTGAATTATTTTTAGTAAATTGACGATTTTAATATTTGGTAACGTAACTAAAAGATCTATTTAACAATTCCGCCCCTCTGGCTGGCCCATTATGGTTAGTTGAAAGAACTTTCTGAAAATGTTTGGGAGGTTGGACCTTTCAAATTTCACTCACAAATAAGCGTTCATATGAATTGTATGTTAATGTTTCTACGAGCTAGTCGTCTAATAGGTCAATACTTTTCCAGTTTTCAGCCGGTGCTTCATAATAGGCTCAGTTCAGATTACCTAACATGCTAGATTTTCGACACTACTCTTCGAACCCCATTCATTCTTGGTGGGAAGATGGTCGGGAGAAAACCACATATCGTTAAAAATAATTAAAGGTATTTGAGTACTGCAGACAAACTCCAGAATAAACCTACAATTTGGATTACTTATATTGGGTGATAACTCACATGTTACTTCTTGTTGTCGTGGTCAACTTACCAAATTTAAGCATCGTTTGTTTGCGCTAAGCCAATAAATAAATAATTAGTGAAAATCAAGCGTTGTAACTGTATCTTCGAAGGTGTAAAGTTGTTTTGTACAACCGTTTCCCTCGCATTTGCGTGGGCATCCAAGAAGGAATCCACATCTATTTTATTTATCAGTATCAGTTCGTCGCACGAGACGCCGATGTTGTTTCATGTAGAGATGCAGCAGCCGCGGCTCCTGTGTGGGATAGGATGGGGCGGTTACAGTTAGCCTCGTATGATATGCGAGGAAGTACGTTCTGTGCTGTTGTTGTGTTAGAGGGACAATGGCTGTAAGTGGATGACCCGGCCAGTATACGAGATCTCTGAGCCTAGAAGTTCCTGTCGTGAAGTTTCCCACGACTCCCGCCGACTTTTATACGCGGTAGGTAAACTCCGTTGAAGATTACATTAGCTGAATACATACATGAGGTTTAGTCACGATGGGGCTGGTTCGTTCCCGAAGACCGGCAATCCTGACTGTAGGTGTTGTACTATGTTGTCAATAAACTTGCATCTTTGGGATCATTCATAACCTCGCTGCCCCGCACCGACTTCTTGACTTACTCATCCGTTTAGACCAGGAGTTTTATGTTGTTGAAGATAAATTTCATCCCTTGGATATGAACAAAACCCAATGTGAATGGGTACACACATTGCAGTATTTTAAAACTAACACAGACGATTGACTTCGATATTAATTTAAACATTTACTTCCAAATTTACGGAATTACAACAGCTTAAAAACTTGTAAAAGAGCATTACATTCGGTCAAGTTACAAGTTCCTGATGTTGGAGGAACGCGCTCCCATAAAAGTTCCCAACGCGTTCCTATACCCAAGATTAATCACGTACTACACTATAGTTGGAGGGCTTTTCTTCGGCCCCGACTTACGGATCAAAATATGTTAAGTATTTTAGAGAAATCTGCAGTGTAATGTGTGTATACTATATTCATACATCAAGACGTTTTGTTATTTCAATTTAACTGTGTGTGGCAAATGAGCTTGGACGGAGAAAAGAGGCAATCTTCACGTTCAAAGAGGTCATTGCTTACACCTTATTAATTTTATGTTCCTACTCAGCAGATAATATTAATTCCTCGTGCATAAAGGCACCGACCATACTTGTCTTACTTGTAAATAGTTTCCCAAGCAAAATAAAAATGAGGGTATGTAGAGAACCATTAACACTATGCTACTACTCCTTATGGCATAGTAAATGCTCAATAAATGTAAGCTCAGCAGTCATCACTTGCCAATTAGTTGTGTCTACTCTCTGCATGATGTTATTTATTCTATATGCGTTAACCGCAGTGGATATTAATGTTGTCACTTTTTTATATTATGTATACGTTAGCAGAATTTCTTTTGAGCACATGCTGTAGAGAACGTACAGTATAGTGTGGGAATATTTCAGTCGGAATGCCAAGTGCACCGTTTTGAACTTCGGTTGTCTCGTACAAGGTAACATGGACTTATATCTATTTGTGGTGCCTGATTTGATAAGTTATAACATTGTTTATATTTATAGGGTTTTAATTTAAGAATGGACCAATTTGAAATGTTTTTCACATTATTTTTGCATAATTTACGTTGGAAACTTTTTATCTTACTGGTATTGCGAATTTTCAAATATACTAGAGCATTTGAAATATGACCTTACCGACGAATATTCAAGAAACTGTTCATAGTTTGAGTGAAAATATAAATTTTGAAATTAATTGGACAAATTTTAGTTAACTCAAGAATTGATACAATTATAATAATACTGTTGATGGTAATTGCGAAGTATAAAACATTATTTACGTCTGTCTACGAATAGGACACAGTGGATTGCCATAATGATGATAAGGTGAATAAATTAAATGAGGGAATGTGAAGTGAGATGTTTACTGCTAAGCTTAGGGTAAGGAATCAAGACACGATTAGAGGAAATTTTATAATTTCAAGAACTGATTGTAAATTTATTGACACCTGAAATGAGTCTAAATGGTTTTGATTGCACTACATACATCTTATAAGTAATGAAAATGTATAATATTTGAAAATGTATACAGTTTAATTCCGATAACAATTCATAATTCTTATGAGAGAATAAGTACTGTTCTAGTGCATGGTTGATAGCGTCTTGGAGCATACATACATCTACACTCCACATTCACATTCACATTCCAGAGATATAGTTTACATATATAATAACATGGTTCAAAGAATTACGTCAGCTGTGAGGAATCGGTACCTCTTTTCATATATTATACTGTGATATAACAGCGTTCTTGTACGTCCCCATTGGCATTGTTTGCATGGGAGCAGTATTATAATTTCGCGGGTACTAACACTTTTAGATGATGTAAGGGACATTCTTGACAACTAAAACTACCCATACATATTTAATAAGTAATGAAGCTATCAATTTAATGTCGTCAAGTTTAAAGGTTGTACGATACCTTTTTCATTGGGGTAAAAACTATTCTTATAATGGGATACGGGAAAGGTAAAAAATAAATCAAATTTAATTAAAGGGGTATTCACCCGCTAAACTCAAACAATATATTTCATTCAGGCTAACTAGTTATGAATTTAGAAACTAACAGAAAAAGTGTAAAACTTTGTATTTTTCGAGCTAGATCCCTTTCTGCGAAATCTCCCATAAGAAATAACATGGGGTCGATCTTTATGCCCCGTGACCTTGGAGGATTTTGATCCAAAAAAATATTAGTCCATTATTGACGTACTTGACAGCCTTTTCTGTAAATCCTTTATATTTTGTTTTGTAATTTGGGCAAGTGGTTTGGTCAAAATATGCTGATTGCCAAGAAGGGGTGTGATTTTGGAATGCATATTTTTGTGTTTCGGGGTATACTCTACTTGTGCACAGTTTCAAGACACGAGGTTGTAAAGGGCCATTTTAGATTGGTACGATGCTCTATAGTATCTATGTGGAACAAAAGATAAGCAGATTAAATCTAGTATCTATGTGGAACAAAAATGCAAATTTTCGCAAATTTTGGATAAAAACATTGAAAAATGGTGTAAAATCACAGTTACAAAATATCATTTTTAAAACGTCATTTTAGTGAAGTATTATGCAATAGATTATGTGGTAAAAAATAATTTTTTGGGGTTATAGCCCATTTAAACTCAACTTGTAAATTTGTATGCTAGAGATTTCTTTAAAATTTTGTTGAACAGAAATTTACGGTTAAAATTACGTTTGAGCTAACTTTCCGAAACAAAAATTATCTGATAATGCCGAAGAACAAAATTTCATGAAGTTCGCGATGTGTTATTTCGTATGTTTTTCGTATGTTGTTGACACTGAGGATGTGAGCACGAATAAGTTCTGTAAAATTGAGTGACTGCCATATTTTGAGAGTGGTATTATTTGAGCATGTTTTTTTTTTTTAAAATAAGTTTCACAATTTTATATTACACTTCTCGTTGAGGAGCACGACACCTATAATGTCGCAAAAATTAGTTTCTTATTTTTTGCACAAACTTGAACTAATATTATAATTTTCTCCATTTCTGTTGTGAGTTATGATGGATTACATGATTAACGCCCCTTAAAGTACTGGCAGCAATTTAATTTGAGAAACGGTTCTCAGCGGGGTCAGAGAAGGTCCAAATTTTAAGTTCATACAAGATTATTACGGTCTCCCTTTTAGTTGATAAGTCCATGAATGTCCATTTTAAAACCCAGATCGTGAACTTACATGAACATACATTCTCGCATACATACAAACATGTTATTATCTTGAGGAAATATTAGTGAATAGATGTCATCCGACAAGGGTGAGTTTTGGGTTCAAACAACCAGATTTAAAATTTTATAAATTCTGGAAATCAATTCCAAAATAATATTTCTCTATTATTTTCATCTTGAACCCGTCTTTTATTTACCTAGGACCTTATCATAGCGTGCAGAAGCTTTGTCTTCTTTAGGTCAATGGTCTCAAACACTAAAAAAATGATTTGTTTGCTGGTCCATATCTTGGACATGACTTGAAAATAGAATCCGTCCATAAGGCAAGGAAGTCACATCTCACTAGTTTTTACAACAAGAACCTCCGGTATTGCGAGTAAGGCTCGGCTGCGCTAGGTTCGAGATGACTACGAGATAAAACAAGAGGAAGACAATGCAGATGTCATTCGTTCTGCGCCATTATATTATTTTAGAAAAATGTTCTTCTTCAGTTTGAAATTTATTTGACATGTGCGGTTTCATGTCGGCGTGTTAACAATTAGCATTGTAATAGATTTACGTCGAGTTTTTCTTTTGGGCGCGGCAATGTCGATTTGGTTTGGTCAGTAGGGTATAAGAAGAGAAGAAGAAGAAGAGAATCAAAGAGTTTAAAGTCCAAGTGTCCATCAATCATTCTTCTCTAGAGAACAAGGACTCTTTAGTGTCGACTTGATAATAATTTATTGCTCGGTCGAAGCAATTGAATGAAAGTCCGACCTTTATGCAGTGTTTTGTTTTTGTTTAGTATGAAATATATTTACGACTTTCTGTTAGGTGGTGGCGAGAGGAAGAACTCTTGAACATTACACTGTATGGGCGTGGGTTCGAATCCTAAGAAGGTATTTGTTCAGGCCTTCGTCTTTGTATTGTTCAATATTTTACTCGTACATCAAGGCGTTGGTCAATATTATAACCGCACTAACAAAGTATTAATTTACTTGCCCATATAAGCAATTTAGTTCACTTCCTACACACGAATAATTCAATCTTTCGAATTCAATCGAAATTTTAATGCCAGTCAGCTTCGCGGAAACGTTTACAGGGAAAACAATATTAAATTGGAACTCTAATACTACACCGAGTTTGCATTTTTTCTATATAAATATATTATTATGTCATGTATGTTCTTTTGATGAATTGGTTAATAAATTTTTAATTCTCCCCTTTATTTTAAAACTACAAATTAACATTGCAGGTAATTCGTAAATAATATCCATTAAAATTTGGTAAGACACAGGCACATTGGTCTCATCTCTAAAACCGCCATTGTCGTTCTTATAACAATATTTGCAATCCTATGTATGCAGGCTATACTCTGGTTACCACAACATAATTGCATAATTCAACATAATCCATAATGCACCAACAATCCAGAAGTCATAAGGTAAACCGTCTCGGTAACTAAGTGGTTAAAGTGTCCGACCAGCAATCGGTAGACCCGGATTCTATACCTGGTTGAGATGGATTATATTATTTCTCGATTTTCATATAAAATAATGATTGGTATTTGGACAGTAAACTATATAATGAACAGGAGATTAAGAAAACTTAGTTGTCTAGTGACCCGTTCAAAACGTGACCTACTCCGCTGCCGCTTAACTAAGTGTCGGCGTGAGAAACGGTGATGATAAACGACAACTCCCCCGCTGTCTATTTAGCAAGACAAGTGGGTGTAAGTGTAAATAACTCACTTTCATCTCGTAATTAGAGCAATAGAAAACACGAACAATGGGTAACCGATCGTAGAAATAATAAGCGATTGAAATATCCCGCCGACAAGGAAGCTATAAATCGCGATCGCTATAAAGAAGAAGCATCGGAAAGGTCAGAAAGGCTTTATTATGGTATTATAGAAAAATGTTTCGAGTCTGAGTGACAGCTGAAAGATTTAGCGTCAAGGAGTTAAACAATTGAGTGGAGCGTGGGTTGGGACGTGCGCGTTGATGCTGACCTCCTTCGGTGACGCGCCGCAACTACGAGGTGTCTCGGTGGCTCGGTGGTCTCTACCGTAGCGCTCGTGGTGGGGAGATCCGGAACTAATGAGACGTATGGCAACACCTTAACAGGGAATGGGACACATTTGGCAGTTGGCAAATAGCTATTCGCTCGGCCAGGAAGTATCCATCGAATATGAAACTTTACATGGTTGTCAATAAAGCATACATGGACAGCCCTGCAATCATAGATTTTCAATATTTTATGATTATCAGCCAGGATAAATTCACGAATATGGTCAATTTTAGACTTTTTCCTCTGATTTCTGAAAATCATTTTTTTTTAATTATTCATAATTAATTTATTGAAAAGTGTTACTTAAGAGCCCCATGGTTCCTCTTCCGTGACAACTACCCGAAATTGTAAACAACTGTGGTGTCAGTCGGCCGAGCGAACAGAAATTTGCTTAAAACGCATGTCTTCCGTAAGAGGCGATTCAGAGCATTGCCAATATCGCTTCTCTTCAAAGTCACAGTGCCCATGGCTCTTACGAGAAGCACATACCGATAGAGATAGATTAGAGTTTGTTAACCATTACCGGTAATCCTTACTGAAAGTCTTCCCCGAGGTTTTCTTTAGTCGTTAATGCGATTGCTAGGGTTTGACGCCTCTAAAGCAACCCTGGAACATTCTCTTAATATATATATTACAAAAACAAGCATGGATAAGGGTGTACCCATGGAAAATACTGAAAATAGGGAGGACGTTTGTTCAAAATGTAATATCTCTTTGGTCGAAGTTTTGGGTTCATAATATGTCCCTTCTTTATGATAAAAATAAAAATTGTACATTATAGTGCCGCTCATGAGCCCCAGATTCATAAAAATCATTATGTATCATCCTTGTTGAATACCAATATTAACAAATCACCAGTCAATAAAACTCATTCCCAGAGTTCACCTGATAGTTATTTAGGAAACCTTTGGTAACTCACAGCTAGGAATTCTGGCGGCATCAATGGCCTCCTGCATCAGCCGTTAGGTTTCAGCTACTTTTATCTTTACCATTACCAACATACGCACGCCTAAATTCTCTACGAGTGCGTCATAGATGGTGTAAAACATAATCTCAGGTGTCATGTTGATTTCATTAATTTACATCTGTGCATATAAAAACTAAAATGATAACCCCATCTACTGGACGCTCCCAAAGAAGGTGAAGACAAATATTGATTCAAGCCTCGGCCAGGCCCATTGTTGCCAACTTCGGTGATCTAACGGGACAGGGTGTGAATCTTACACAAAGTTCCAGTTAGCAAGTTCCTTGCAAGGCTATTGTGCAAAGAAACGTTCGCCATTGTTGTTTTTCGAATACCATGCATATAAAAACCAGTGCTTGTTTGAATGAACTGCAATAGCATTGGTCAGCAGATTTCCGTTCATTGTAAGTTTAATAAAAGTTATATCAGATTCAGAAAGAATAACATTGTACATTAGTGTTCAAGATTATCATTCAGAAAAGTCAAGAATGACTACAACCAACAAAATCAAAACAAACATTTAAATCAACAAAGATTATTGTTACCATCACTGACTTTCGAATGAAAAAAGTAAACATAACGTAAGTAAATTATATCGTGGGTTTAGACGTAGTTGTACCGTGTCCTCCCATTCGTTTCAGGGTGTATGTTCAACACCCACTTACTTTTTCGAAATGGCTTCAGGTTTGATTGCTCATGAAGTAATATGACTTTGTTACATACTACAATAATTGTAAAAGAGTGTGGTGAAAAGAATACACCACAAATCAGTGTTTTACATTGTTTTTAATAAAATAATTAATTACGTTTCGTTCAACCGGGATATAACGATTCAATATGCATTTAATTTGAAGGAAAGTTGCATTGTACTTTGAAAAAATGTGACTTTTCCACCAATATTAAGTACAACTAATTATGTTCAACTTTATTCTCGGCGTCATTATCGAAGATGGCGTGGCGAGATATCACCGCCATAGTTAGATCTGAACAATGGAAGAGGTCGGAGGCATCTTGGGTGTCAGTTCGGTATCGGCGTAGTTTCCGGTGCCCTAAGTGTGCCCGCGTCCTGACTTGTGACCTGCGCCCTCTGCCCTCGGACACAGTTCTCTGATGAACCTGATCACTTTCACCTGCTCTGTTACACAATGAGAATCCTATGTGTGCATCACGACGCCCTTGTCTTATACCGTGCGAGATGCACTGGCGTCGATACGGGACTGGAAGAGTAGAAAGTAGGGTTGACGCAAACTATCGATTAATCGTTTAGTGGATTATCGATCGATTGTCGATATTAGATTATTTATCGACCCTGTCATAAGATAACTATGAAAATTAAAATTTCATGCTTTAACATTGAAATTTTATAGTAGTGATACTTTAGTGATTGGGAGATTTTATACCAAAGATGTGATATTTTGTTATTCATAATGTTAAATCAACGATAAGAGATTTCGGGTATTTTGTATTTCGAATATCAACCGAACACTGCACATACTTCGATTGTTAATCGTTATATAATTTCGACTTTTGATTATCCAAAGTAGCGTCGAACGGTAATCGTGGTGCAGTATAACCATAGGTAAACATTATCATGAAATGAAAGTAATTCTATATTAATAATACGTTGAAATAAGGTAACAAAATAACAACAAATAGTGTCAATTTCTGACTGTCAAATTCCTTATCTTTTTCATCACGTGTAAAAGTTCTTGCCAATTGCCAATTTTAGTTCTCAGTTCAGTCCAGTCAAATTTGTAATGTCCTTAATTGTCAGTTTTTAATTATTGCGGCAGTGGAATTATAAATCCTGCTTACATAAGCACGGATACGGGAGGACTCACAAGAGGGAGCGAAGCTACTTAATCAACAGATCGTCGAAGAAGCTTATAATACAAAAAAAATCATTCAAAGTTAAAATCTCGTTGTTGGTGGAGGTGCCGGGTTGTTTAGTTTGAGTGACATTATCCCCGTCCCGCAGGATTTTATACTGTACCATCCTTTTGTAGGGCAACGCCAACATAAATAAAAAACGCATGCTTATCGCAGGTTTTATCGTGAAAAGTGACATACGGACATACGGATGGACGAACAGAAAAGTTATGTCTATAGGGAAGCTTTGCTTTGCGTATTGCCATCTTCACAACTAGGCATCCCTGTATAAGACACTTTGTTAGTCCAGCTTGATATTCAGTTCAATGCAGACCTATCTGCATCTCCAGGGTGGAGCTTCTCTGTGCTGATGCAGTGATTACTCCGAATACTACAGTGTGAACTATACATCACACTTGCCTTGTATGGGAGTTGGTTGGGTAGGCATGTCTAGAAAATACTCCCTTAACGTTAGATATAACCTACACTATCGAAACTCATTTCAATCACAATATCTTTAGTTTGGTTATGTTGTGTTAGGAAGCCTTACATAAATCAATAGTTAATATTCCTCCAACCAGGAGGCATCTGATTGTTATGAAACTGCATGATTGTCAAGTTTTTGTTCACAATAACAACACTTATGTTAAGTAATTAAATAAAAAACAATTCCATACAAAATTTCCCCAGCGAGTGATTTGGACTAAACAGTACGAATATTGGGAACGATAGACAGGACTTCAACATCTATTTCTATTAGCGGTCAATATCTCGTTTGGCTAACTTCCGTAACTGGCAGTGATTGGTCAATTCAATTGATCGGTTTTGGCAACTGATGAACAGTGGAACTAAGGTAACCATAGTATTTAATTACACGAAACAACACCATTTGGCACTGGGTGTTACAATAATAAATATAAATAATGCTATGTAACAAAAGAAATTAATAAAATTATAAAAAAGACTACATAATATTGAAAACTGCCCTTGATAATCGTTTATGGTGAATTCAAGTCAGAGAATATTTGATAGCTTATTATTCTAGGTCGACTGAATCTGAGACGTGAGTTCGTGGAACTGGTTTTGTTTTCGTCTTGTTCCCTGTTCTGAGCGTCGTCTTCCAGACTTTAGTGAAGTCTGGCCTGGATCAAAGGGAGTTGGTAATTTCTGGAAGAGACATCCTGCCAAGTTTTAATTATCCTACTCTTGTCTACCGGTTGGGTTGGCCTGGGGGGGAGGGGGCGGGACAGCCGTTTAGTGGGAAGCATTAATCACTCTTTTATTGTTTTAGGGTCTATAAAAATGTGTTAAGATTTAAGGTGCTACTATAATTATATTCACACTTTATTATTAACCTAGGTTATGACAATGAGATGCTTTAAATATAAACGTATGAATGGTTTGAAAGTAAAGAACGTGTGGCTGGATAGTAGATAGTAGATAGAGTAGTATCTAGTAGATGGACGAACTGATTCACGATGCTATCTGGTGTGACAAAACAATTTATCATACTCATTAGTCGTTCAAAAGATATCTAAAATAAGACACGTGAAAAAATGTGTTGTTCAGTGTTATATAAAAACTAAGTTACGACAACAAACACAAAAACTTACAGGAGAGTCAAATATCAATGTGTATACTCATATTGAACACTTAATTTCTTAATTCCTCATTATGCATGATGCGAAATTGTATGCACATGCACTTCAGTTAAAATCATAACTATATTCTAAGTCCGTGCAGTATGCACGACAATCTAAATTAATATATTAGCAATAATCATTATCATTACTGGGAAAACGCTTAAGTCCCGCCGCGTTGTTGGATGAGCGTAATTGGTGCATTGAGCTGCCATGTGTTACGCGGATTTCTGTTGTTCTGTGAAAAATCATTACTTAGTTGAAGATTTTTTTTTTAAATTATTTAACTTAAAAGAAAAATTAACTTAAATTTAATTTTTTAAAATTAATTGTATTTATGAAAAAAGGAAAAAAGTCATATATTGAAATTTTTATAAGAAATAACTATTCAATTACGCACAAATTTACACAAATATATGAATTTATAAAATTAAGGTTTCTGTGAAAAAATTATTACAAAAGGATAAAGCATGTAGGTGTTATAAGTCAAAGAATTGTTTTAAAAAGAAAAAAAACGTAAATTTCGATTTTCATGAGAAATAGTTTTTAATTGCGCTCAAATTCACACGAATACCTAAAATTCATAAATTAGGGTTCTGTGAAAAAATCATTTAAATCTAACACAGCATGTAGGTGTTATAAGCTGAAGAAATTTTTTTAAAATCGAAAAAAAATCGTAAAATTGCGATTTTCATGAGAAAAAATTTTTCAATTGGCGCTCAAAACGTGGCAGTTCTTCGTTCAGAGATTTCGAAGGCCTCCATAAAATTTCACGCAATTGGTATCGGTTTAGTCGGAATCGTGTTAACAGACAGACAAAAATAAGGAAAAAAAAACATTCCGGATGTTTTTCTCCAGTGTAGTGAAATGGAATCTTCGCTTCGCTCGCTACGCTCGCTACGCTCATCAAATAATATTATACAGTCGTATATTGATTATTCTTACATCTTGATAATATTGTAAGCAGATAGTCGTAGAAGAGTAATAAGGTAAACAGAGATGCCTACACCTGTATATGTACTGACACTTGTCACATGATCTGTACGTTAAGCATCCCGGTTTATTGTTATTACCCTAACAAACATTCCCTCCTTATCAAACCAGTAAAAACTCGTGTTTTCATGAATATCTCTATACTTGTCTACTATGATAAAGGCAAAGGTGAAAAATAAAGACATAAAGTTAGGAAATTTCAAAGACAATTTTTTTAGTTTTAATTGTGCTTTAAAAAAGATTGACAGATCTGTTAAGACTTTATGAGGTTTCGAAAGTTCCCTGAACAATTCGCAAAAATCGACATAGCCGTTTGTTCGTTAGAGCTACAGTCTAGCTAACAAACGAATCCGAATTTTAATTTTATAATATAGCATCAGCTTTAAATATATCACAACAAATACGTTTGTGCTGATGCAAATTTGTAGAAATATGAATGAAACGGCTACAACTAACTTAATCTATTTTAAAAAAAAACGCGCATGCAATTGGGTCTGGACTGGCTTAAACGAGAAATAAAAAATTAAAAAATTGAATCTTCCCAACAAATAATAATGTGCTTCGTCCCAGCATAAAGGAATAATTAAATAATTTAACGTTTAAACATCCGTGGCTCTTAGAACGCTCGATATTTTTCTTGAAATTTAAGGTTCATGAAAAAAGTTTTAAAAGTTAACATTCTTTCAAAATTTGGACGCATTTTTATCGGCGTTTAAGCGATTACGCTAAAGAATGTAATCTATGTCACCCCTGCCCAGCATCACCATGGTTCGAGGAAACAGAGTATGTACCCTGGTCCTCCACGCGCCGTCCTAAGCTGGACACGTAGGTCTACACTGCTAATCAGATTTGAAACGAATCTTTACGACGTGTCGCCGTGTTATTTGCACAGCGCGGTGTGTGATATAGGGGCCTGGGTGCACCGCGCGATGACGCATGCGCGTGTTTGTGTGTGCTGCGCGCAAACACCTTGTTACAAGGCTGTGCACAGACGACAAGCGGCGACAACACAGGTGGATGACTAAGGGCTACTTGCCTTCGCAGACACGGGTGAAGGCGACGATATAGGACTTTGCGAGGCTTTTTAATGGGTTCGCTAAATAAATAACCATTGCGAATAAATAAATATATACATTAACTAGGAAAACACCTAAGTCCCGCCGCGTTGATGGATGAGCTTTTTTTAAATTTTTAGTCTGCGTGGGATATCTTTACTTTTGCAAGTGCTTTGTTGCTTTGTTTTGCTGCCCACGCATTGTAGGTGATTGTTGTCAAGTTTCTATTGTTTCTTGTCAATTTGTTTTATTTACCGTTAAAAACTTATATTAAAAACTTTATTTCTATGGATTCTGGCTAACTTTGTCACTTTTTCTTTCAAAAGGTACTTCATCACCATAACCTTAATGTCCATGTATAATATGAACGTTGAAGCCCCACCCGTTTGGTCAGAATTGGCCCAAATGGCACGAAAAATATCGCACTAAAAATCGAAAAAAAAATCGTAAAAGTACGCTATTCATGAGAAATATTTCTTCGATTGTACCCAAAAACAATACACCTCTAAGTTCAGAGATTTTGAAGGTCCCCTCAAATTTTCATCAAGATCGGATATACCGTTTGCCTGGTAGAGAGTTAACAAACAGACAGAAAAACAAACAAACAAAAAAAAAAAAAAAAAAAACACCCGAGCTAAATTTTTTGGGGGTCAGTGAAATTGAAGTCTTCGCTTCGCTCATCCAAAAACGCTTAAGTCCCGCCGCGTTGTTGGATGAGCGTAATTGGTGCATTGAGCTGCCATGTGTTATGCGGATTATCTGTTGTTCTGTGAAAAAATTATTACTAAGTTGAAGATTTTTTAAAAATTAAATGAAATTAAATAAAAAATAAACTTTAAATTTTTAATTTTTTTATTAGTCATATTAATTTTTTTTTAAATCGAAAAATTGCGATTTTTATAAAAAATAATTATTCGATTGCGCTCAAATTTCACACGAATATTTAAATCCATAAAATTAAGGTTCTGTGAAAAAATTATTACAGTAGGATAAAGTATGTAGGTGTTAAGTAAAACAATTGTTATAAAAAAGAAAAAACCCACAAAATTTCTATTTTCATGAAAAATAATTTTTCGATTGCGCTCAAATTTCACACGGATATCTTAATTCATAAAATTAAGGTTTTGTGAAAAAATCATTAAAATCGGATAAAGCATGTAGGTGTTTTTTATTTAAGAAATTTTTTAAAAATCGAAAAAAATCGTAAAATTGCGATTTTCATGAGAAATAGTTTTTTGATTGCGCTCAAAAACGTGGCAGTTCTAAGTTCAGAGATTTCGAAGGCCTCCATAAAATTTCATCGTAAATGGAGTATCGGTTTAGCCGGAATCGTGTTAACAAACAGACAAAAATACAAAAAGAAAGAAAGAAAAAAGGAAAAAAAAATAAAAAAAAACATTCCGGATTTTTTTTCTCCAGTGTAGTAGAATGGAATCTTCGCTTCGCTCGCAAATTCGCTCGTTAATTGGATGAGCGTAGCGAGCGAAGCGAAGATTCCATTTCACTACACTGGAGAAAAAAATCCGGAATGTTTTTTTTCTTTTTCTTTTTTTTTGTATTTTTGTGTGTTTGTTAACACGATTCCGGCTAAACTAATACTCCAATTGCCATGAAATTTTATGGAGGCCTTCGAAATCTCTGAACTTAGAACTGCCACGTTTTTGAGCGCAATCGAAAAATTATTTCTCATGAAAATCGCAATTTTACGATTTTTTTCGATTTTTAAAAAATTTCTTCGATTTATAACACCTACATGCTTTATCCGATTTCAATTATTTTTTCACAGATCTTTCAATTTATGAATTAAGATATTCGTGTGAAATTTGAGCGCAATCGAAAAAATATTTTTCATGAAAATCTAAATTTTGCGGGTCTTTTCTTTTTTAAAACAATTTGTTTACTTGTAACACCTACATGCTTTATCCTATTGTAATGATTTTTTCACAGAACCTTAATTTTATGAATTTATATATTCGTGTGAAATTTGAGCGCAATCGAATAATTTCTTTCTTATAAAAATCGCAATTTTTCAATTTTTTTTCTTTTTTTAAAGTTATGATTAATTTTAAAAAAATATTTTAAGTTAAGTTTATTTTTTATTTAATTTAATTTAATTAAAAAAATTGAACTTTGTAATAATTTTTTTACAGAACAACATAAAATCCACATAACACATGGCAGCGGCAGCTCAATGCACCAATTACGCTCATCCAACAACGCGGCGGGACTTAAGCGTTTTCCTAGTTAATAAAATTTTACTCATATTTTCATTCTCTTTTCACCTTCATACAACCAATTATGTATACAGTGTGCCTACAGATTGGAGGGAATTTTCTAGGTCTATTTTTATAAAATGTATCATTAAATCAACCGTAGTTTTTAAGCACTTGACCCTCACATTCATTGGAAGATTATCTGGGGGGGGGGAGGTGATTTTTTCTGCACAATATATTCTCAATAAATATTGCACCAGTCGTTGTATCGTTGACGAATCCATAAAATAGTTATTTATATAATGTGATTTCGTTGCATTTTAAGCATTGGGTTTGCACTTCATAAAATAACAGCTTGAACTTGATCTAATTTTAGTAACCACAGAACTTCTTTCACGACTTTACTGTATTGGTTCAATTGTTTGTAAATTATGAGCATTTGCCATAAATTGTCATTATCCTGAGCACCCATTTCACTCGTCTTCAAACTGCATCACTCAGGGGCGTCCGCGTAGCCAGGATTTTGATTCGGTGGTGGTGGGGGGGGGAGAGGGGCGAATGGGATGAATTTCGAGGTTTATTTTGAGAAATTTGTAGAATCTGCTCGCGAAACTATCATTTCGGGAAAAGTACGTGTCCTAGTACAATGGAGGGTGTGAGGGAATGTCCCCTAGTTATTACGGGTCTGGGGCGCATAGCCCCAGAAAATTTTGATTTTTAACATTGCAAATAGTGACATTTTACTAGTTTTTGGAGTGGCTTTTGTCAAAAATGTATAAAATTGTGAGAATCCACATACTGTCAGTTTACAAAATCTTACCATAACGCTTCTTCTGATTTCGGGGGGGGAGGGGACACCCTGATCCCCCCTCGCTACGCCCCTGACATCATTCATAACATAATTCTTTCAGTATTCCTGTCTGAACACTTTATCTGTACTTCTTGGCTTCCAACATTCAAATCTCTGCACACCTAGCAGATTATTTTCGTACAGTATCTTTTCTTCTTGGTTCTAAACGTGGTTCGTTTTATCCAAGATGGCGGCTACATAAAGATGTTTGGTTGTCACTTCGCCTCTCGTTTCTTGCACGTAGCATGCAACCACCCGGCAAACACATAATCATTCTCTTGTCTGCTACTTGGAATGTGTTTATTGTTTACATTAGCTTCGTGCAACAATGCCCAATTCTATTGCCGACAAACCGGTTTCAGGCAACCGTTTATTATAATGCACTTCTCGAAATTTGAGCATTAAGTACACATTGTTTTTTAACACAACCAACCAATTATTAGCAATCGTTTTATTCATATCCAAATTCACATGATTTTTCTTCATATTGTCTTTATCAACGTAGTCAATTTTAACTCTGTTGTTGGTTTTGGGATTGGAACCATTATATCCAAATCTGATATTTGGTTGGTTGTCATGAACGGATTGGCTGTATCTGGCGAAAAGATTACCATCGTAAACAGTCAAGTTGCACATACTTTGTGTACTTGAACTGATCACTTACGTTTTCTTATCATACATGGTCCGATTAAAAATATAGATTTATATTAGTCATTGGAGCTTCTCTACATACGATTAATTTGTGTCATTTCAGGGGTTTGATTCCCAATTATTTCTTGTATAAGCTTATGATCTATGTTTTGTAATTATAGCAAGTTTAAATTAAACTTTTGTTTGTTTGAAACGTGGTGGACATTTAGTAGATTGATCTCACAACCCAAACTCCAACCAAATCAATCAAATAAACTAAATCCAGAAACTGAAAACCCATCTCAGCGGGGTATCGAACCCCGGTCTCTCAATTGCCGTTCAGGTGCTATCCCTAAGCTACCAAGCTTCCCCGCTGCTATGAATTTGGTTAGTTTCTGGAATGATTTTCATATAATCAATTACACCTACGGGTTAGTGTTTACCGATTATTGAAATTGATTAAGAAACTTTAAATTAATATAATAATATTTTATTGGTCTCTTCAGCCAACGCTGTTACCTTACAACACAGAATAACACTCAATTGATGCGTTAAATATATTGAAATTAAAAATTAACATTTAAATATAACCTACTAACTATTAAGTGGTTTATAAAAAATACGAATGGACCATCGCAAAACACAAAAAGAACTGAAAGTTTAAAAAAAAAGACTAAGATTCCAAGTTCTCCTCTTTGATCCTGCAGTCTCACGTTGCCCCGCATTGAGCTCCCCGCCAGTTCGCCAACACGATCACCAAGTACCAACTCCACCTTTTCAAAACCACATCTGACCAGTCATCGGATTAATTATCTAGAAATCTCCTCCATCTCCATCCACCACGCCCCCTGAATGTTCTCGAACTCGCCCCTTTCGGCCACCACCCTAGTATAACGCGTCCTCAAGTGACATGCGTGAAATCTGTCCATCCCCGACTAGACACACGAATTTAACAATTCATTGTTATCCGGATCATTTCATAAACTCTTCATGGAAAGTTTTTTTTTAACAATGATCTGTTAGCTTGGAGTATTTTTTGTGAATAGAAAATGTTGTTTTCATACTTTTATTGCAGTGTCGGACTAGAGTGCGTTGGTCCTAATTATATATCTACCTAGCAAGTAACAAGCCTCCTAACAACTATAATTAATGTATGAATAATTTGTTGGTGATGTTTTTCTTCAAAACAATTTAATGTTTATACTTAATTGAATTGTTATTGCTGTGAACAGAATCATAAAAAGTGAATTTCACAATATTTTACATGGTTGTGGTTTCTGAAACATTGGCAAGGACACCAGCCGTGGTAAGTTGACTTCTGTTCTTTTTACACTTTATTTATGGGTATAGCATATGGGCGGGGCTGGGGAGAGTAATGAATGTACTTCAATTTAGTTCTATGGTTGATCCCACTTTCGCCTTTAGGTTAGGTACGCTATCATTCATCACATACCACTCTCATAGCCAATCACAATGCAATGAGAAACTTCGGTTAACAAATTAAGCCGATAATATGAAATCAATGTCAATCAAACTTTAAAGTAAGTTTTCGTCCATGCAATTCACAATTCACACTACCCCCAATGGTGTCCACTTTTCTATATACGCGTGAGATACCTCTATCAAATCCCGTACTCTGTACGCATGCGCTACCTTTATTGGTGTCAATTACTTTATAAGCCTGAACTACCTCTCTATCAAGTCCACACCGACAGTGAATTGGCTCGTGAGCTAAGAGCTTGACTCCTGATTCGGGAGGTCCCGGGTTCGAATCCCGTCGTAACCGGCAATTCTGACTGAAGGTTTTTCTCAAGGTTTTCCTTTACAATTGTCCTATCCGCAACATACCTAGTTCACCCGAAGAGGAGCACACATTGCACCCTATATAACAGGTTTAATTCCCACAGTTAAAAATGTAAAGTTTATATTTTATTTACAAGTCCACTACTATTATACAAGTGAGCTACCTCTATCAATGCGGGATGCTACCTATATTAGTGTAGTGTCCACTACTCTACACGAACACGAGTGGGCGGTATTGGCAAATATATATTTGCACAGTTTCTCACAGTACTGCGCATGTGCAACACAACACAACTCTTGTTTGATGAGAACACTGATCTTAACGCTTCTCGATCCTCTTGTTTCTTCTCACCGACCTGCCTAGAGTGGGCGTCGCATCCAACTACTCTTTCTTCACTCAACGGTATCTCGATGATATATTTGACCACTCAGCATATTACACCTGTGTCCCTTTCAATACTCTGTCTCATGCAATGTCCGCCAGTTTTATTACCAAACAACGTCACACAAAGAACTCTTTACTTCTAAAATAAATGAATATTTGATTTAAAAATTGCTTGGTCGTTGTATGGCGACAGGATAGGGCGCTATTGTTATGATAACACCATGACACTTTTGACCCATAATGACGCATTGAAAAATCTTGGCCTCTTTTCAACTTATCATAAAGTAAAAGAAAAAAATTGTTTTTCTCGCTTTAGAGACCGTATTATGCTATGCAAATCACGTGTGTATACTATTTGAACGTTTGAATAAATTAGTGGTCTTTGGACGGAAGGTGTCCCTGTGTCTCCGTGGTCCATGGTGGCTGATAATGGACCCGATTCTAACTGAAATTAACTGCATTGTAGTATTAATAACGCAGCTTAAAGCAATTTGTTGCATTGATACTGTAAAAAAAAACAAGCTAACACGTGGCTAACACGTAGAAATAAACGCCCAACACGATTCTTTGTCACCTACGAATTCAAATAAATCAACTTTTAATATGTAGCCCTGAAATAAACGAAAGGGTTTGTAATTCAACTTAAAATTAAGAATATGGGTGCTATTTATCTACACTATCTGAAAAGAGAGTTTATGCGTTGATGCCTGGAATCAAACCCAGGAATATAGGTAACCCAAAAGAACATTGATTAACAAATAGCACGTACTTCAAAAATAAACTATTTTTATTTAATTTATTAGTCGAATTATTTTTTAACACACAATAATTACATAATGATTTCATTAGAAAATATATTTTTATCTGTAACTTTTAACTTTCAAACTTCCTGAGTAATTTTTACTTTGTTAACAGCATTGGGAACAAATAGGCCTACCGTGTGTGCCCTTTAATCTCTTACAACTAATTTAGAAACACACACATATCTACAAAGAACATGTCACATACCTGAATATTAAATACCCTCCATATTTTAGTACTCAGCGAAATATATGATAAATCCATGCCAACAATATGTAATGTGAAAATATTCATATTGGCTTCTGATACGTCGACAATAATGTAAATAAATGTGGGAATCTCCCAAAAATATATTTTCAAAATTTAATTATGTGTTAATGTGTGGCAAACAATGAAATTGTTTTCTTTGTACATAGATCTGAAGTATAGATAATTCGCGCATGTGCACATCGTGTATAATAAACCTTCAAGTGTTCTCCATTTAATAAGCCATGCCCTTTTGTGGTACTGGGTGAAATTTTCGACAAAACGTGTTGGGTTAGAGGGCACAGGTGTGACTGGTCGAGGGGTCAATAGGTCAGTTGTAGCGAGTAAGTCGAGATGACCCTTGAGGCCGGACAGAAGAAGAAAGCTTTGTTGTGGGCAAGACGGGACCACACTTGGCTCAAGCTGGCAGGCTGGACAGCTCTTAGATCATACGCCGTACGGTATATAGGCGGAAATAACACTTGATCACACATTTCTATTTTTTGTTTCTATTTTTTTCTTGTCTCATCTACATCATGCTAAAAGCAGCTCGATTTTTTATGCGCTCCTTTCCCCTAAAAAATTGTGTACATAAAAATTCAAAATTTTAAAAGTGAAAAGTTATACAAAACTGATTTAAAAACAATCATTTTTCACGGAGGCCTAGTTGAAACTAAAAAGGGGGGAGGGAGGCTCGAGCGAACCCATTACAATTTAATTCCGAATCACCCTTAGCGACCTTCCGAAGTCTATTGACTGAGCTTAAGTTTAAATTAAGGAGTATGGCCAGTTCTAATGAAATAAATTTGTATTCAGCTACAAAAATGCATTTCAGAACATTTTATTGAAGCTTCGCATTTGTTTGTTATGATAATTGAACAATATGTAACATGTGAATGTGATCATGGAAACATTTAGAATTTTTTGTTTGAAAGTATGTATTTTAATTTCCCCAAACCAAAAACAGGGTTCAACAAGTACATACAGTTAAAACTTGCAAACAAGCTGCGTAGTGTACAATATTATGATGTGTTACCAACATGATATGAAGGTTTTGATTTAAATGTTATTTTACTAGGAAAACGCTTAAGTCCCGCCGCGTTGTTGGATGAGCGTAATTGGTGCATTGAGCTACCATGTGTTATGCGGATTTTCTGTTGTTCTGTGGAAAAATCATTACTAATTTGAAGATTTTTTTAAAATTAAATTAAATTAAATAAAAAATGAACTTAAGTTTTTAATTTTTTTAATCGTAATTTAAAAAAAAGAAAAAATCGTAAAATTGCGATTTTCATAAGAAATAATTATTCGATTGCGCTCAAATTTCACACGAATATATTAATTTATAAAATTGAGGTTCTGTGAAAAAATCATTACAATAGGATAAAGCATGTAGGTGTTATAAGTCAAAGAATTGTTTTAAAAAAGAAAAAACACGTAAAATTTCGATTTTCATGAGAAATAATTTTTTGATTGCGTTCAAATTTCACACGAATATCTAATTGATGGGCTTAAGGTTCTGTGCAAAAATCATAAAAATCGGATAAAGCATGTAGGTGTTATAAGTCGAAGAAATTTTTTAAAAATCGAAAAAAAATAGTAAAATTGCGATTTTTATGAAAAATAATTTTCCGATTGCGCTCAAAAACGTGGAAGTTTTAAGTTCAGAGATTTCGAAGGCCTCCAAAAAATTTCATCGCCATTGGAGGATTGGTTTAGCCGGAATCGTGCTGAAAAACACACAAAAATACAGAAAAAAAAAGGAAAAAAAAATTTCGGATTTTTTTCCCCAGTATAGTGAAATGGAATCTTCGCTTCGCTCATCCAATGATATTTTACAAATATATATTTGACATGATGTTGCAAAATCCAATATTATTTAATACATCCATTATCTATTAAAATGTATTGTGCTCCATTTAAACTCTCTCCCATGGTGTCAACGTATATACAATATTTCATTTTATAAAACATGTACAACAAGTTAACATAGGATTGAAGGCGTAATCCTTTGCCTTGGACACAGTGACATCGTTTAACCATGTCTTATAATACGGATTTATAGCGATGCCATTGCTTCTGAGCCATTTGAGATAAACCGGACTACTTGAGAAAATATATTTTGTAAATTTCAACACAAATTATAGTTTCCTAGTTCCTACGTTCCTACGTTCTTGTTGTATTTTTATTTTAATTGCGGATTTGTTAAATGTATGTGGACAAAGATAACAATAGTACACTCTCTACTCTCAGTAGTATATGTTTTCTTGGATCGCCTGTGGCTGGTTCTGTCCAGCACGGGTCTTCCCTGTTGTGTGGTTCATCCCGCTTTCCTGTAGGTTAGATTAGTAATTCTAAAATACGGGATAAGATTCATTTTATACATAGAACAGTCACAAATTGGAACAAGATTTGATATTTGTATAAATTTCCTTTGTGAGTGAAACTTTTTTCTGAAGATAATCAGAGAAGACAAACAGTAATTTCAGTCTCAAGTTTGATAAATGATAATTTTAATTATTTTAGGCACTTTAGCTACCATCTGTATATCTTTATACAACTTGTGGAGTGTATAAAAAATAATATATACTTAATAAATTAGTCATCATTCACGTTTTTCCAAAGGTTTTACCCATCATATTCATAGCCCATCTCGGCTATAGCGCAAGCGCACAAAATGAGACGTACAGCCAAGAACATTAATCAAACACTTAGTAGGCTATATGATGGAACAATAAAGTTTGCTGGTTCATCAATTCTAACACCAACCTGTCCTAGAAAACTGACCACGCAAGTATATCTTCTGAATCTAATCTAATCTTTCGAAACTTTAATGATACCTTCAGCAGATTGACCATTAAGCACCGTCCGTAGACCCAATAGGCGTGGGAAATAGCTATTTCCCCCAAGATTTATCGTTGAAAACATAAACAACCGGACGTTTTCGTTAATCTTTTTCGAAAAGCAAATTATCAGTTTCTAAAATTACTTCCTAATTCACTTGTAAAAATCCACAAACCTCCTTAGCGAAAATACCCGATTAAATGCGGACGCATCACAAGGATGCGAGATGGCCATATATCTTGTTAAAATAACATGTTTGAGTTCGATTATGTCCGAGGTAAGTATGTAGTTGTGGTCAGCTGGCTAGCGTGAATGTACATAAAAGGAAACGGACAGTTTGTCTTGTGAAGATCGTGAGCAATCTGCGAAAATCAATCAAAAAATTGATGGAGAAATTGGTTTTGACCTAAAAGTCAATAGCCCGTTGTTTGGCGAGCTTGTACATCGGGCGGTATGGTCTTACATCTTCCTTAGGGCATTTTACAAATAAATCAATTGATGATGAATTTGTGAACCGGCGTCGAGGTTTTACAAACCCAATTTGTTAATAGTTTCTTTGGTTTACTTTGACCACAGATGGGTACGTGAATGAGTGGTTGTAATGCAGAGTCTTTAACCTCGACCAAAAGTTGCCCATTGGGTCAAGTGGGGCTAATGCAACGTCTCGGTTACGCGGTAGTTGATGAGCTTGGATGTATCATCTTGACCAAGATGGAATCATGGCTTCACATGCAACATTCTACTACACTAAAACTATCAGGGTTTTATTTAGCCTATTTTAAAATAACTTCGAAACATCCATCCATTAACTTAATAAGCCTAAGGTCTTATAATTTTTAACTGACATTTCACTGAGAATCCATAATAATGTTTGTTTTCTTTTAATTTTTGAAAAATGTTTTCACTAATTGTTCACTTATACTGAAGAAATACATTTACGGGGTACTTAAAGTCGGAGCAAAGAGTTATATATTATACTACGCTTGTCTTTGCGTTGAAGTAAAATGGTATCGGTGACAAATATAGAAATATTGGTACTTGTTCATTATAGGGACTCCCCCCCCCCCCCCCCCGAAAAGGAAAGTAGGTTAGTGGGTTTGGGGGGGGGGGGCTAGCTGACCACGGCAACGCACTTAAACACACAACACAACAAGTATACCGAAATATTTTCTGGGTGGCTAGCTTTTTGCCAACATTCTGGGTAGCTAAGCACCACCTCCCTTACTCTCAGGGCCACCAAAAACATTCTGTATCGTCCTTGTTGAAGGGCAATACCAAAAACACGCATGTGAATCGAAGGTCGTGTTCGGTTCTTATCTGGGGACGTGACACACGCCCGGTCGAACGGACAGAAAAGTGATGCATGAGGTAGGGAAGCTTGCTCCCTTATCACAAATGTAGGTGCCCACTCGTGTTTTTAGTCTGTTCTTATAAGATATCAATAATAATTAACTCAATGGAGGAGTGACGACGCAAAATGCAATATGTCCACCGGAAAAAAAAAACTATATCGCAGAAGCGTAAAAAAAATCAAGATATTACCAATACAAACTTTCTAATGGTGCAAAACGTAATATCTACCATACATTTGATGAAAAACATGGGTGTTGTTACAAAACGCAATATGTCCCTGTTAAATGCTGGGTTATTGTTGTAATTGTGTGTTTTTATCTCGATGGACAATGCGTTTTGCATCATAGCTCCTCGAAAAGCTTTTCTTCATACTGTTTATGATTACCAAGGCCGTACACAGAAAATAATTTTGGGGGGGGTTTACAATTTTAAAATCTAAAAATTGGAGAATTC
The DNA here is from genome assembly GCA_024449915.1 of Sweltsa coloradensis. Classification (NCBI taxonomy): domain Eukaryota; kingdom Metazoa; phylum Arthropoda; class Insecta; order Plecoptera; family Chloroperlidae; genus Sweltsa; species Sweltsa coloradensis. The sequence goes on along the minus strand of JAMZAV010000246.1, from coordinate 425,757 downwards.
CATATAGAATTTGTTGCGGTAGGCCTACCCTGTACTTACTGTACAGTACCCTACTGGTGGAAGGGGAAGGGGGGCGGGGGGACTACCAATACTGCGTTTTCTATTTTAGTTGTACTAGTTATTACAAGTGTTTCATCCACTTTTTCACTTACTGGGTTTTGTATAAGGTTTGAGTATGAGTTTATAACTATATTAACACTGTTGACATCACTGTCCACGATAGCACTAACTTTACTCAATTTTGAGACCGAAACGAAATCTAGCATGCTTGGCTGCGACTGAGGCTTGCGTTTAGTAGCCATAGCTTCACACAACTGAGAACACAAGAGTGGTGAATACAACTTGACTGATGTCGTAAAATATTTCCAAAGTGTTGAAGTCCCTTCTTGGAAAGGGTAGGGGTGGGGGGTCGACCTTTCCTGCGGGTGGTAGAACGGCACAATATAACAAATTAGGCCAGCTAAATTGAAGTATTTCTAAAATACTGAGATTTTGTTACAGTAGTGTTATTATAAAACGGAATACGACAGGACCTAGGCATATATTGAAATGTGTTATTCCCGTCTTTTTGGCAGAAGAGTAATTTCGGGGGGGGGGTTTGAACCCCCAAACCCCCCCCCTGCGTACGGCCTTTATGATTACAATAAAGTTTTTCAAGTCATATTTCGCAATTTTAACTGCATAGCTTCACGTTCGCTCCCTCAACTTCATAGTTGGAATCTATTTCAATATTTTCATCTCTTTTCGAATGTTGCTCTCTATAACCTATACAGTCCCCACCACAACCTCCCTTTGTAGTACACCCGACTTGCTAATTGCAATATAGTCATCGTGCGATGTCTAATTGCTTTCCGTCTAATGACAACCGATACAACTACTGTAATTAACAGCCCATCTCAGTGTAACATGCGAGCCATTCACCGATTCAACAATAAAACACATGTGCAAACTGCGAGGAAGGTTTTTCAGATGAGCATGCAGGACAATAGCTCACATCTGGATCAAAGTAAATAGCGACATGGCGTAATCGACAAACACAGCTATTATTTTGCAACAGTTGAAAACATGTACGATGAATCATTTCGCAACGTTAGACACTGTGCTAAATAATTATGTAATGCATACTTTTTGTATGTGATATGAATATTAATAGATGTTTGGAATAAATTGTAAGTAACATGTTTCATTTGAGTATAGCTCAATCTCAATTATTTTCAAAGGTTTTCGAAGACGGACTTTCCTTTCTCATTTCGCGTTTTCTACATCTTACCAATGTTACTTGCAGACATCAGGAATACGGCTTAGAAAATCGCTTGGCAATTATAAAGAGATTAATGGTTTGTCTGTATGGTTTATTTATTTAATTAATCAATTATATGTTTTGTGAAACTTCAGAAAAATTGACATCAAAATTGTTTTATAATTTTCTTTTACTTCATTAAGCCCGCCAACAACAGAGCAAATTCCACAAGTGTGATGCTGGCATTGGAATACAATTAATTAAACATCTACCAAAATATATAGTGTAAAAGAACAAGTACTAAATTGCAGAGCAAAAGAACGATACTTGACAAAATACAAATATAAAATTATGGCTAGCACAATATTCTGCAATACCAATAACATTATATTAATTTTATGAAACTTTTAGAGCAGGTGAGGTTTAGTTGTAATTACTCTATTGGACTAAACATACACTGCACTAAATAAATAACAAGATTTTAAACAATATTTCGACGACTTGTCAGTTGTCTTCCACGGGTTTATTGGCGGGTAGCCTATGACAAGTTGACAACTGTATAAGAAAGAGAATATGAGATGGGGTACTTATTTTGTTTCTCCTTCTTGTACTGTTGTTATAAGCTACCTGTCAATAAAACCAGTAGAAGGCGACTGATAAGTCGTAGAAATATTGTTTAAATTTTTTTATTTATTAAAGTGCAGTGTATAGTCCAATAGAGTTATGACAACCAATACATTATAAGACAACTTTTAAAACGTTGACAATTTATATGGTTTCTGTTTATGACATCTGGATGGAAGGTGGAAGGTGGAGGGCTCGTAAGTAGACGGAGAGATTGTCAGCCTGTCCTAGGACTCCTAGGCCATTGTCACTAATAAATCTACTTGTTTGTGAGAGGATATAATAATTGGGGTGAAATGACTCAAATTCTACTTTTTAAAGCTCTTGCATAGGAACATCTACAGTAGTTTACTTGTGTTAAGGTGGATATTGTACCATCGATCCATCCGTTCATAGTGTTTCGTATATTTCACGTGTGAGCGACGTAAATGTGTGAAAGGAATAATATACAATTTGATAATTGGGCCTTGTGAATTTTAAAACATTTTCTTCAAAACATTTTTTAATCATAAACGGTTTTAAGGTCATGGAAAATATTCATGTTCATTTTCAAATAATTCATTTGTGATCAATAAAAATATTCTTATCAATTGTCTCAGTCATCAAGTAACTATAATATTAAGCTTTGAAGTACATTATATTTTAAGTACGTTTTTTTAGTATATGATAAAAAAAAAATACGCGCATACAGTGCTGGACATCAGACCTGTTGGTAAATATACTATAGATAGTAAATAAAGTAAATGGTGGTGATATACGGATACTCAGACAAGTGATGAGTGTGTGAAAAAATGTGCGGATGGACAATCTGTGTTGTGACTGTCAGTATTAGTATTGGAGAAAGTCGATATCTAGTAGTATAGAGCATGAATTGATATTACGTATACTGTGAAGCAAATAAACATTCGAGTGTTGTGAGCATGATCTGATGTTCATAGTATACTTGGAAGCAAATCAACCATTCAGAGTTGTGAGCAGTGAATCTGATATTCACGTATACTTGTGAAGCAAATCAACCATTCAAGTCGTTGTGAGCAGCATCGCTCTTCAAATCGTTAAGTGCATCTGCTATTAGGTATTTAAAACTGTACGCTTATACTATTTGAGTAATCGATTTGCCGCAAACTTTTAAATTAAAAAGGTTTAAAGTTTTTTTATTGAGTATTTTATATTTGTTGATGCAGTGTAGTGAATCTATTCGTAGGTATTAAAGAATAATTAATTACTTTGTTTGTAGTTTCAGTTGAGTGAATTATTTATTGAAGGTGTTTGAAACTATGCATGCCTAAGTTAACTCTCCGTGAAACTACGATGTGTTACAGAAACGTGACACGACAACATCGCTAGAGCGCCTAACCCTATACAGTATACTGTATACTGTGGCGTGGTCCATGGTTCCAGCACCGTCCCTCACTCACGTACTGACAATAAAAACAAAACTCCACCACCGATAATAACTGTGTCCTTGATGTTATTTCATTCATATTTCCAGCATCTCACCTCATGTCCTAGAAGTGTCCCCCCCCTCCCCCCTGCCCTGCCCAGTAAAAGTGTCCCAGGTCACCACTAGACGCGCAGAGACAAAGGCAAGACGCGTCCTGCGTCCACATTCCACGCCGTGGACTGATTGCGCCCTAATTACTAGGTGTACATATGAAACAATACGACTGACACACCCAATAAAGTACACCTAATTGCAGACCAAGTGCTCAACGTCTACGTCTTGAGAATAGTTAACCATCTCATCAACATACTCATCCATAAGGCGCATAACAGTTGCACTGTTCAATATGTGGCAAATCTCCAGACTGATTTTATTTGCAAACCGATAGAGATGGCTTACCTTTCGTGAGAATATGAGATGAAGATGCTCTTCTGGAGACTGGAGGTCGTTGGATCAATTTTCCTGACTGATTGCAAAAAGAATGTTGAGATTGTCATTCGTGTAAATTGCCCTGCGACATTCGTGACTATCTAAAAACCCTATATCGTCCCAAGTTACTCAGGGTCACTTTGCCCTCAGACAAGATTTCTTGCCTAGACATTTCAAAATGAAGAAACCCAAGAAAAACAAATCAGGTCTAAGTTTAATAAGGGCAGATTATGTGTCCTTAAAAGTTTAAGACCTGTTCTGTAGTTACTTATAATTTTAGCATTTCATGACTTGATTCGTGTGTTTGGTTGAAAATTGTGATTTGTATTTACTGACGACGACGTGGCAGTTGTGTCTGCCTGTACCATAATGTAGTTAATGGTAGAATAATTACTTCTTTGGGTAGCTACATTTTTACTACGTTTCTCATAACTGAAATATTCTCCTAATTTTTGCAATGTCTTTCCATTTTCATAAAAAAATTCTAAGTCTAAAATCTCATCTACGATTACTGAATTATAATTAATGAAATAGTAATTTTATTGCACACAAATAAATTATTTCTCGAGAGTGCATAATTATTCTTTTGGTTCAAAAAAGTAAATATCATGTCAACAAAATTTGTCTTTCAAAGTGGAAAATGTGTCTTCATATACATGAACAAAACAACGTTGACATCTACTTGTGTTGTGTCAAATTAGACTTTCTTTATGTCGGCAGACAAAGCCTCACCTGCCTTGCCAACCTCTTTCGCGAAAATGATTACCTTTCATTGTTGATAAAAAACACAATTTTACACCTTTCTTTTTTGAAACTAACTAACGTCCCTAATCCAATGTTTTAAACAAATATTATCATGGTCTTAAATGTACGTGGTTTCAACATTGTAATTGTTCAAAGATGATGCTCCTTTACCGATAAAAGTAGCTAATGCGTTGAACTCGAGACCGACAACCGGAAATCCTAAATTATATTTGCTTACAGATCCCACATTCCAAAGGCTATAATGCCAGGTGACTTTGGGGTTTGGATATTTCCCCCGAAATATCGCACCGTCGTTATCGACGTAAGCAGTCCCTACGAAGGTTATCCACGAAAATGTTCGTGCTCATATTACTTGTTTTTTCAATAATCAAATCAAATAACTAATAATAGCTTTTGACACATAAAATTAGTGGAAAACCAAAGGTGTGTTTGTTCGTAAGACACAGATTGGTGTAGTGTTTTGTTACTTTTAAAATGTCACAATCCCAACGTGACGTAAAACATGTCCTAGACTCATCTACTAGTTCCTCACCACACCGTGCGGGTACCATAAGAGCCAGATAGGTCACAACAATTTGCATCTGCACTCCCAATAAAAAGCCGCATGACTGAATGATTTCATTATAATGTTTTTGCTCTGTTTTGTAATAGCCGTATCCTGGTCAAGGCAAGCCAAGTTCCCGACAGCCTGATCATTATTTATGACGAAATCAAATTGATTATGTCGTTTTTGAGGTGTCGGAGCGAGCATAGGTCGAAATACCCTTGTGATATATGACACCATAAAGACATAGGAGAATTAAGTGTGCTTTGTGTATTGATAGAAATTAGCATAGGTAGTCACCTATAACCTAGCTTGTATAATGGTGATTACGGAAGAGAGATGAAAAAGCAATGTCCTTTTGGAAAAAATCTTCCATGATGACGATAGCATATTCTATGCATATAGTAGGTATTTTAATCTGCCTGCACTCTTGCTTAAGTCAAGGTGAGGTGTATTATATTCATATTTATTATTATTGATGAAACTAATTAATTTAACACTGACGTCTGAGCGTGGACATTCAGAAAGTGCTAGGTGCATGTTTTGAATAGTTGTTTGAAAATGTATAATCATACTTATAATGTATAAATGTTTTGGAATATAAGAGCATTGGATCGAACCGAAGTTGATTTGGGTTAAATGTTAATCATAGTTCGATTTGAACAAGTTTGTTTCTGGTACGTTGGATACCTGATTCTAAAATGTAATGATGTTAACAATACCGCGACGAAAAAGGACGGACAAAATCTGTACATCTCGTATTGTATATCAATAAGTAAAGTCTATATTTCAAAGTAAAATTTATAATCTAATACAGATATTATAATATTATATTATATTATTATATTTTTATAGTATAAATATATTAGTAGTATAAAAAACATCGTATTATCGGTTCAGCAAAATTATGTTTTCTAGGTTCGAGCCTCGAGCCTGGTAACTGACAACCTGAATAAACTCATTAAAGCAGTTCCAAGCAAACGCCTTCAGCTATTTGCAAACACAATTTAATCTACCATTCCTCCAGTTTAATCAACACATCTTAATAATTAGAATGTTATTACTAAATACCGCTAATGACGAACCGCCTCTACTATTATCGTCACCTGTCTCAGCGTCAACTCAGCTAAGTGCGCCACGCCGAACGAAGAGAGATTACACTGTGAACCGTCCGTAGCGCAGTTGCACGCGCCCACTGCCCATGTCTTTATTAATGAAGGTCTCTAATTACTCTCGGTAATAACATTTCTCGGTTACACTTACCGGTTTCCACATCCTTATCCTCTTCTTAAAATAATATCAACAAAAAAACTAGGAAGTCAAGTAATTTAATTCAAAGTGTCTTGCCCTATCAGTGGGAAACCTTGCAATACGTCATTACAATTGTTTATAGATGGACGGTAAGTAGGATGATAATTTTCAATAACTTGAGCTTTGTAATAGACAGGTGTAGTTCTCAAGAAAACCTTGAATCTTATGTAATGGGACTCTCCAGTGGCTACTTGTAATGCAGAATGAGCATAAATTATACAATTTTATAATTGCAACATAAATGTGGGATCATTTAGCTATCACGTGTTTCGTTAATCTCGGAAGGATGTCTGTACAGTGTACACTGAATAAACGAGTACAAAATACCTCCAAGACATTTATTATGTATGTGGGGAGATACATTTTTTGTCAAAAGTCTGTTGGAAACTTTCATCTGACACATAACTGAAATACTTACCGAAGATGACAAAATATGCTTTTGTAATTTGTATGTTTAGATAGTTTATTATCAAGGAGCCCTGGCTCGGTTCTAGACGATAGTCGTAAGAAACATTTCCTTAGTAAAAGTATGGCTTAGACCGCGGGATCATTATGACCTCGCCGCCCCGCACCTACACTTTTCTCTACCGATTAATCGCTGTGTTTGTACGCTCGCTTTAGCCCTTTCGGACGCTATGCTCACTGTGAGGCTCATTTTTCAAATTTCAATCCGGGTACATATTTTTTTTAATTTAAAATTTGGCCCATTTTTTTGGTTGGTTAAATAAAAAATAAATTTATTTTCCTCCATGCCAATGGGACAAAAAGTGAATTTTAGAGAGAAGATTGAAAATACAAATCTGCAAAAAAGTCTAAAAATTGAAAAAATTCATAAAATTCGTTTTTTCCGGAAATTTAATAAATATTTGGTATTACTATAATATTTGAGGTAAACAAATGCAGAAAAATCTAGTATTAGTAATGTATTTCGAATTTGAAAATTGAAAATTTTCTTAATTTGAAGCTTTATTCAAAAGACAAAATTTCTGAAAAAAGTGATTAATTTTTTTAAAACACTAAAAATCTTAGAAAAAATGTGAACTTAATAGTTTAACTTAAAATTACTAAATTTAGACCAATTAATATTGTGTCTGAATTAGTTAGGATCATCACCTGCATTCAAGTAGACTGTCTTGGACTCGTCCGTTTTGGCCAGGGCTTTTGTGGGGTTGGTTCATTTATACCTTGTTTATTTAAAATAATGCACCCTTTAAATCTCCTCCTGCAAGACGTACGTGTGTTGTCTGTCCTGCCTGAAAGGTTCATAAACCCCCAACAATATCCCCCAACAATGCCACAGTAATTATACTGGTCGCCCCATGCGGGTGACGTGCTTCCTAGACACCTGTTAATGCATCATTGTATTTTATTCTGGGTGTTTTGTTTTGTCTCTTCGAGGAGACAATATATAAAATGTCCCGCATATTTCAGAAGCTAACTCGACACTCGACAAGAAGACAGATGTTTTTTCGTACTTTTCGTTTGTATTTTGTGCTACTGTCAGTTCACTGTAATGTGCAAGACATGCGACTGTTTTATGAAATGCTCTGGCTGGGGAAGAATTTACCATGTTGAAACTTGCATACGCCGCGCTGTAATATTGATTTCAGAATGCGACATTTTCAATAAATTGCATTCTAGATATTTTCAACTACTGACCTTTTACTAGTGACGCGTATTCAATAAATACTTGGACTGACTTGATTTATCCACAATAACCGCCAATTTAAAACGTTACATAAATTAAATATTGGTCGTTTGTTACAAAAAATTAATTATTTGTTGATTATTAAAAATGCTTGCATTTTTGTGGGTGCCTGGACCTTGAGAGATTTTATACAGATAGTAAAATAACCAACATTTAAAATTATACAACATGTTTTCATCTTCTTTTAAAAAAAAAAAAATACTTAGTGTTTACAACACCTCAATTCACATTGTTTTGCTCAAATTTTCACTATCATGTTTCATAATAAAAAGCAATAGTTTCGTCAGTTGCTTTTTCTCTTTAAACGTTTCATCGATTCAGTATCAGGAATATAATTTCAATGCAAAGTGAAAATTCAATAAGCTATTCAATTACCCGCTTCCGAATCCTACCGTGGAAAACTAACATCATACTCCCACTTTGGCTCTCAAGCTGTTTTGGGCCGTAGCACCTGTGTAAAATGAATTGGTAAATTGTGCAAATACAAAAGCCATAACATCCCTAAAGTTTCCTGAATAGCCCTCGAAATTTTACGTGAAAAACATTGAAAAAGCAAACATCCTTTTCAAATATCCACCCCCTGGTCCATTTCACACAACTGTTATGTCAACAGCCCCTAAATTCCCCCGACAGCGTTGAAGAGGGGAGAGACTTGACCACCCTCCCTCGCCTTGATGTTATTAGGTCATTGACGACAACGTGTTCATCATAGGGTGGCTCGGTGTGGGAGAACACAGCTCTTGCACTAGTTTTATCACTATCCAACTTTTTGCAATAATGCTTTTAATTTAATTTTACCGAAGAAATCTGACCTTGGACAATTGAATGTCCCCCTCCCGGTATCTAACTAGTTATTTGGGGTTATAAAAATTAATAGGGGTTTTTAATGAAAGTAAATCTTTTGCGAAACTTGGAGTAAATTCTCAGTCAGGATTGTCTGTGGCGAGTATCGAACCCCTGACTTTTCCAATCAGTTGAGTTGTATTAGCGTTTTAAAATTTTGAATTTTCCTAGTAATACTACCTATGATGTTCAATTAGATAATATTTCGATGTGAGAAAAATAGCAAGAATTTGATTCATTATTCATTATTCATGGAAAACTTTTTTTATAAAATCAAGATTGAAGTTGATTGAAGATCACTTTTTAATAAATAAATACCATACAATGCAATGAAAATTAAAGAATATTATGTAGAAATTTGGTATATTGTTTCCTGATTATATTTTCGTTAAATATTAGACTAGGTACTTTAATTGAAAAACTTTAAATTTTCTTAAAAAATTACCAATATGGGAAAAATCCAATCCTGAATTGAAATGTAAATAAACCCAAACTCATTGTACCATTTTGTAGACTGTTCTTAAAACCTAATTTCGATAATGACCATTTAAAAATTATCATCCAAATATCCGGTATAAAAATTCTTGTGAGTTTTTTTGCTATCGACCAGATTGCGAATCAACCTGGTCTTCAGATGGGATCATATAAATCAGGTGCCGAGATGACCGTCCATGAATTATGTAGGTCGTGTCCTCCCCTCGGCCTGCGTGCTAGGGATATGAGGGTTCTACCTGCATGAAGGGTCTAGCCATGCACCTGCCCTGCAGAGTAGCGGACATTGTCCCCTGCCTGACTGACGGACTACCTGCCTACCTGGCTGCATGCACGGCAGGTCAGGCGGCCGGTTGACTGGCCCGAGATTACACCTGACGTAACGCTAGCTAACACGGGGGGACTGACTGATAAGGACGTTCATTTACCACTAGCAAATATAACGGACTTGAGGTTTTATTACCAACTTTTATGCCACTCTTTAACAAATTTAATCGTAATAATTTCAAACAGATGCAGCCATTGACAATGTATTACCTTTCTATTGCCTGCAGCAATTCAACCATCAAATAATTTTATAAAAATAAAATGTAGACAATGAAATATGTGTCTAGAGTGGCGCAAATTATGACCAAACGGTTGACGCGCCTTGAAACCAAATATATATATAGTAATAACACATAAACTTAAATAATAATAAATTCAATATTCTTTATTGACAGCTGGCCAATTAGTATAGATGACCACGTGGATCCAGCGTACCGATCGATACAAAGAAATAATTTCACAAAATATATGAGAACAAAACAATACAACATTATGAAATTAATGATTATGAACATTGTTGTAAAGATGATGATGCAAAAGGTAAAATTTAATGGATTTGTATTTCATTTTTGCGTTCTTCAAAATAGTAGCAATGTTTTTTTTATAATTTTCCGTCATATTATCTACTCTGTACTGTTTTTTGTTTTGTTTTTTTTGTTTTTTAAAGTCAGCCATAAGGCCTAAGAGCAATCCCAAAGGCTCTGGTATTTCTGTACAAAACCTGTAATCTGACGTAATGTGTAACATACGCGTGTGTTGGTTGAGTGTTCAGCAGTGCATACACTTGTCAATGACTGCACTTGCGCGCACGAGCCTCCTCGGGCTACCTCTATGCTGACCGAGAGCCACTACTCACATTTCACTCACACTCTATAATTGCTCCTACTTTCAATGTCATACATTAGTAAGTGAACACTGTGCTCGTCCAAGATCTCACCTTCTAAATCTAGACGATGTATTATTTGGAGCCATATATCTTTGGTAATGCATCGTTTTCATGCTAGCAAACAATTTTTCATTGAAAAAAAAGTAAATTTCAATAATATATCATTCTTAGTGGTCACTGGTCAAATGATAAATTTTGGGTGCATGCGGGGGCGGGGGGAGATGGAGTTTGGGAAGTATGGAAGGAGGGGGGTTCAAATACATTAAAAAAATATATAAAAAACACTTACAATTTTCAAGTGCATCAAACAGTGTAAGGTTCGGTAATTAACCGTTTAGTAATTCACAGGGGTCATAATATCTTTTCCAACCTTCAACTTTTATACTGTTAAGATGATTTATTGTTTCTTATTCTAACATTTAATGCTGCTAGTTTTTAATTGAACAATTACCGTTAAGTTTTTCAAAATGTTTGATTACTAGTTCATAGGAAGCCTGCCGATAGCCTATAGGGACAATTCCTCCACGGTCAATGGCCAAAATTCTCTTTTTGACTGTGGTTTGCCAATGTCGGGTATCGATCCGACGACGTTCCGCATTATAATATCCTTGGCTACCTGTATTGATACCGGTATTATAACTAGTCCGCTTAACGAACGTTTTTTTTAGTCGCGTTGATGGATGAGCTTTTTTGTAAGTTTTTAGTTTGCGTGGGGTCTCGTTACTTTTGCAAGTGCTTTTTGAACGCATTGTAGGTGATTGTTGTCAAGTTTCTATTGTTAATTGTTAATTGTTATTATAAACCTAAAAAAATTATATTAAAACCTTTATTTCTATGGTTTCTGGCTAACTTTTTCTTTCAAAATGTACTACATCACCATAACCTTAATATCCATGTAAAATATGAACGTTGTAGCCTCACCCGTTTGGTCAGAATAGGCCCAAATGCCACGAAAATATCGCACTAAAAATAAATTTTTTGGGGAGTCAGTAAAATTGAAGTCTTCGCTTCGCTCATCCAACTATCGTATTTTTACGATTTTTTTCGATTTTTAATGAGATATTTCGTGATAATTGGCAAACGGCTACTCCGATCTTCATGAAACTTTATAGGAACGTTTGAAATCACTGAAAAAAATATATATATATATATCATGATTTTAGACATTTAAAAAAATATTTCTCATAGAAATCGTACTTATACTATTTTTTTTCCCATATTTTCGTGATATTTGGGCCGATAACAAACCATAAAAGCTCATCCATCAACGTGACTGGAAAAAGCGTTCGCTAAGCGGCCTCGTAAGCAAACCTCCCAGAGCTGCCAAGCTCCGGTCCCGTGCGTGCGGCTCGGTGCGCACCCGTAAGGCCCCTGCGTGCACAACTCCGGCGGCTCCTGCGCCCAAGCCGTGGGATGGGAAGCAGCGAGACGGTCATTCTATTCATCAACTGACCGATGATGACTTATGACCTTCCGGTGTTAGTCCTAGTCTCAGTCTCATGCAGACGTGAGTATGAGCGAATACCTAGTTCTCATACCTTGGACGCTGAGTGTACTCTATGGGAGCATCTGCGTTCGTTCGTTCGTTCGTACCGGCAGCGTTATCTGAACTCGCTCGTAAGCATCTCTGCATCGCTTTACATTAGATTATTATATTATATGCGTTAAAACAAGATAGAAGACGGAAGAAATAAAATCTAAAAGAATTTAATTCTTAAGTTAAACACATATTTCCGTACGCAAAACCAGACCTGTCCGGAACAACTTGCATGCCTATGTTCCGGTGAGCATCTTGGTAAGGGTGTGCGTATAGTATAGGGATGGAATGTCCAAAGACGTTTTAAAATCAGGATTTGAATTATGAGTAAGAAAATTTTGGATAATACTTTCAGTTTGCATGGCCAGATTCTAGTATCGAGCTCTCCGACGACTTGCCGATTATAGAGTACCTATAAATTGCGTATCATAAAATATTGTGTATAATGCAGGCATTGAAACTATAAATCCATTTTTACCGACAGTGGTGGCTCGAACGTTGAGCGCGCGACTCCGATTCGGGTGGTCTCGGGTTCAATTTCCGTCGAGACTGGCAATCCTGACTGAAACAAGGGATTGAGTCTTCTTAAACAGCCCTCGGACATCCCTTCACAATAATTGTCCAAACTCCAATATGATATAGTTGATACACTTGAAGGGGGCATGCATTGCACCTTGGACAGGTTTCCCACGAAAAATTATTTTTATTATAAAACTTTATTGCAGCAGATTATAATGATCATGTTTCAATATAAAATATGAATTCTTTAAATATGTATATATATTTTTTAACATGGTCTACACTGTTAAAACCTAACACTATTATCATTCCAAATAACAGTTTGGGTTTGTAGAGAAATATTGGGAAACCGGGTTTGAGTCCAGGTCGAGGTTTACCTCTATACGCTCAGAACATTCTGAGATTTCTCATGCGGTCACGATAGGCGACACTACTGGACGATCCTGTGTCTATGATTTAGTCACTTGAGCCCGGACTATCCCATTACAATTTCCTAATTCTTTCTCATTTACAATTCTCTCATCACCTAAGATAACATCGTTCGTCTGCACAATTATTACTTTTTAATTGCATGTATGTTATACAAACTCGGTTTATGTATACCGACTCGTTTAATGCATGTACCATATTTAACGACTTGTTCTATTGCATTACCGCCCATATTACAAACTAACAAAACGGAAGAATTTGATTACTTGCATGTTTTGTATTTATTCAACGAGAACAGCTAATTGTTGAATTTTGGCAATTTTAGCAGTCTTTTTGGATTCGTATCTCAAAATTTAGAAAGACAAGCTTCAAGTCAAAATCCAATTTGCCAACGGACATAGATGTCCAAAACCTAAAATAGTTGTAATTGGACCAGATACTAAAGAAAATGTAACTCACACTCATTTACCAAAACAATTGATTATGATGATGACCCTTCCCATACGACTTAATCAACAAAAGACGGACAAATTTACCCTGGACATGTTAAGAAATTGTAAAACAGAGATCCTAATTGCTCAATTATCCAAGTAGCATGTGTGTTGGTGATTTTAACTTAAGATATTTTAATTTAAGATAACTGATTAGCTGATTGCCTTTTGTTCATGTGGCTCATTAGAAACTGTTGGTTTCACGTATTTAAACTCATTTACATAATTACCAACATATCTAGATTAGGACCTTTGTAATCACAATGCATGATAGTAGTGTGTGAAAACTGGTGTCATTGATAAAACGAATGTGGGTTACTAATAATTCGGTCTGGGTAGGAAGTCAACAGGCCAACAGGTAGATTGATGAGGTTGATATTTACGATGAATTATACAGGAGAATAAGCTAGACTTGGCTCACGAATAGCACACGAGACTCGATTTCAAGATGTTGAGTGTTTGATTTCAGCCATACATCGGCGATACTGACGGGGGATCTCTTTATTTATTTAATATCCTATTTAGTTATAAAAACTGATTTACAATGGAGGAGAATAATACAACTGAATATTACATAGATTCACACAATAATTAACAGTAATTGCACACATTTCAAAATAGTAATTACAATAACAATGTACAATTAAAAAATTATGTATGAACGTTGTTATTATTTTTTTTGGACTACACTGCACTTTTATAAATATATAACAACATTATTCCTTAGTTTTTGATAATTGGCTACAACTCTGATAACAAATTTGTTGTAAGATGGTATAAGCTTTTTCTATTTATCTATTTTGTTTCTAGCTCTTGTGTGTTGTTAGGTTACCTGTCAATAAAACCAATGGAATACGACCGATAAAATGATAAATCGTCGAAATATTGTTTTTAAATCTTGTTTATTTATTTATTTATTTTTTAATTAAAGGGCAGTGTAAAAACCAATAAAATAATTACAACTAAACATCACCTGTTCTAAAAGTTTAATCAACTTAATATGTATGAACGTATTTAATTTGATAGTTAAAATCATTAATTGAAATAAATCCGAATTGAATTTATTGAATTTACTAATTTTAATTTAAGCTTTACTAGCAAATGTTGTGATTAAGTCACATTAAAAACACTTGATGAGAGATAATTTGAGCCCCTTATAATAACCATCATAGTATATTTTATTTATTTTATTATTCATTAATTTGTCCTTCTGTTTTACAAAAAACAATTGTTATGAATTAAGTATGTCCCAAGAGTAAAAACAAATTCTCGTAGGACACCAACCAATTAGAATTTCTCTCTTTTAACTGGGTATTTTGGAGTAAGGGTAGTCGTAAGTGATTTAATTTTCGGTCAGGATTGCCGGTGGCGGGAATCACGTGTTACGCATGCGCTACCTCTATCGGTAGCCCAAGCCTATGTATGTAGTATTGTTGTAGACACACACAAAGCCAGCCACTAAACAGCACAGCCGCGTGAAACACCCACCAGACACAATGGCTCAGCTCCGTGTCGTCATGTTACTTCCTCACATTACTAACACGTTATGCAGGTTGCAGACTGCACAATAAGACGAGCCTGATAATAGGTGCGAGTACATCGTTCCCATACGCGCACCGAGACCTCGGTGCAGAGATGGGTGTATTGTGGTGTAGAGTAGGGCGAGTCCTGGTGTAAGGTTTTCATCATCCCGTCCCGACATCTTTGGCGGAACTTTGCGCTAAAGTAACCTGCTGTGAAACCGTGTCTTTGAATTATCTATCACGATACACTGTTAAAAATCACTTCGTGGTTGAGTCTTATTAATAATAAATCGAGATTTATGGCACGTTTAGCAATATGAAGAGAGCTCCACCCGCTTCAGTGTTATGTTGTTCAGTCAATTACGTTTTATGTTTATGGCTTTATTTGGAAAGTTAGTAATAAATATATTTATCGAGCAATCACAACAAATGGTCATTTAAAACAGGTGGGACTTGTGGCCCCGATAGCTTAATTGGCAACAACATCTGTACGACGAACCGAAGATTACGCTATGATGAGTGGATTTATTATTGTGTATTTATTTATAAAGTATATTATCGTATTCAGTAATGAATACGACTATCTATATTCTAAACTCAATGACATGACTTTACAGCGGAAGAGAGTAATATTTATCTGTTGAGTATACAGCTAAAAAAACATCAATTGACACTTACCTCCTCTTGAATCACGCTTATGATTAAAATCCCTTTAATTATTATATTACTATTACAAATTAAA
The DNA here is from genome assembly GCA_024449915.1 of Sweltsa coloradensis. Taxonomy (NCBI): domain Eukaryota; kingdom Metazoa; phylum Arthropoda; class Insecta; order Plecoptera; family Chloroperlidae; genus Sweltsa; species Sweltsa coloradensis. The sequence continues at coordinate 409,903 of JAMZAV010000246.1, read as the reverse complement.
TGCATAATTGTGAGAGATATTTAATATATAATACACTAATACATACCCTATATAGTTCATTCCTGGAACAAAGCGAAAATGAATATTTCATAAAGAGTAATTAATATTAATTGTCAATAAATTATTGGAATAGCCTTCAAATAAATAATAGTAATGATGCCAATTCGAATGTCATCCATTATACAGGTAATTTTATAACAAAAACAACAACTACATTGAAAAAATATTAATTTCCCAAATACATCCCGTGCAATTACTCCGGCCAAGATTCTCTAATGTTAATCAAGCTTGAGGACTGCATTACACTGATTACTAGGCAAAAACTTCTAGTGAACCAAGCTGCTTTTTTGCATCTCATTCATTTATCTTGCACATTTGATGGCCTCTCATTTGAGCCCTCTATATTGCAAAATAAACCACTTCAATCGCTATCCAATATTAATATTAATGATGATTAACCTTCGAAGTCCAATTAGATCAATATTTTGACAGGTGGACTAGACTAGACCACGCCTGGTTTTATCTGCAATGTTCCTGTATCACATGACACAACGTGATATGGTAGCGCAAACAACACGAACCGGCTCATCTGATGATATTACAGCACGGGAACCGGTTCCTAATAAAAATATTTACTGTGTCTTAGCGGATCACATTTGCATGGACCACCTTAGATGGACGCATGCGCGCCAGCACGTGGATTCGGTAGCACGCGGGCTTTTATAGTGGAGAACTTGACTCAATGATGGCTTTACGAGCTACTTGGTTAGGTGGCGAGAATGTCTTGATTGGAAATAAAAAAGATAAGCAAGATTTTAGAGGTGTCGAGTTTTTATAGTGTATGGGTCAGACGTTATTAGGCTCTACAGCAGTATAGGAAGGTCATGTTTTAAATTATGGACGTTTTGCGTCATCGTTTGGAAACATAAATTGAGATTTTAATGTTGTTGGTAGCAAAGAGTAAATTTATTAATCTTTATTGATTATTGATTTTAACAGATCGTAGCAGAAAAATTCAAAAATAAAATCAATAAATTTCCCTACACCGTTTAACAGTCGTTTTTGGTGGAGGTGCCGGGTAAGAGTATCAATAAATAAAAGCAATTAAATAAAAGTAAATAAAAAGTAAATGTGAATTAAACATAATAATATCATGTTAAAAGTGTCATGTTAAGTACAAAGTATATTATACTGGTAAGCGGTAGGTCGAGAGGCTCGGGGAGGGGGGGGGGGGGTGTTTTTGTTAAACGTGTATATTTGTTGTAGTGACAAGTTGGTGACGTGGTGCCTTCCACACAAACGAAAGATCCCGCCATAACCGAGCATTTGTTTTAAATAACCAAACCAACGTCTTCCCCAGGCCGTCACGACAGACAGCCATGTGGTTTAAATGACATGCACCACATGGACTGAAATATCATATTCGTATCTCGCGGAGACGAGATACATGGGAGACCCATGGGAATAGATCTTGGGATGGACCCAATTATGCACTGATAAGTTTTGCAATTTGAGTTTTGATGTCGGTGTCATATGGTAAATGTCGAATTTTATTAGTTAGTCGGGTTGTTATTTTATATACAGTTCAAACACAAAAACTAGGCCCAAGGAAAGTAATTCAAAATTGCATAATATCGAATATTTCTCAAAAATTAAGAAACTTTATATTGATCGTCCAGAAAAGATATATATTCTTGTTTTTCTCCGCATGGGCGATTATCAATTTCCTCCATTATATATAATTTACAAATTTAAAAAAAACTTGCCATTTTTATGGCGTGACAGCTGCCCTAATAAGTTTGCACCAAGTCTATAAGCTGGTGCAATATTTTGTATGTTTGTATTGTATGTATTGGGAAATCTAAGGTTCAGCCAGGGTTGCAAATCAAATTTGAAGAAATCGATATTGAGAACACGATAATCGATATTATTTTATCGAAATTTCAAATCGAATCACACCCAAACTTTGCGATTGATGTTACATCGAATTTGTTTTATTTTCAGAGAAATTGCTTGATTACGGTATACTTCTTTACAGTACAAAGCCCCCGATCAGCCTGGTTTGATGTGGTGACGTCGCTATGCATATCTCCACGGAGGATGAGTGATTGTTTGTGTCTGTGTTAAGTCCGGTGTAGCATCTGCTCCCGTAGGACACCACGCTGCAGCAGTCTGGACCAGATGTTGGGATGTTCTCACGCCCTCGTCTCGGCTCGGCTCCCTATCTCCTTGGCCTGTATGAGAGGGAGACATCACTCGCTGACTGACTGGTTGGGAGAAGACGGGAGGACCAGGAATAACTGGACGCGGGAGACAGAGAGTCTAATGTGAGGGTACAAGAGGTGCAGGACTATGAAAACGATCGCATTAGGGGCTGTTCGAGGTTGGTACCGCCGGCTACTTGCAACGCAGGTCTGGGCAGGACCAGAACGGAGAAAAAATTTAAAAATTTGTCTTGATACAAGCTCGGGCAGGGGAGTAGGCAATTTTGGGAAGAAAGCATCTCATTCATTTTTGGTGTTGGATTGTCTTTGGTGGAGGTGCCGGGTAAACACAAGTTTGTCTTTTGTGACTGACCACTCGCAGGCCACCAAAACATTATGTTTCATTTGCTTTGAGTAGCTCTTTAGGTCATAATCATTTCTTTGAGCAGGATCACTAGCACCCATACCACTTTCTGCGTTAACCTAAAATTTTTATGTAATGAATATATATCTATGTTGCATTTGAGATGTTATCGGCAGGTGTGTAGTGTGTGTGAGAAGATGGCGGGTAGGATGTTGCATTACTAAAACTTGGGTCAATCATCATCCTTCTTGGAGCAAAGAAGGAAGCTCAAACTAAGTACCATAAGATCTTATGCTATACTTGCAATTTAGATGCTCTACTAGTTCGAACTTTCTAGTACATCGCCAATCTTTGATCATTATCGGCCTAAATAGTGCAATTCATCACAAAACAGTTAGTGAAATAGCAGGGTAGATTTTCGTTACCTTGTGACTTGTAGATTCGTGTATGTATGATACTAATTTGTACTTCAATCTACAACGCGTAAAACTCAGATCATATACGGATGATTCCTCGGCATCATGGATGGAGCTGGGGGGGGGTAATGAACATAGTAAAATTAGTCTACTATCAACCATAACTCTTGGAGCAAAGAAGGAGCTCAACTAAAACCCATACCATCTTCTCTGTACTTAATATTTCAATCTAACACTTCTTGATTGCATCACTATATCGAGACTTTCTAATACCTCTGGTTACTCTTTGAATCATTCGGCTATTAGGCACTACATGTAACACATTGTAAGTGTATGCAGAAGATATGCAGGTAAGAATGTTTGCGCCTCACGTAAGTTGTAAGATTCTGATGTATGTAACTGTAAGATACATAATTCTAGTAGCTTCAATCTACAACGCGAAAACTCAGATTCAGTATACGGATGTTCCTCGCGCATCATGTGATGGGGAGGGGGGAGGAGGAGAGGATCGGGTTTTCGGACTCATCTTCGCATGACACCGTAAATCCCAGGGACCATTTGACAAGACGCGCACACATTAATTCAAAAAACCTGTCATATTTACGCATATGTTCAAGGGGAGTTATGAGTGGGGGCAGATTTCAAACTCATCAGTCAAGAACAGTAGTAGTGTAGAGTGGAGTAGCGTGGAGTATCTCGAGTGAACGGGGGGGGGGAGGGAGGGCTCCATATTTGGTCGGCGGGGGATGATATCTTTAAATACCTCCAGACAGGGTGATTTGTTGTCGGCCATATGTGTGCCCAGACGGGGAGGGGTGCATGGCTACGGGTGAAGTGTCATGGAAGGTTTGTCTGTCTGCGGTCTGGTGGAGTCGGAGGGTGGGAATTGTTGGACAGACACAGAAATAGTTTTTTAGTTGTCTGGTCTGTCTGCATTATGTTATATGGAAATAGACATCAACTAATTATTTAGATTTCAGCATGATGAGGACAAATACACAGTACAATAATCATACATTCCATACATCATGCTGCTGTTAGAGGAAAGTTGGGAGTCTAGACCTATTAAATTGACTTCCTTTATTACGTTTATTACAACCATATAGTTTTAGCGTAACAGAAAATCTCTTAACGTGTACATGATTTCTAAATAGTTCAAGATTGTATTTAAAAGAAAAAAGTACATCAATGAATTTTGTAAAATCACGAGAAAGTGTGTTGAGACTACTAGTTATTATCATCTCACAAATCTCAAATACCAGCTTTGTAGCCGTCATTAAATGTAACGATTCATCATCTGACATATCACCATTCACCAATCAAAACTTCATTGAAATAAAAAGAAAACAAATAATAGCTGTAGATTGACGGAGAAGTTGATCCTTAAAATAAGGATTTATTCTACAAATTGGTAATTTGAGACTCTTCAGTAATGGATATATCGACCACTAACAAATCGTTTCCTGCGCCCACACACAACCATAGACACAACCAGACATATTCGTATTTGGACTCAAAGGGCGTATATTCAAAGTTCAGAAGGCTAATGACATAATTTACACTGAAATTGGTGTGCGATCTGTATGTTTAAATGTTAAACACACTGTTACAAGAACTGATTTTCTGTTGAGCACATTATTCATGTTTCGTCGCCTTAACAAAGTAAACGTTTGCATCATCGTGCTGTTTTTTTATCCATGAACTAGGTATTTTGGAGTTTGGACACTTGTGAGGGCAATTTCCGAGAGCTTTTTAAGAGGAGTCAAACCATTCATTCACATTAACGACTGAAGAAAACCTCGGAAAAATCTTTCAGTCGGGATTGGCGTTGGCGGGATTTGAACCCGCGACCTCCCGAATCAGTCTTTACGTTTGAGTTACCACTGTCGGCAAACCAAATATATTTTTAGAAATCATTGCATTCAAATCCTAGCCTGCCCCTCGAACCTCACATACAGTAGTGTCTGTCACCTGTACATCAGACTCCCCGATTAGATCGCCCCGCGTCACCTCCGTTCCGCTCTCTTCTCCACGGATGGGCAACACTCCTCGACGACCGCGGTGGCTCAGTGAGACTCAGGTCGTTGTCCATCTGTCTGTCCATCTTCACATCTCGCTACTTGACTAAATTGGTGGTGGGTAAGCGTGCGCGATCATATGACAGTACAGTACAGTAAGATCAGATCGCGGGGACACTGTGACAACTCACAAGAAAACCTAGGTACTGATGGGCTTTACCGGACAGTCAGCAAGTATATACAAAGCAGGCTTTGTGGGTAATTTGATTACATACTTGCTAGATTTATTTTTGTATGTACAGTATTTTTTTGTACAATTTGCTATGTTTTATGTATTATGTATGTATCTATGACAATAAATTTGTGAAATTTGAAAAAGAAAAAAAAAAACACTCATACAAACATGGATACAGAAATGCTCAGCATTTAGAGAGAACCTATATTCGAAGAATTGGATACAAAAAACAATTTTCCCGTCTGGGCCCGGGGTAGAATTGGCTCAGAGCATGGCTCTGCTAATCGTAAAAGGCGATTCAAGAGAAAAAGTCCACCTCGCAAACATCAGCTAGTAAAAGCGGAGTATCTTACTCCCCGAAACTAGAGGCGAGTTCTGGCAATCGTCGTCGGGGAACTTGCCCCCTTCCCTTGACGACCCCCCGGCGACGATGACAATGACACAACGAACGATGACAAAAGACGATGACGACCGCGACGTGAGAAACCCCCCTTCCTCCCCTTACCCTTGGCTGGTTCTGACCAGCATGGGCCCCTCCCCCCCCCCCCCCCCCCCCTTAGGCTAGAGTGGTGCAATGACCTAACGGTTGACGCGTCCTAATCCAAATAAACCAAAACCCGTCATTCCTCCTTTGTAAATAAGTTTTTATAACTGAATTAGATAGACGGTAAATAAATAAATAAATAAATAAATAAATAAATAAATAAATAAATAAATAAACAAATGAATAAATAAATAAATAAATAAATAAATAAACAAATAAATACATAAATAAATAAATAAAAACATAAATTGAATCTCTTGGTGTAGGTGCAGGGTTGAAAAAGTTGTACTTTTTGGACAGTGCTTTTGTGAAACATTTCTGCACCCAGTTAATACCTTATCGATGTTTAAAATCTTTTCACATATGTGAGGGAAATGTATGTAAAGCCTTGAAGTTATAAGATACTTATTTTTAATTAAAGTCCCCCGTCTGGGCCCGGGGTAGAATTGGCCCAGAGCATAACTCTGCTAATCGTACAAGGCGATTCACGAGAAAAGGTCCACCTCGCAAACATCAGCTAGTAACAGGGAGGGGAGTATATTACTCCCCGAAACTAGAGGCGAGCTCTGGCAGTCATCGTCGGGGACCTCTCCCCTTCCTTTGACGACCTCCCCGACGACGATGACCATGACAACACGACATGACAAAGACGATGACGACCGCGACGTGAGAACCCCCTCTCCTCCCCTTACCCGTGGCTGGTTCTGACCAGCATAGGCCCCTCATCCCCATAGGCATAGTGCATTATGACCTAACGGTTGACGCGTCCTTAATCCAAATAAATCTACAACAAAAAATGGTAAATGAAATAAAATTTTGATAGATTTTGTGGGGGATTTTATAAAAATTTAACTTTTTTAGATAAATATTGTCTGACTTATCTAGCTATTGAGTCGCGTACAATGCTTGAAATTCATAAAAAATATTCAATTCGAATCAGATTCTAAGAAGTAATCCCTAGAGAAATGCCCCCAAAAAATCCAAAAAGAAAACGAACCATCTCTGACTCTTACGTATATTCCACGAGACAGTTCTGAATTTAATAATTAATGATGTCGCACGAGACTCACACAGGATGTTTCAGGTTCGATTCAGTTCAGGCAACTGACCAACTGGCAAACTTGACCGGAGTTTATACGCCTGGTTTGACTCAATTAAGTCGAATTCTAGAATTAATCAATCTTAAAATAGATAACGGACATTGCTTACGCGATTCTTCTAGATACGTTTTGAGATGCAGAAAGCAGATGTGTATAACTCACATCAGGATTTGAGGAAGATTTGCTATTTTTGTTTGCATGGAAGAATGTGTGTTCAATATTAATTATACTTGTATAAAAGTGGTATGAACTAATATTGTATGTGTACTTTATATTCCTCTATAAAATTTACAATCTATGAATCTATGAAAAGAATAGACAGTTATATTTGACAGACACTCATATTGTTGAATGTATGATAGAATACGTATAAAGGGAGGTAAAATAAATTGTAACATTTCATAACTAAAACTTACAGTTAGAAAGAAAGAAGGAATAGAGGATGGAAAAGGAAAATAAGAAATGTTTTTAAAGTGATACGAAAATCAAGAATTTGGAATATCCATGCTGTTCAAGTATTATGTTTTATTTTCACAATTTGATTCCATCTTTTGAACCTGTCCACAATAATCATTTTCATAAACTCAAAATATTTTGAATGTTTCTGACTACCCAGCGTCTTCTGATTCTCTTTGTAGAATTTCGGTAATCTTCAAATCAGTTTGTTCGAAATTTCGCAAGGAGATCTAGAGAACCTTGGTGCAATCCACGTTGATTCAACTCAAATCGCTTGCATCGGTTGCGATGTGTAATTTTCGATTATCAAATAAGAAACAGTACAAAACAAATACTAATATCAACTTCGTTGACGATGCTCTGGGCTGGGTAGTCTTAGTCAAGTGTGAGGCCGTATTCCACGTCAGCAATGTGTGTGTGTGAACTTCCTCAATCGTTAAAAATATAAAATATAATTAGTCAAAGCAAAAATCTCAAGTACATCCAAAGTCTCCAGCTTCGTTTTTGTTGTTTAGCAAAATGTGGATAAAATTGTATCAACGATAAAAAAGTCAAACTTGAATCACCACCAAAAAACAAAATTTGAAAATTACCAATCATTACCTAAACAGAAAAGGTTTTAGTTACATTCAATTATTTTTTTGATAATTACACGATTTTGCAATGTAACTACTATCCTCAAAAAACAATCTCAATAATGCGTGTCCAACATTTCGAGTAGTAATTGATAAAAACCGCCCTAATGTAAGTTGTGCCAAAGTATTAAAATAACAAATACTATAAAAATCAATTTAAAAAATTAAAAATTAAAAAATGCATTTTCACCGGCCTCTAAGAATAGGTGTCACGTGGCCACTGTGTTTATACCCACCGGTCCCGGTCGTGGAGTGTACGGCCTCGAGCGAGAGCAACGTCTTTTATGCATGCGTGCAAAGTGAAGACAGATAGTGCGACTAAAACGCGAGGCTACGCCCACAATTACAAGAGACAGAGGGAAACGTCACAAGTGGTCAGAAGTCGCCGGAAGTAAAGTGTTCTTGCTTACCTCTTCTCTTCTCTTGAGAAGTCTGCGAGGTGGAAGTCTGCATCGAGTACAAGTGGTCACTTGCGTCTAGATTACAGCTGTCTGTATGCCGTATGGCCATCTGTAGACTGCGTCTGGACACTTTTGACAATTATACACAAATCATTATACATTAAACAATACATTATAATTATTCATTATTTATTTATTTAACGGCTAACCTATTCAGTTAAAAAACAGATTTTCAAATGTGGACAACTAAATAAGTCTAATTACATAGATACATTTAGATACATTTTACATTGCACATTATGCATTGTTCATTATACATATACATAACGCATTATACATTATACATTTTACATTATGGTATACATTATAATTTACGTTTTACATTTTTACACAAAGTGCCTGAACTGAAAATTAAAGAATGGGATACATTTGGCATCCCGCAAATAGATGTCTGTTCGGCCAGGACGCTTTAGATGTATCTGAAACTGTGCGGCATAGTTGTTAAGGAAGCATAAAAATGGACAGCTCTATACAGTTGTTGTTTGTTACAGCAATAGGGGGCTTATTTTTAACCAGTCAGAACTCATAACCATTCACGAAAATTCACTATTTTATACTTTTAAAGCAATCCCAAAATCGTTTACATCGATTTCTTTTTTGGTATTTCGTTATTTCGTTATTTCTTCGTTCTTCGTTAAACAGATCCAATCACTTGTCGTCTTTTGAATTCAGTTATAAAACTAATTAATGTCCACGAAGGAAAATAAACTTAATTAGTTCCCTCATACACAATTGAACACAAAAATCAATCAATTTTATTTACAAGCCTTGAAATATTTCTTTAACAATGTAAATGGCTAAATTTCTCGTAACCAATTTTTTATTTTGAACTTTAAAGGTAATTAGTGTAAATATTTCCATAAGTTTCGTTTGAAAATGATTTAGCGATGAAACTAATTTCTTATCGTATTGCGTTTCTTATTTATTATGAGTCAAATCACAAAAAAAAACGAAACTCACTTTTCAAAATATTCTTATCAATAGATCGAACGTTTTATTCAATATACATATTATCCGTCTGCCTGGCAGTAAACTGATTGAATGCAAAGTACATCCCAAGACCCAGCCAACACCAGCACCAACCAGCATCACATTAACGGCTTCATCACGAGACGAGTATGCAAACATGGAAGGTGAAAAACAAGGAAAACGAGAACAATGGGACTGGAAACAATGAGAATGTTAATCTGTTCGGAATTCGTCCGGAGAAACACGAGGAAGGCCGAGCCCGTGAGTTAATTAAGAGATCTCTTCTCTTGCTTGGTATTGTGTCCAATGTCCGGTATCGACTGTAGTATCGGATACAGTCACGGAGACGAAATATGCAGCGTGGACGAGTTAATTTATTCAACTACCTCTTGAATTTCACTTCACACACTCTCAATACAAGAATATTGATAAGAATCAGAAAACAACAAAATTTGAGTACACAAATTGGCTTATTATTTATAATAGCCAAATTGAAATATATTTTCTTTTTTTTAAAGAATATTCGCCCTAATGAATGGGGCAATGCCCATTTCTAGCAACCTATAAAGCATCCATGTGTTAAAACGATAAAATAAAATAAAATAAATAAATAAATAAAACATACACATTGATTTTTGATGAAACAGAACATGTTGCGATACGTATTCTTTATTTTTGTCATGCCAGTCATTTACAAGAACTGACGAGTGTCATCTCATGCAGGGAGGTTTCAGTGCACCACCAACACAAATTGTTGTATGTCATATTAAAATTCGAAAAGGTTCCAAAGAAGGCAGGCATCGAATCGACGGTCTCCCTAACCAGAGTCTCGCATATGAGTTTGCTATCTATATAAAACATGTGAGACACGTGTATTGCTATAGTTTCATCTACTTTCATTGCAAACGCTTGTATCTGACTTACTTCTTCGGATGTAACGTGGGGTCACCGGAGGACGGATCGATGTCTTCTTGCCAGCAGATAATTGCATCCTATTGTTTAGTACGACGCTGGACAATCGATACTCAGACTTTGTCGATAATCGCAAACAATAGAGGACTTCTGTCTTCCCGTTGTCAGCTGCAGGAAAACCAGGGGGATATGAATGCAAAATGTTTTAAATGCTGGAACAGTTTTTTTCTCAATCCACGATTAAGAAATTATTTTGTCCAATTAAAATCTGATAAACGTGCACATGAACGGTTTTTGAAAATCGTTGAAAATATTCTTTTCGTTTGGAAAAATAGTGAATCCATATATTTTGTCAGATTGTGAATAATATGTAATTATTAAAGGTGGTCGTACAATATTATAGTGATCCATATAGAGGGGCTTCGCTCCCTAATTGCACACATTAGTTAATATTTCTCGACCATTTATTTAATTATTTATTATAATATGGTTTTGTACCTAGGTTTTCTAAATGCTAAACCAAGCGAGGCACTTGTTATTGGTCATTTGAGTTTAGATTGTTCTGATCTTCGCGTTGTTCAACGCCCCTGACTTTTTAAACAAAGTCTCTCGACAAAAAATTTACACATTTGAAAACATAACGTACGGCCATGCACGCACACATGTGAGCCACGCTGCTTTTAACGCTTTCGGATGCTGGGTCCATAAGGCACAGATGCTCTCAAAGTCATTGCTGTCTCCTTTGACGATCCCGCCAACAAAAAAAACATGTTAGTGTTCCCGTTCTGTCCATTCAGCACAGTCACTTTTACCTCTTTCTAACAATCAAAAGCCTTGCAATCTTTAACACAGCATTGACGCATCCCTATGTTGAATACATAAATCTTATCAAATCCAATTGAAAAAGTCAAAATGTCCATTTTACGACGTTCTACTTCGTTTAAAAAGTTATTAAACGCATCAAAATCTCGTTTAAGTTCGTATTTTACGACTTCGGTTTTCTCTTCGGTGGTTTTCGGAAGAATTCGTATAAGGAAATCGCCCAGACATGTGTTTTGTGGTGTGGATGTTTACACAGTTTCACATGACTGGTCTAATCGCGTATTCTAAGGCATCCCCTACTCGCGCTAAGACCATTGGTCTTACCTTAGGGCATATGTCCATTGCTTTTCTGTAGAGACCTTATATTATCTTCGACTGTGGCTAATCGTACATAAATGCAGCTGGGATTTTTATTCATCTACGGATGATTTTGGCAAGATCTGAATCGTTTCGTAAAATACGATAGAAATATTCGCAACAATGTAAATTCAAAATATCTTTGCTAACAAGCTAATCTTGTTTATACAGCTGAATACTGAATGTTTTAGGACGCCCAAGTTTTTTTTATATTCACTTTTGAGTTTCAACAGGATTTTATGTAGGGATGCTCTACGTATTACACTTTTGTTCTTGTGGTTGTTCTTGTGCTTACAATGTAAAACGTTTTGATCTCGATTCCCAGTAATGGTTTAGTTTTGAACATATTGTATTCTAGGATAACAAAAAAATTTCAGCCATCGTATTGGGCAGTCACAATTTGACTAAAACACTTAATATTTAAAAAGGGCAAACAAATAATTCATTAATTGAAATTGAAATTTTACAATAAATAAATGTAAGGATTGATATGAACAATTTTATAATTTGTGAGTGTGATCTTGCGAACATAATATTTATAATAAACTACACGCAACTTCTTATAGTTAAAATCTCGTATTTTACAATGTTTTGCAACGTAAGGGGTTTGGATAAAAAAATTAATTGGCCTTATTAGATCAAAATTCGTGAAATACGTAAAAATCAATGTAACACGTTCCGGGTTGCAGTTTGTGAATTAAATGGAGACAAACCAATATAATCTGTTTGATAAGCCAATCTGAGAAATATAAATTTTATTTATTCCTTGTAATACTGGGTCTTTAACATTCATTTTGCTACATTATCCTTTTTACCACTATTATAACAGCTTTTGCCAGTAATCTGAAAATAAAATACTCTTTTGTCAATTAGTGTTCTTAACTGTATAAATGATAGAGACATTATTTAAAGAAATAATATGTTATTAGATCATCCGAAGTTTATTGACAAAATTATGGATTTTCCTTGATCAATGTTTACTGTGTTATCTTCAAATGTAAAACATTAATTGTCCAGAAATTATTTCACTCACTTCAAACCCCCAAGCAGTAAGCACAGTTAGGCTCAACCTTAGTTTAGCACAGAGTCAAAACATACCCAACTACTGTCACGACGCCGTTTCACGTAACAGATTATCTTTCTCCTCTCTTCTTCCACCTATTTGACAATTTTCCACGCTCCCGAATTTGACCGATGTCTTCGCCTCTTTGAATGACTCCACCGGGTCATAGTTTGACTCCTCGCCGAAGGTGTCTCCGCTGACGAAGGCAGTCTGAAAAAAAGAATAAAAACTCAAAGTCATCGTTGTTTACTCCACGAATAGTTGGTAAAACGGTTTTTACTTTTGGGGGGACCTAAGAATTATGAAAATTTCTTGTATCGGACGGTCACGCTTAAAAGACGTCTTTTATACAAGTTTGAAATGGAGGCCATCTGTGGAGAAGTCTTACATAACGCGATGGACCATCCATCATAAGGTAAAGTGACAAGGTCCGTATGAAAGGTATCCTACTGACCATCCCTGAATGGAGGTGACAAGCCATGCAGCTTCTTTCACTTCCTACATGCATTGTCATCTGCGCCACGCAATGCTCGCGTTCAGAATTAGGTTCTGTCTGCAGTGGAAATCTCTGAGTTCAGTCCTGTTCAATTCACAAAACTAGGTTATATTATGATCCCTTCCCTTGTCATGATTTAAAGAAAACCAGACTTATTATTTGCTACAGACTACGTACACATAAATCTAGATTTTCATTTCGCAGAAAGAATGCAAGATTTTGAGCATTATTTTTCGTATTTCATGATAGCGTTAATTGTTTTTATGCTGCTTTGATTTAGCCAAATTGATGACATTTCCGAAATTTATGCAGAAATAGTACAATTTTAAAAAGTTGTGTTATGTTCAGTAAGCATTTTAAAATTAATAAACCGAATTTGACTTTGAGAATAGTATCAAATTGTCATATGGTAGGCTTCCTGTAATTTTGTATATTGTAGCAATTTGGATTAGCGTAGCGAGCGTAGCGAGCGAAGCGAAGATTCCATTTCACTACACTGGAGAAAAAAATCCGGAATGTTTTTTTTCTTTTTTTCTTTCTTTTTTTCTTTTTTTTGTATTTTTGTCTGTTTGTCCGCACGATTTCGGCTAAACCGATACTCCAATTGCAATGAAATTTTATGGAGGCCTTCGAAATCTCTGAACTTAGAACTGCCACGTTTTTTTAGCGCAATCGAAAAATTATTTCTCATTAAAATCGCAATTTTACGATTTTTTTCGATTTTTGAAAAACTTCTTCTACTTATAACACCTACATGCTTTATCCGATTGTTATGATTTTTGCTCAGAACCTTTATTTTATGAATTAAGATATTCGTGTGAAATTTGAGCGCAATCGAAAAATTATTTCTCATAAAAATTGAAATTTTATGTTTTTTTTCCTTTTTTAAAACAATTCTTTGACTTATAACACCTACATGCTTTATCCGATTGTAATGGTTTTTTCACAGAACCTTTATTTTATGAATTTATAGATAAGTATCAAATTTGAGCGCAATCGAGAAATTATTTCTTATAAAAATCCAATTTTACGATTTTTTTTTTTTAACAATTACAAATAATTAAAATAGAATTAAAAAATTAAAGTTAATTTTTATTTTATTTAATTTAATTTAAAAAATTCAACTTAGTAATGATTTTTCCACAGAACAACAGAAGATCTGTATAACACGTGGCAGCTCAATGCACCAATTACGCTCATCCAACAACGCGGCGTGACTTAGTATACTCAAATGTAAACAGGAGAGTGACGATAGCCCTTGAAATTGATGAGGTGATAAGATGATATTAAAACATCTATTTATTTATTTTATTTTATTTAATGTGGAAATGGGATTTTAGCAGATAAAAAACATTTACAAGCATAGGGGAGGGTCAACTCCCATCATAGGGCGTATCGCCAGTCGCCTTCGTTTAGATCTCAATGCTTTTGAGTGTGCAAGGCTTGCCTGTTTTTTTTTATCACTGTGCATACGTGGGTATACTTAGCACAAAAGCTAGAAATACAACTTTATAGACACTCTTTTGAGCTTCTAGGGGTTTTGAGTGATTAAGGGGAGAAGCTTAAGACATAAATTCTCCCATGGGTTGCGTCACTGCAATTAGGAAAACCTACAACGAATCCGGTATTATAGTCATCAAACTTTTATACGAATCCCATCTGATTTAAGTTTTTGTCATGCTTATGAAAGTTATACTTTAAACTAAATATCTAAGTATAAGCTTACGGTGCTACTCAGCAAACATAGGTCTAACTATTACACTCTTATCTTATACAACCGCAATTTGCTATAGTAAAGCCATTATTAATTCGAGTTACAGCACAAAGTTACAAATAAAAAATACTATAAGACAGAAAAGACTTACATATTTGGCAGTGGTTATTGTTTTTTTTAGCAATAGTGATTTAATTGTTATTTGTGTATATTATTGCTTTTGAGTCTCCGGTGTACTTGTATTTTTATCAAAAATTACTTAATTATATTATTGTTTATTTTTTTAATTTAATTTAATTTTTAACAAAATTTAATTGGCTTGTTTAGATTCGATAAAAGGGAGATGGTACTTTTTTAATATTTAGGTTCTTCAATCCTTGCACAGTCAATGATCTTACATTCAGACCTAACATATAGCCAGAACATTTCTTATTGTTATTTCGGGAGTTGAAATATGACCCATCTTCCTGGAAGCTGGAAAAGCACCGCAACAAATGTTTCTTGGCTAAGCTTCCTGTAAACTTACGACGCGCAACGATAAATTCATTGACTCCTCGCCAATTGCGCTGTCTCCATTGACCCAGGGGCAGTGAGAAGTGAGTGGTGGACTATTCTTAGCCCACGTGGGGGGGTAACTGGTCAGACGCCTGACGTCATGTCCGGTATTTCGAACATAAATATTATTCCTGTGTCAACGAACCAATCTTTGGGGCCCACTCATTGGGAACACCAAGGAACAGTGTGTCCAGTTTTGGACATGACCCAAATACGCGTGGAAATGCTGAAATTGTAGCTATATTTTATGAAGCTTCGGCTTCGGATTGTGATATTAGTTTCAATTCCGTATGCAAGGCTTCAATGACGCAACCGCACATTATATTGGAATATGATCTTATTCTTAAATAATTTTTTTTAATTTAAAATTTAAAAAATAAAATAGAAATTCGTGTTTGCCATACCTTACCTGTATCGAAAAACTTATATTAATACAACATTAATATTCTCTTGTCTCATCATGAAAAATTTTCACATTCACATTTACTATATTTTACTTTTGTCCTATAACAAGTAATGCATTAGAATGTGATATAGGTTTAGATATTCACACAAGGGAATATAATAATTTGTATTTAAAATCTAAAATTTGTTTGCAACGGAGGATGCTCCAGAATTTTTAAACTTTATTTGGTAAGTGTTGTCATTAGTGAATACATACCTATTTCTTCTATCGCAGCCAGTAAGCATTTAATTCTTATTCATGAATAATATTGAGATTTTTCATAATTATAATGCAAGCACAAAGACGATGTTTTCTTATCTTTACATATTAAAAAATCATAAAAAATTGAAATTTTTTGTTTTATATATAGTAATCCTGTCAAATAAGATCGTATATTGACGTTTGGAGGAAAAAATTGCGATGTCGCTGAATTTTTGCAGAGACCTTCCTTATATAATACTTATCAACATACTAAAACTCCCCTACAATCGGACTGGAGCTTCGGCCGCCATATTGGAAAATGGCGGCCAAAAAGTGTTTGTTATCGAATATCTCCAAATTGGTTTGAGATAGACAAAATATCTCAATGGCAAAAATACTCCCTATTTAATTCCCTACAAAACAGGTGTCTTCTATAGTTTTGGTAGGGGCAAAGGTTACGTCACAAAATCGTGGTTTATATGTTGCTTATTGGAGTACCAGCTAATTTCCAAATTTTCACGCCCACCATCAAACAATGCCCGGTAAATCCATAAGAAATCGATTTAAATACAAAAGGACTTTTGTACGGGGTTCATGAAAGCTTCCACTAGTATTTTAAAAAATCAGTTCTGCGAAATCGGATTTTGCATTTACCCGGAATTTGGGTTTTTCCATTGTTGGCATTTCCTCAAAAATACCCTTTTTGACTGTCCATTATTAAGCACTAAATAGCATTGGAGAAAAAATTTCTTTCTACGCACATTGAAATGACTCAAATATTGATCCGATTACAACCAAAGTTTAAATCCAATATGGCTTCTAATTCCTAATATCCACAACATCAAAGTGAATTATGTAACAAAAAGATTGTAAAAACAGCACGAAAACAGTATTCATATTGTGAATATTAGGAATTAGCAGCCATATTGGATTTAAACTTTGGTTGTAATCGGATCATTATTTAAGTCATTTCAATGTGCGTAGAAAGAATTTTTCCTCCAATGCTATTTAGTGCTTAATAATGGACAGTCAAAAAGGGTATTTTTGAGGAAATGCCAACAATGGAAAAACCCAAATTCCGGGTAAATGCAAAATCCGATTTCGCAGAACTGATTTTTGAAAATACTAGTGGAAGCTTTCATGAACCCCGTACAAAAGTCCTTTTGTATTTAAATCGATTTCTTATGGATTTACCGGGCATTGTTTGATGGTGGGCGTGAAAATTTGGAAATTAGCTGGTACTCCAATAAGCAACATATAAACCACGATTTTGTGACGTAACCTTTGCCTCTACCAAAACTATAATAGACACCTGTTTTGTAGGGAATTAAATGGGGAGTATTTTTGCCATTGAGATATTTTGTCTATCTCAAACCAATTTGGAGATATTCGATAACAAACACTTTTTTGCCGCCATTTTCCAATATGGCGGCCGAAGCTCCAGTCCGATTGTAGGGGAGTTTTAGTATGTTGATAAGTATCATTTAAGGAAGGTCTCTGCAAAAATTCAGCGACATCGCAATTTTTTCCTTCACAAATTCTTATTTGACAGGATTATAGTTTAACTAAATAATAACTAGAAACGTATCCAAAATGTATCATAAACGTGCAAAATTTTGGACATCTGGAATTCAAGTCTGCAGGGTTGCATCCAACTTTGTTTTAATATCTTCGTAATGAAAACAAATTAAGAGCTGCTTTAATCGAAATTCAAAACAAAAGGTTCACAGCATTTTCTTTGTCCAATGTGAGTTTGAGGTCGAACCAAAAAGTTGTCCTTGAGCAAACACAGTCTGAAATATGACTTGCAAGTCACGTGGCCGTGTTTATGGTTATACGAGCCGAGATAAGAAGTATTGTTGTGTGACGTCATCATGCCCACCTTAATGGAGACAATACCCTTGCGTCACTCGACCAAGCTCTTATCACTGTGTGCATATTAATTACGAGCACATTATCACTTGGCAAACAGGTAGGTTTAAAGGATCAAGGGGAGAACTTTTTAGGTGACGATTTGGTTGGTGTAACGTCGAGTAACTTATACGAACAATTATAAATAGTCGAGTCGAGTTACATAATGTTTATCGAACAAAAAGATATGTTTTAAAATGTTAAGTATGTATAGAAGAGATTGAAGAAGTTTCAGGTGTGACATTTTTGTAAATATGACAGCTAAAATCGCACAAAATGAAGATGTCTCCCCCCCCCCCCCACACAAAAAACGAATATTACTGTAAGTTGAAAAATGCAACAAAAAACCGTGAAAATAAAACCTCAAGAAAAATAAAAAATATTGCGTGCATAGCCCATTGCAAAATGTGAACGGGTTGGGTAATAGCAGAGTCGATAAAGAAGTTTGGAAACTTCTGTATCGACTATGGAATTAGACTTGATTTCCTCACATCATCGGACCATTCCTACGACTCGCATCATGTAATACTAGGAAGTTGTGCGGGGGGGGGCGGTGAGGTCAAATGGAGTAAATAACTACTAATAATATCGAGTATTTTACCCCATTTTGACACTCTCATTTGACCAAAGCAACGTTTAAGTTTAAGAGTTGGTATCACTGAAAATTATTCCCATTTTTGTAAATATATTTATGCATTATTATGGTAAGTAGAGGTGATTAAAATATCGTCAAATTTTCAATACTCGATAATTTTTTTTTTTAAATAATTATATAAATTTTCGGTCTCAATAGCTTTAGTTTGTAACAAACAAAAGATTTCTGTACAGTAACTATTTCTATCATAACTATTTTTTCGTGCCATTGTCGTTGCTGCATATTTTTCAAGAGAACATTCCTTTCCACATCCTACATATTTTATAGATTTTATTTCAAATTAAATTTTTCTAAGCTAATTCTCTAATATTTTCCTCTAATCTCCCTTGTGTGCCGGGAGAGATAAGGGTGTGAAAGTATGTGTTTAGGGTCCCCTCCGAGCTACCAGCATTACTACCCCTAATTATCGCCCAGAACACGACTCGACAAGTTTTCTCCACGGATTTCGGCGACGAATATCAAAGACATACGCGAACTTCTTATCCTTGGCTCAATCCTTGGAAACTCATTGCCCGTTATAAATTAAATACAACTTAAATTTAGAAACTTAGAATAAGGGCTTGGCCCTGAATTATGCGGGTTGGCTCAGTGTTGATTTGGGTAGACAAGGAGACGTAGCAAAGACCGCGAAGAAAATTCGAGATAAGAGTGGAGAGTGGTAAGATGTAGACAAAATTAGGACTTTATATATATTTCCTAATTAATTTCTGGAGTCTTTGAGGTTGGATTTGGACATTATTGGGCAATTTTCCTTATCGTGTTAATTTCTCTGTTAGTAATATTTGTTATCTGCTTTTGGCATATTTTATCGAAAACTGCAGTACCTCAACTGATTAAGTTTCCAAATATCAGTTGCAACAACATGCACATTCAACATTTCTGTCTTCCAGCTGCTAAATAAAATTTGTTATGGTTCTGAAGAGTGGAATGGCTGCTAATTCGTTCGTTTCTTTATAAAATAACTGAGAATGCAATTTTTCAGTATTCTACTGGAAGCTGCAGCTTGTTTCGAGTTATTGGGCCAATATGTGATAAATCTTTATCGTATGTCATGTTATGTCATGAGTTTGTCGTGATCATACTTTGTGTTGATAAAATAATGTGTATTGCACACATAAAATATTCGTGTCTAGCATTCTAGTTACCATGGCATTTAAAATATCATTTCTTTTGGAGTCTAAAAACAAAAAAGTATATTTTTATTTTTAAGTCTGAAGTTGTAGTAATAGCTTGCTACAGTTATCAGGATCAAGTCGTGTAACTCTAATAAATGCACTTTAATAAGTAAATTTTAAATTATATTTACAAAATGTAAAACTAAAAATTCATGATATAATCAAAGAAAGTTTGAAGCTATTTCTCGAGTATACACGAAGATGAGGTGGGAAACTTGTTTAATACATAGACGGGAAAATAAACTTATTGAACAAAAAATCTAAAGTTTTAAAACGAATTTTTCGAAATCGTGTTACAATTTCGTAAAGTTTTCGCAAGCTGTGGAAATGTCATCTGCCCAAGAATCGAGTTGCTTTATTTTTGTCAAGTCAAAGCTAAGAAGTTCTCACCTCCAGAGCTTTGTCTGGTTAAAAGCTGTCTGCATCCAGAGGATGTCTCTATATTCTGCCTTAGACGACCATTCTTTCCGTGGGTAGTTCCATCCAACGATTCATTAGAAAATAAGATAAGTATAACAAAGTTGTCTATTACCTGTAAAAATTCAATGTTTATGTTTCATAATGGAATTTATCACCCGACAAATTTATCAATAATATATAACCTTTATAGTTTATATTAACATTTGGAACAAAGATTTAATTTGCGTTGGATATCCCTGCAATTATTTAAAAAAACAATTCATGGTATTCTACTCTATACATAATGATTTTTGTACAATCAATTGATACTATGGTAATAATATTGTTTTTTTTCTAGTCCATCTGGAGACGCATTCTCGTAAAATGTCAATTTCTTACTTTGAAGTCAGGGGGGCGTTAAAATTACTTTTCCAATTCTTAGACAATTAAACATTTATGTATTACTTTCCAATCATACACGCCGTCAAATGTTTTCCCATAAGTCGATTTGACAAACACTCGTTCATCAACAGAATATTACAACTCTCTTTTAATTTATTAAATCCACATGAGGGAACAGACATTGATGTAGGCCTCCTCCCTATTCAAAATATTGTGAAATTGAAATCTGTTCTGATTCAATATTTAGGATATTAACTTGATATTCACTAACTATAGCTCATTTTCAGCAATCGGTTCCATACGGATAATCCCAGATTTTCTTATTTCATTACTTTTGTTAGTTTCATAGTTTACTTTAAAATTTGAAAGCCTGTTGATCTGAAGTATTTTAAGCCAATATATGCTCTGCAAATAACTATAAACAAAATAATATATTATATAGATCTAGAATACCTATACGTAGCTCGTGTAAGTTGGTCTTGCAGGATTCACCCTATCCCTGTCTCTGTCACTCGATTCCTAAGACTAAGACTAAAGTTTCGCTTAGGATTTTCAAGTGAAACTTACTTGTCTAATTAAGTTAGGCCCATTCTGCACAAAGATTTTCTTCTGTGGTTTCAGGAGACTTTACGTATACGAAGAGATTTCTCGAGTTTGCTGTGCTGCATTTTGTTCGTTTGCAGCTTTAAACTCGTTCCACGTATAAAGTCCCCTCCCCCTCCCCTCCGCCCCTACACAGCGCTCATCCCCTGCCCCTTTGAGGGGGTTGTTTGATAAAGGCACCAACTTTTAACACTTTATAAACCAACCTAATAAGACACACTTAACGAAATTATTCTGAGACTTCTCTCTATGAACTTTTCATTCAATTGTCACTGGCTTTTCACTTATTTATACCTTGTCTTGTCAACTAATCTTGGGATATAGAAAGAAGGCGGGAAAATTAAATGTTGTCGGAGAGCAATTGCATTGAATTCACCAGACAAGAAGAGAACACTTTGTAAAGAGCTTTAGTTTCGCTTTTCAAGGCTCGCGATCAACTTGTTCAGACTTCAGAGTCGCCCACTATATTTAAAATAATTAGTTTGTTATTAATGTAACGAATATTGTGTGAGACTATATTGTTTAATCTAATATTCATTGAATGTAAAAATACATCTTTAGATGAATAATTAATGTAAATCGGTATTAGAGAAGGAAATATATAAGAGTATGAAGTGTATCCCATTGAAACAAAAATGCAAATTTTACATTCATCCCTATTAGTTTGCTGCCAAC
This sequence comes from Sweltsa coloradensis, assembly GCA_024449915.1. NCBI lineage: Eukaryota > Metazoa > Arthropoda > Insecta > Plecoptera > Chloroperlidae > Sweltsa > Sweltsa coloradensis. The sequence continues at coordinate 388,116 of JAMZAV010000246.1, read as the reverse complement.
AAACTTGCGCACTAGCAGGGTTCGCAATTAACCTTTTTAACAGATAATCATTTCACTAGCTAATAATAAAAATGTAAAACACGTGCCCGTGAGTACCCAAAATAAGGAGCAAAGCCTATCGCTATTATATTAAACGATATTTGAATTATCCTTTGGTGGAGGTGCCGGGTCCATAAATTTTATTGGTTATAGGGGCGAGGCCAGAATTTTTTAAACAGAGTTTTTTTACTCGGCACCTCCACCTAAGTTTTCAATTCACGATAATAATTTATTTTTTCTGTTTTTTCATCAATCTGTGAATGTGTTTCTCCTTATTTTTCGTTCTTCCGTTTTCCTGTAATTGTCTACAATAAGTACTTAATTGTTCCCACATAAAACACATATTCCGGAACACAATTTATAATATTTGTAATGAATTTAGTCTAGTTAATAGACAGAATAGTTTATTGATACGTCTCCTATAAAGATCAGCTGGTCTGGAATCCGAGGGTTGATTGATGAAGGTCAAGGCTTAGGGATGAAAACCGCAATTCTCCCCTAACAGAATCTCACCCTCACAACACAAGAGAGCAGCATTCTCGACTGACACCAACACGGCTACGATTTAATGCTGGGTGGACGATAATCTAAAGAAATGTGTGGCTATCTATCTATTTCTAGGTGGATGTCTTGCTAGTGGCATTGTATCATACAATCCCATTGCGTAGCCCTAGGTTAAATACAAAAAAATGTGATGTGATTGTTTTGTGTAAATTGAATACTATAAAAGTTTATAATGAATGTATTATATTTTATTGAAATAATTAACAATACTTTAATTTTTTCTTTGCTTATCATACTTTTGTAACTTTTCTTATCCGATGAAGTAACTTCTATCTACTTTTGATATCGCTAAGAACACGTGCTACTGACTAACCATTGAAACCTCATGTCTTTAACACACAAACAGTGTGGGTGGATTACTCAGTCATACGCATAGAGTTTGGAATACTCGTTAAATGGTCACTCCCATATATCCCGACACTCTTCTTGTGTATTGTTTTATTTAATATATACATTTTACAAATTATTTATTTTGTTATCGTATCATTTGCATCTTATAATGTTTATCACACCAACTCAAAACACCCATTTTAATACAGTAATGATTTTTTTTCATACTTAAAGTTTTTGATGGTATTTAGAAATTAGCATGAATTCGAAATGTTAGACGCAAATAAATATAACTAAGAAAACGCTTAAGTCCCGCCGCGTTGTTGGATGAGCGTAATTGGTGCATTGAGCTGCCATGTGTTATGCGGATTTTCTGTTGTTCTGTAAAACAATTATTACTTAGTTCAAGATTTTTTTTAAATAAATAAAATTATATAATAAATAAACATTTTTTAATCTAATCATAATTTTAAAAAAAGAAAAAAATTGAAAAATTGCGATTTTTGGATGAGCGTAGCGAGCGTAGCGAGCGAAGCGAAGATTCCATTTCACTACACTGGAGAAAAAAATCCGGAATGTTTTTTTTTTCTTTCTTTCTTTCTTTTTTTTTGTATTTTTGTGTGTTTGTTAACACGATTCCGGCTAAACCGATACTCCGATTGCGATAAAATTTTATGGAGGCCTTCGAAATCTCTGAACTTAGAACTGCCACGTTTTTGAGCGCAATCGGGAAAATTTTTCTTATAAAAAACGCGATTTTACGATTTTTTTCGATTTTTAAAAAAATTCTTCGACTTATAACACTTACATGCTTTATCCGATTGTAATGATTTTTTAACAGAACCTTAATTTTATGAATTAAGATATTCGTGTGAAATTTGAGCGTAATCGAAAAATTATTTCTCATGAAAATCGAAATTTTACGGGTTTTTTCTTTTTTTAAACAATTCTTTGACATATAACACCTACATGCTTTATCCTATTGTAATGTTTTTTTTATAGAACCTTAATTTTATGAATTAATATACTCGTGTAAAATTTGAGCGCAATCGAATAATTATTTATTAAAAAAATTAAGTTATTTTTAATTTATTTAATTTAATTTAAAAAAAATCTCGACTGAGTAATGATTTTTTCACAGAACAAGAGAAAATCCGCGTAACACAATGCAGCTCAATGCACCAATTACGCTCATCCAACAACGCGGCGGGACTTAAGCGTTTTCCTAGTTATAAGATATATAATTATTTGATTGTGCTCAAATTTCACACGAATATATAAATTCATAAAATTAAGGTTCTGTGAAAAAATCATTACAATAGGATAAAGCATGTAGGTGTTATAAGTCAAAAAATTGTTTAAAAAAAAGAAAAAACCGCAAATTTTTTTTTCTTCAATTTTTCAATTTTCATGAAAAATAATTTTTCGATTGCGCTCAAATTTCACACGTATATTTTAGTTAATAAAATTAAGGTTCTGTGAAAAAATCATTGAAATCGGATAAAGCATGTTGGTGTTATAAGTCGAAGAAATGTTTTAAAAATCGAAAAAAATCGTAAAATTGCGATTTTCATGAGAAATAATTTTCCGATTGCGCTCAAAAACCGGGCAGTTCTAAGTTCAGAGATTTCGAAGGCCTCCATAAAATTTAATGGCAATTGAAGTATTGGTTTAGCTGGAATCGTGTTAACAAACACACAAAAATACAAAAAAAAGAAAGAAAAAAAAAACAAAACATTCCGGATTTTTTTCTCCAGTGTAGTGAAATGGAATCTTCGCTTCGCTCGCTACGCTCATCCAATAAATAACAGTCAAGGAAATAAACTTCCTTTAAATGTATTGTGAATCGACACAATTTAAATTAAATTCTTGTTTATCTTGTGTAAAGCCTGTTTAGCGGTGAAAGTATCTTCAATTTATTACAAATAAGTTGTGTAAATAACCACAAAAATGGCGAGGTTTAGACGGTATTATTTTCCTATCCAACTTCTTGACTTCAATGACAAAAAAGAATCAAACTCTACATAGATAATTGAAACCTCCAAGTTCTTGCCTTCAATGACAAAAAAATATAATATAATATAATAATATAATATATATAATATAATTGATTACATTTTGTACTTGAATTCTAGAAGCTGGAAGGAAAACTGGGAAAGTCGAAAACAGGCCGAAGGATTTTTTTTTTTAATTCAAAACCGCTGATCCTAGAATATATTTTTAGACCGTATCAGGTGAAAACGCCATATTTCGGTGGAGGATCTGACCTTTTGCATTCGGTATCGAGTGACTGGGGTCCCCTCCCTCTCGTAGTTTATAACGGGACATGCGAACTAATGGAGGGCGGACAACAATGCGTAACAGGCGGTCCCTCTATGGCAAACCACTCAATTTCCACCACATTCATCTTCGATAAGGTCAACTTATAACGGAAAAAAATTAACAAACTAGAATAGAAAGACTGACCCTACGTAGCACAAAAAATAGCCATTCAACGAATATTCGTTTGTTGTTTTTGGTGGTCAATTGTGAATTGGAAGCAATATTACGATGGGATAATTATTAGGTTCACATAACAATAGCAGTTCCAAATCCTACGTAGAACTTCTAATTTAAAAAAAAAATAGCGAACAGCTTTATTTTTAATTTCCCCACTTATAAAAGTCGGCATAATGGTCATATATTTGTGACTATTTGAAACGAACAAGATTAAAAACGTGTTTAAATGAGGCGATTAATTTTTGTGTAAATAGTTAATTTATCAATCATTAGACCTTTTAAGTTATGTGCTGTTGTGCGTATTTACGTCCTCCCCCTGGTTACCCGCCAAAAATATATTTGTAGCTTACAGATATTTGAAATAACTATATAAACAAATTCAAATCATAAAACTAATTATTTTGGGTTGAGGAATGGGAGTAGAATGCCGAGCCGTTCCCCAAATATCATCACACTCCTCCAACGTAGTAATTTAGAAAGTCAGTAAAGATTAATTAGTTTTCTATTCAATACATATTTTTAACTTTGAAAAGTTATACTCAAAATATGTTTTTGGGAACTCAATCTTAGGTTTTACCGTGTGATAAAAATCACTTAGAAAAAATCTTGAGTCAGGATTTCTGGTGTGAAGGATCGAACATAAAATGCCCAGAAATATTGTTCAGGGGTGAATCTGAATTAGTTTCCGGATTTAATGTTGAATATAGAAGAGGGGGTTTTTCCTTAATTTTTTGGCTGAGTATGCTGGTATTGTTTTTATAAGAATGTTATTTAGATCTTTTTTAAAAGGTTGTGATATTTATACTTGAGGATTTTTGTTTTCGGAGGGATGCTTGCTGTAGGATACAAATAAATTTCACTCTGTTTGACCCTCTTCAGGTGACTTACTAAGATTGCCGGTGGCAGGGGTCGACCTCCGATCTTCCGAATCAGAGTCGCACGCGTAACGACGCAATGAGGTATTACCTCTGTCGGTATCGTACATCAAAACTCTTGTACCCGGTTCACAGTCCGGGGGGGGGGGGGAGGCGCGCCAAGTGGATAACTGAACGGTTAGTCACACTGTGCAGTTAGTTATTATGATAGACGTGGCTAAGTGTACGTTACAATACAAACTGATTAATCGATCTGATAAGTGACTTGGATCATCATTATTAAGATCAGAAGCTGGGCGATATAACCCGTGTAGAGAACGAGAAGAATGCTGTTTGGTGAGATACTAACTGTTCAAGAAACATTCAATTACATTGTTTGTTATGTCAAGGCTAATGATTTCTAACTTAAACGATTAAATAAAAACTGCCCATGAGAGGTGATTTTCGTACTTTTTAAAGTATTGTGTTTGGAAGTATATTATACGTTTGTTTCATAAAACACGTGTAATTGATTTTTTTTTATAAATAAATAAATAAATTCGTATTTAGAGTCTACCCACTCAGTCATAACAGATTTTCAGTAGGGGACAGTAAACCAAAGAGACCAAGACAACCTTGTAGGCCCCGACGCAATCGATTTTAGATTTTTTACTAATTAATTATTTTACTAATGCAAATATACGTACGAAATATGAATTTATATTTTCAAATGGTTAAATTGTCAATACATTGAGTGACTTCCTATTCCTCTATACTATGGCAGGAAGATCCACTGTCTATAGGGATTTAAAGTGAAATCCAGGGGCAGCACCGTCGGTGGGCGTAACGTGCATCATGGCCGGCCGGAGTAGCATTAGGAGTAGTCCTTCCCTAATAGCTTCTGTGTATAAACTGACGATTGAATGCTCAATAATCAATCGTTGGTGAATGTTGTGATATGCAATTAGGATGTACATTAATGTTATGACATTAGTTAGCCTATTGTGATGTTCAAAGTCATCCTGCAACTCTTTGAAATATATTTATTTCCTTTTCCGAAGAGTCAATTTTGGCCTACTTTTACCGATCGGTCCCGATTTGATTTCCTCCAATACCAGATAGTTCCGGGCCATGTGTGACAAAAATTATAGGACATTATTTTACTTGCATCCGTGTAATTTCTAATAAACTAGACCTACGGCCATTTCGTTAACCCATTTATTCGGAAAAAGCTGTTTCCCGTAACCTAACGTACGTCGTTGGTGGTGCTAAACTCGGAAACTCGCAGCTAGGGCCTAGGGCCTAGGCCCTCCTACGGAACGCTTAGATCTCTCTGAGAAACAATTTCGTGCACAAAATTGCTATCAGAATCTTTTCTTCGTGGGCGTAATATTAATGGTATTGATCAGCGTTAGTTTATATTAAATACGTTGCCGAGCAGGCTCGAAAATATCAAACAAATGATTGATTGGTTTGTGTACACACGCCCACTTATAGGCCTAGAAATGAACGACCTTATGACTAGCTGATGCTCGATTATCGCATGTTTTTAACAATCTTGCAATTTTATTTCATTCATAGATAGTTTTAAAAATGTTACACTATTTAAACGTCACCTACAGTATTTTTTCACGATTTCACTGACAAAAACATCCTACATTGAGAGCTGTGTGTAGGCCTATACACACGCCCACTTGTAGGCCTAAAAATGAACGAACTCATGACAAACTGATGCTCCATCATCACGTGTTTTTAACAATCTTACCATTTTATTTCATTCATAGATAGTTTAATTATAATCTTATACTATTTAAACGTCCCCTACAATACTTTTCCCCGATTAAACCGACGAAAACATCCTACCCTACTCCGGGTTACTTCAAATGTTCTCGTCCCCGAAGTTCAACTTTCACGCTTATTTTCATTAACATTTTCCTATCTAGGATGTATACGATGTGGCTACAGATATTCCACTAGACTTACAAACTCAATTTCATAAATTGGTGGTGTAGTTTTGTCTTTATTGAGTGTTTATTTCAGTCGTGATCCATTGCAAGTGCCATAGGAAAACATACTTATAAGCGGCCATATCTCAACTTAATGCTACTCCGGCGGGTTCGCGCTTCGCTCACCAGATGTCAGCCACTTTGCTTTTAAATCCGAATATAGGTCTATAACGGGAAATTTAAAGAATTTCAATGTATTATGCATATGTATATTTATGTTTTTAATTTCAAATATTGTATAATATAATGATATTTCATATAAATGTTATTGTTTTATTATTATTTTGTTACTTACTATATGTTTCATGTTTTTATCTTTGAATTGAGGCATAGTCATGATATATTTCGCTTGGGTTGTAGTACAGGTTTAGAGTCTTGATCATTTGACATGTTTAGCCCAGCCCAGGAGCTCGCAATGATGGACAAACATATAATATAATAATAATATCATGTGTTCGTATTCGTAAACGGCTAAAGAGGTCCAAAGTTCAGAGAACCTTTAGTTTAGTGCATGGCTCACCTACGAGTGGGTGTTGGAGGGGGGATCGCCCTCCTCTCGTTTATAGAAGCTCTGCATGGTACCTTAGATAGGGAGAGGTAGAAATAATATCATTTTTGAATTTACAATTTAGCATTTTAATATTTAATTACGAGCCAAGAAATAATTTTTTAAAGCATCCATGTATTTCCTTCCTTCAAAAACTACAAATTTATAATTTAGTTTATCCATAAAAAATAAAAATAATTAATTTGAATTTATAAGTTGTTTCGAATATGAAAAAACCGTTAAATGAAAAGTAAGAATACATGGTTGAAGTTGTCAATAGCCAGCCATGGGCAAATCTCATTTTGGTGAATATATAGGCCCTAGCGTTTTGAACGTTTTTCGAAAATCAATTTACAGCAGTTTTTTTTTTTACACAGTTTTATAACCAATACGTGCGTTCTTCTATGATAACCAAAAAACATGACAACGTACGATCTCCACATAATTTTCCAAATTGTATTTAATTGCAGAGTTTTCACTCAAGAAGTCGCATCTCTGTCAGAAGATGGGTGGGGTCTTTATTTATCATACAATGATGAGGTACAAGTATCACCTCGTTCGTATTCAATGCACAAAGTCTACGTCTTCAGTTTTTTGCTCGGCAATTCGAAGTACTTCATTCATAATATGATGATAATATTTTAATAGTCTGCCACTTAAGCTTGGACATCGTCTGGCATACATCATTATTCACTGCTACATGTGTATCTACCTTCAGCAGAAGCAGAAAGGCCACTTTAATGATCTCGTCACTTTTTATAATTCCCTTTCAAATCCAACTTCGCTCACTTAAATGGGATGTCAAACGTTTTCCTTGTTTATTTTGTTTTTTGGCCAGGTTTGTTTTTGCTAAACCGTTTACAAGATCGTGCTGATAATCTCAAGTGAATGGTTTTCCCGTACTCGTTAAAATTAATAGACGGTTTAGATGTGAAAAGAGAAGAGGTGGAATTGAGATTTTCTGTAATTCAATGAGACGATTTGGTTACGACTTTCGTGCCGACTTTAGCAGTGCTTGAGGGTAGGATGAGCTTTTACTTGTATAGATAAGTCTGGATGTTGGAAGAAAAGGAGAACCATATTTCAATTCTAGTTTCTTTTGCTAATGATGTCGATTTACGTTTCAAGTTTCCGGTTATAATTATTAGTTATACACACTTTATTCGTAATCAATACAAGTTTGTGTAAAAATTGTAGTATATTTTTATGTGTTGTAACGTGATCAAAATATGGCGTTTGCTATATAAATGGACTTTTAGAAAACAAATCGAAGCTTACTGGACTCGAGATTCAAGACAAACATTATTCTTGAACATACAATAGTATTTAAAATAGTTTAGTGGAAAAAATCTGAATTATATTTCTTAATAATATAAACATCGTTTTGGAAACATATTTGCACCATACTTTTAGTACAATCTCATTTTAGCTACTGTTATTTACATAAATATTGTAATCAATTTCGTCGTGATTATGCTGTATAGCTTGTTGTCCAGTTGAGACGAATACAAGGTATTGATTCAAGAATTGACACAAGAAAATATACGCACTAACATTGGCAAAATTTGCTATTGTGAAACCTCCGTTACATCCACCTAATCTTATCATAATTTATTCAAAATATACAAATATATTTAACAATCCATGAAAATAAATGAATAAATTTCTACATCGGTTTGTGCATTATTTTACAATTGGACTTCACTCGAAATTGCCAAAATGTTCCCGACCAAATCCACGGAAACTTCGACGAAATTTTCCTCTCAATTGCCTGCATTAATCAAGATTAGCATCCGTCACTCCAACTAAGACAATTACTCTCCATTCCACCTCAATTAATAAGTTCCCACTGATATTTACCACCTCAAGACCAGAGGCAAAATCACGAACGATTGAAGGATACGTTTTGATCTGACTTCAACCTTAAGTGATGACCTCGGCGATATCAAGAGAGATTTGCCAAGATCAAAGTTTTGTTTAACGGCATTTTAGGTTGTAATGCGATAATGATTTAAGATATTAGTGTCGTATCGCTGACGTTAAACGTATCGAACTCCACAACCAGTGATTCGTATACAATTATTAAAATATATAATACAAAACGTACTTTATAATGATCTTTTTTTTTATGTTTTTATTTTTTCTTCTTTTTTCTTTTCTTTCTTTTTTCTTTTTTTTCCTTTCCTTCTTTTCTTTTTCTTTTATTTCTTTTTCTTTTCTTTTTTCTTTCTTTCTTTCCCCACCCCCTTTTTTATATATCGATTCATTCATAAATTGCATTTAATATCCTTTTATTTGTTATCAATTTTGTTGAATATTTAATGCGTTGTTGTAATATTACTATTTCAAATATTTACTTAACTGTAGTTCATTGTTGTGTCTGCATCTGTGTAATTAGATTTATTTAGTTGTCCTCCTTTGTAAATCAGTTTTTTAACTGAATAGGATAGACGTTAAATAAATAAATAAATTAATTAATTAATAATGAAACGAATTATCATCACCATACTTATTCAACATGACATCCCACTGCTACAATATTTTGCCGTAAATTTATTTAAATCCTATTGTTTTTCTTTTCGACGAATCGTCTCGAATAGCAATTTTACAATAATATAGACTTAGGCAACAAAAATCAATTTAATATCGTCTAGATATCTAAAAAGTTAATAATAATTAATAATAATAATAATTTTTCTTGGGAAGCCTGCCCAGGATGCAATTCATCCCCCTCTTTAGGTGTCGAGCTGGGTATGTTGCGAATAGGACGATTTGTGAAGGGACGCATTTACGACCGAGGAAAACCTCTAAAATTCTTGAGTGCCGGTCTCGACGGGATTTGAACCCGGGACCTCCCGAATCAGGTTAAAATAACATCAAAATCATTTGCATAGCTTTGCAACCACTTCAGGTATTAGCTATCGTAACGGAAATATTTAGTGTAACGACCAACGCCTCTCTAAGAGATCCTTCGCTGCCGTATTACAGCACTCTACTTCATATATTTGCTAAGAAGGCGTAGACATCAAAACGTCGCCGCTTCATCATCAAGTTCGAAATTACTTTTGATGAATGGAATAGGTGTTAGAAATTTGAATCGTAGTAACGGTGTTTGCGTGCTCTATGCGTGCGTCCAGTGCGTGCGTCTCCCGGGTCATTACGCTCGGGCATTCAGAGGAAGTGGATGTTGAGATGTCTTCGTGCAGATGGACCACCGGAAGCCAGGCGGGCATTATTCGCCGTCTCGCACAGCACAAAGTAGAGCGATGTTCACATACGTATTATAGTTAGTACGAGCTACGAGATGGTAGTAATTATATTGCACAAAGAACATGCAAATGCAAAAAAAAATAATTTAAAAAAAAAGGAAATACTAAAATATAACTTAGTTATAACTATACTAGGCCAGATGGCGGATAGGCCCAGTCGACCACAATTAAGGGTCTAGGATGCCATTTTCTCAAAGAGAACTATGTTATAACCATCCCCCTGAGAAAAAATACGGCCACTACAAATTTTACTGCAATGAGGATAATGTCAAATACTGTGTATTGTTGTCAAATAATAACAATTTTAGTTTCGCTGTTGAAAACACGTAAAATTGAATCAAATCCAACCAAAATTTGAGAAAATGGGCATTTTCTGAATCCCCTATCAGCTCCCGATTACGAACATAAATTGTACCACACATGCTTACTCTACGCTTAACAATTTATTGTTCTATTGTAATAAATTATTACTATAATTGTTTTATAAACAAAATTAGCATTTAATTTACTTTCAGTGGATAACTTTTAAATGACTTCTAGCCAACCTAGTCGACGCCGACGCCATGAACATGAAGAATTGAATAATTTGTATTCTCAATTGCACAAATCTCCTCTTTCTAGAGATAGCTAATAAATGAAAATTATTCTTGATTTCAGGATGTGTATGGACTGGAGAGTGGAGACGCAGGTTCAGTACTTCCTGTGTCGGGAGTCGAACCCAGAGCATCGGGAATGTAAGTTTCCTCAAAGCTTCCATATGAATCACACTAGGACGCACACGTGCAGTGCAAGACGTGCCGAGTGGAGGCTCAAGTACGAAAATAAACTATACGCTAGAAAACCTTTCATAAAGACCGACCACAGGTCAATCACAGGTACAGTCGCTGCTAGAACGCGAGGGCAGCAGTACACTCACAGCAAGGAATAAATATGTCACACAGAGAACCAACGCGCATTTAAAACCATCTTCCTTAATGTCGTGTGACCCTTAATCATGAGTATGGTTAGAAAAACAACAATAAAATTAGTTTTAGATAGAATATAAAAGAATCGCTACATAATTTTAGGCAATATTCAACGTACGTTTTGTCCAGTAATTTGGTGCCTCCTGGTGCTAAACAGTCGTAATAGTGACGTGTCATGTAGATATTGTCCGAATATTTCTTAATCTTACTTATTTTTAAACTTTTTCTTTCTTTTTTTATCGTGCATTTGTTAATTTTGTGTGTTTATTGGAATAAAAAACAATATCCCCTACAGGTGACTTGAACACGAAATTCAATGTGAATCTTGATTGGAAGTGTATTACTTTTCGGAGGCCATTTTATAGAACCATCATTCGCCTTTTCAGTGAGAAATCGGTTAATTTTTCCAGTGGATCTGACTACCCTCTGATAGGATCGGATGAGATCGGCTGGGTTAATTGTATTATGATATTTGATTTGCTCTAGCTACACGTACCTGTGTATTTCTAAATATCTAGAGGTGATCCAAGTGTCCCCCTGCTCCCTACTAGAACACACATTATAATAAAAACAATGCCTTGAAACAGGTAGCATCCGTTGCGTGGGCTTAGATTAATAACCTTGCGAAGATGGGTATTATTAAATGTCCGCACGACACGGGACTCATTAGATTAGACTGATGTCGCGTTCTGTTAGTGGGGTTAAGATTCATGTGACCAGATATAGTAGAACATGTACAGCTACTGCTGGACTTCAGATAGTCATGCACTAGCCAGATCGCTCAGGACAAGCTGTAGGGTGGTGGTCTCGTGTGAACCGTGGGCTTATGATTTTCAGCTTCGATTCCCAGCGTTCGCATAGATGCTATCATTCAGTTATTTTCACAATTAGCATATTTGGATGAGCGAAGCGAAGACTTCAATTTCACTGACCCCCCAAAAAATGTAGCTCGGGTGTTTTTGTTTTTGTTTTTTGTTTGTTTTTTTTGTTGTTTTTTTTTTTTTTTGTATTTTTGTCTGTTTGTTCGCTTCTCTACCGGGCAAACGGCATATGCCAATATATTTTAATATAACATAATAACAAACAAACAATAAACATATTTTATATAAATTTTTTGATTTTTTGTGCGATATTTTCGTGCCATTTGGGCCAATTCTGACCAAACGGGTGGGGCTACAACGTTAATATTTTACATGGACATTAAGGTTATGGTGATGTAGTACCTTTTGAAAGAAAAAGTTGAAAAAGTTAGCCAGAATCCATAGAAATAAAGCTTTTAATATAAGTTTTTTATGGTAAATAATACCAATTGACAAGAAACAATAGAAACTTGACAACAATCACCTACAATGCGTAGGCAGAAAAACAAAGCACTTGCAAAAGTAAAATATCCTACGCAAACTAAAAACTTTAAAAAAGCTCATCCATCAACGCGGCGGGACTTTAGCGTTTTCCTAGTTTAAAGAATATTTGGGTTAAGAGCGCGACAACACCTAATGACTAAAGTAGCCAAATGTCTATACGTAAATTTGGTATAAATCGCTTTTGCGATAACTCATCATTCTACTTAATGTGTAGGCCTAACGCCTCAAAAGTCAAAACTACCAACACTCGCAGATAGTAATAAATGATTTTTTTAAAGTGACAAAAGTCTTCTGATGTAAAGTGATTTACGTAGTTTGGAAAAGTTTAGATTGTTAACTTAATTTCGTAATACAGTGCAAAACTATGTCAGGATCAGAGAAGAGAGTAAAGCTCTCATTGTTGCATAACTTCTGAATGTCTGTCCGTCTGCGTGAGTGTCACGTCTCACGTGATAAAAACCGAACATGACCTCCGTTTAACTTGAGTTTTTTATATTGCCCTTCAACAAGGATGAAACAAGTAACCCTGCCGGATAGGAGGGCGCGACTAGCCATTATAAAGGTGAAATCTATAAATACCCGGCACCTCCACCAAGAGACTTTAACACTTGAACAATCGTGGTATGATATCGGTAAGTTTTGCTCCATATTTTTGTTTACTCGTGTACCAGTACTTATTCGATTTACTTTCTGTTATTGTTCAGAACTTACGAACAACTCATAATCGAAATTAAATGAAATTAGATGATATTTATCATAAATTTATGAAAATGTTTAGTTTGGAATAGAAACATTTGTTTCTATAAATTGTTTAATTACTATAGGCCTACTATTTATTTTTATGTTAAAACTTAATTAATGTCTTATGTACTTAATTGGTGGGTTGTCATTAAGTAAATTCCTTAAACATAATAATATGTAATAATAATTGTGAGAATAAGGTTTATAATTTCTCCTTATAATGTCCACTGTAGATTCATCATGTACCTTGTTACAAACAAGAGTTGGTAATTATATCTAATGTGGTGAATTTGATTATATTATTTGAATATACAACACGAATATTTAATGTGACATGAGTAAGTGGTAATGAATGAGGCTCTAAACGTCATGCAAATTAGTTCAGAGAATAGGAACTGTTCTTATTCCTTTTCGAGACAAACTTAGTACGTCCTACCAAAGTTCTATACTAAATGGTACTACATAGATAGGTGTATCCATTTGTGATTACTGCATATATCATTAAGTTAAATCTGTATTCTAACGGTAGAGCTCAGGGAATATGCGTATAACTCTTATTCTGGAGGTCGAACTATAAAAAAATGATGCAATGGTATTTGCGAGTAAAATTAACATCATATTACTAAAATGTATTAATATTTTAAATTTTTAGGTCAAATACTCATACAGGACTAGGAACAGGGATAGGTTTTATAGGGTTCTTAAAATAAATCACTCTCCTGATGTAAGCAGATTTTACTGGTTTTAGAGAATATTATTATACAAACACGTATACAAGAATGTAAAAGTATATCCGAGTACTTTGAAATGAGTGTAAAATTTTTTATATTGGAATGTAAAACGTAATAATTTATCATACATGTAATATCAATTCAGTGTTGTATAATTTTGTACTGACAATAGCCAATTTGAGCTAATAAGATACAATTTGTGAAATATTTGTTCGCTCAATAATATATTTCTATATCTAACTATAGTACATACATTGCATTTACAGAAAATTCTACATCGAATTAATTTATTATTCCATTCAATAACATAATGGTCTGAACTGAATGCACTCGATGCAAAGAAACGGACGACAAATAACAGAACGATGCAAATATCTCAATTACCTGCGTGAGATTGTCCGGATTGTAACTTGTCAAGGTCATGTCTTGGGAACTGCTCGTGAATCTCGTCGATTTAATTGACCCCCCCCCCCCCCCCCCCAAGACTTCAGCTTGGACTCACGGACGCAAAGTGTACCTCGAGGTAATTGCGAATTACATGCATAAATGGATGACCGTTGCCTCGCGTACAATAAAACAAAACAAAAACGATATAATTTATAACTGTTTTACATACAATCGATAAATATAGCGTAGCTATGCTTACTTACCTCTCAGTGATAATAATTGGATGGTATTTAAATAGTGAATCAGTCATCAGGAAACAAGTAAATACGTCTTGTCGTAAATAAATGTCATTATCTGAATTAATAGTCATTGAATAGACATTTCTATGTTCGCAATTTTTTTTTATAATTGAAAAGAAAATACAAGTGAAATATTAAATAATTCTGATAGAATATTCCGTTTACCGTTGATTGTATTGTCTGTTTGTGTTCTTGATCTAATCATTAAAATAATTCCTATATGATTAATCGATGGATTAAGCTGTAGATGCAGTTTCTAGGAAATGTCTTGCAGGTTGGGACTTGGAAGCGCATCAATGTTGTGTCAGGTACAAGCCGACATCACTCACTCACTCACTCGCTCACTCACTCATTCACTCACTTACTCACTCACTCACTCACTCACTCACTCACTCACTCACTCACTCACTCTTCTGCTACTAAAAACCTATATAAATGAAGTCACGTGAATATTGTTATATTCATTGCGAGTTTTCTGATATTGAAAACAATGGGACACTTTACAAAACTTTACAGTTTATGAGTTTATTTACTAAAAGAGTAAGTCAACCGTTAGGTCTTAAGGCTCCACTCTAGAGGGCTTCTAGACTAAGGAATATGTGTGAGGACAGACTTATGCTGGACAGATAGAGCCACAGGCAAGAGGAGGGTATGGGGGTTTCTCACGTCGGGGTCGTCTTGGTCGCCTATATGTCATCGGTCGTAGATTGTTTTGGGAGGGTCCCCGACTACGACCACCGGAGCTTGCCTCTAGTTTCGCGGATTATAACGAGATGGTATTTGCCTCTTTTCTCACCCTATGGGCCTACGATCGTTCAGCCTGGGTAAAATTCTACCCCTTGCCTACACGGTCAAGCGAGCTTTTCACATTCTTCATAATGAGAACATTACCTTATATATTTAAATCGTCTACTATACGCAGCATCCTGCAACAATTCAAGCACTCAGTTCATCCATTGATCCCAGTATAAAAGCGGTGAGTAGCGGTGTGGCGCAATGCAATGCTTGCATAACCTTAGGCCTACCTGTATAGTTATGTTCTGTAGAGTGGCTCATTCCAGCTGCATTCATAGATTCTTTATGCTCGTACACAAACAAACGTCTGTCATATCGTGTGATGAGAGAACTTACATTGCTGTGATGTATGCATGGCAGGGCTGCCAAACTGATGCACATTCGATAGAGGAGAGCTACTGAACATAAACTGGATACCTTGTAACGGTGGAAGATTCAGAGTTCATTGGAGTAAAAATTAATTTTGCAAGTCATTTGGCAAATGGTCATCGTGACTTCTGCATCCAGAATTAATTGTATGGGGGGGGGGTTAGTTTATTTGAATGCACAAAAGGATTCTGATCGATACAAAGCAAAAAGGGTGAAAAGTTCACCTGTTTCATTTTTTCTCAAGAGTATAAGAATATAATGTGAGAATAGGCCTACTTATTTTAATTACAATTTTTCGTTGTGATTATCAAATATCTAAATATTACATTTTTTTAAAATAAGCAATTAGGAATAGGAAGTATCCAAAATAGGAAGCGAAGTTAATTAACACCAGATTGTCGAAGAAGGATACACAATTAAACCCTTGTAGGAATAAGGGTTGATCACTTTTGGTGGAGGTGCCGGGTTCGGGGTTCGAAAATAATTATCCTCTTTTTGAAAGAGAAAAGTCAAAGATATCCTTGTTGAAGGGCAAGGCAATGCTAATAAAACGCATGTTAATCGTAGGTCATGTTTTTATCGTGAGACGTGACACACGCACAGAAGGATGTGCGGACAGACAAGTTATGCATATAGGGAAGCTTCGCTACCTAATATCAATTATTAGTCTTCATGCGCTGCTATAGGGTAGGTCGTCATTAGTCTCGCAGATAAATAAAACTAAATAATCTTTATCGGATATAGCAGAAGATTGAAAAATGTATTTGAAAGGAAAAAATAGTTGAGATGAATATATTTTGATAATATTTTTGAACTTATATAAAAGTAACTAGTAGAACAAATATTAATTATTTAATAAGTGTTTTTCGAAATAACACTGCTTTTAACAATGTTTTATTTGTGGCATTTTGACTTATGAAAAAAAGAAACAATGTACCTTTGAAAATGGTCGAAATATATCACAAATAAAACATTGTAAAAAGAGCAGTGTACGTAATGTCCAAAAAATTGGACTTGTTCGATACTGACCGTTCATTAAATTGCATCGATGTCCATTGTGTACAATATACCGCAATGTAAATTCAGTTGACATCAAATTGACAAAATAATTTTCAACATTTGAATGAAAAGAAATTTGTTGTATATGGTGATAGCCACATATTAAGTCAACAGGGATTTTCGGAATTAAAGCAACATTCCAGATAATCACGCAGTACGCCACACATCTGGGCAATACATGGCCATAATTTTGAATCCCCTTTTTCCCAGCATGCTTTGCACACGCTATAGATGTCAGTGTAGAATTTGAAAATCGTCATTTGAACATATTTTGATTTTTGAATATAGCAGAATTAAAGTGATAAAATTAATCAAGCTTATCATCCATCTTTACCAAAAAGATCATCCAAATGAAAACATAACATTGTGTTTACAAATTTGGCACCCCTGATTTAGGCATCTAAAGCGCATCGTACGCCTCCCATAGGAGGACGCATTGTTCATATGTAAAATAATTACGCCTAATTGTGAGTTGAAGCTGCATGGTTGACGAGTTTGTCTGCGACTTGATGAAAGTATGAGGAGGAACGTAAACCACAGGTGTAGCTACGCTGCTTCATTTCCGGCATCTGGGACATTGATAAGCAAGGGTCAAGGGTTCGGCTTTGTTTTCTGAGGTCACAGCTTGACTTGACGCATGCGCAATAGAGAAAAGAAGAGGTTTCAAAATAGATGGGTGCAGTGACTTGAATTTATTGACACAGTCATTTATTATTATTATACTAACGGTGGTTTTATTGATGTTTTACTAAATTAGTTCATAGGCTAAGTGATGTTTCGTAAATCACTTTGACCTTGAACGACTCGTGATCAAAACTTTACTAAGCTATATTATTATTAACTAATAAACAGTGAGATGGAAAACAATTTCCAAAAATACGGTAATAAGAATATCTTATTTTGGAAAGTTTTTAATTTTCTAATAAATTATGGTAAATTTCAATAATGTTATATATATATATATATATATTATTCAAAGTTTTTGTATATGTCTTGTCTTCTTTCAATTTCATTTTACGTCAAAAAATAAGAGGTGTAATTAAAATTACGGCGTCAAAACGTAATTTTTTATTAATATCAACTGATGTTTTTAAAAAAATGTTTGATATTACTTGATTTAAAAAATATGGATATTTAGTAAATCATCTTTGAGAAAAAAATCACTTTGACATTGTCAACGGCATAATAACTTTGAACTAAAGAGAACGATTCAAGGAGAGTAATCGAGATTCAAGAGGATGTGTACGTAGTTCTAAAAGGAATTGTACATATACCGTACGCTACTGACCGCTGTAGGGTCTCAATCTCATTCATAAAAGTCTGGAAATCTTTCAGTCATTTGGCGATGACGGGAGTCGAATCTGCGACCTCCCGAATCAGTCTCAACAATCGTCATCCGTGTCAGATGGCGTTACGTTACGCAATGCTGTAGCTAACTGTAAATGTACCCCTAACGCCTGTGGTACAGGAGGCTCACAGAATGCTCTTGCTAATTAGCTATACTGTGTCCATGACTGCGGGGCAAACGGTAAATTCCATGTCGTCTCTTGTTTTTGTACTGTCACGGTGGCTAGCCTATATGTCGAATGCTATATATGGACGTATTTCACAGAGGCAAAGCTATAATTTTTTTTAGTAAACGAGCGAAATAATTGTTTCCATGTTCATTATTTACCTTTTCCCTGTGTGTGTTAATTTGTCAAACAAGGATAATATTTTCAAGAATTTTGCAAATCGATCAAAATGAACAATTATACATATCTTTAGAATGAGGGTTTTGGAAAATTCAGTCATTTTACCCAACAGCTGGTATCGAACCGTTTACCTCCCGAATTAAGTTTTACAGGTAACACGTAAGCTAGGCCTATGTCTTGTAGTATTTGAATACGTTATTATACCGACAAAAACAAAAGATATTATTGCTTCCTGAAAAAAAACGAAAAAGTTTACATTTTCTCTTTCAACAAATGTTCAGCAGAGATTTACGCCAGTTACTTATCAGTTCAGTGACTATCTTCAATATATCCACTATTTCCTATATCCGTCCCCTAAGCATGAACATAATTGATCGTGTTTTGCGACAGATCATATCACTAAGATTGATTGTTATTCCTAAAAATAACGTATTTTTACCAATGGCCATTCCCTGTCTATCTCCATGAGAACAAGTCTGTGTTTTCTTTGGCTGTGCTAAAAAAGGTAGCCCTAAACTCTAAAGCTACCTGCCTAGATGATTAAAGAGGCCATAAAAAGCGAACATGACAATGGTTGGTCAGTCAGTGAGTTGTGATTGTTGTGATTTTTTAGAAGCCCACCGTGAGACTATTTTTTGGCAGTCATCATTATTGCAATCATAGCTCGATCAGATACAAAACGTCCCCGGTGTATCGAGAACTTGCCGCTTTTTTGTGGCGCGTTTGCTTTTGTTAGTTTTTTTTTATGTTGGGGATAAGCGACAATTTAACGCTTGCGGTAGTTCTAAAATGTGCGTATTTATCGATAAAGATGTACAAGACTGTGTAAGCTTTGCTTTCATATTGTCTTTTGTCGTGTGTTCTACAATACGCTTCTGAAAGTGTGAAGTTCAACATAATAATGCAAAGGACGTTTATTGTACATCTTATTTCCCACATGAAACGCATACGTGTGAGTTGAAGTTTTTTAATTGGTTCCCACTGAAAAACAAATAAAAAACTCAATAGCTGTGTTTAAAAAGTGCTTGGAGCAAAACACAGCGAAGTGGTCCTCAATTTCTTCTATTCCTCTTTTTCAGTGAGTATGATATTTATTCTGTATACATGTTCATTGTCTCTTGTAAGGGACCACAAGGTTTGTTCTTAAGGAACGAATCTTACTTGATCATAAAACATCAGTAATGTTCACAATAAAATTATTTTTTTACATTCATTGAGCGGTAGAGATGAAAAATAAAGAAATTTATCCCAAATCCAAAACATTTTAATGGAAAATAAATAGAAAATGTACAAAGATCACTTGTAATAACAAAGTCTCTTATGTTGTAATGGAATATTGAGTTGGTGCAGGTAGTAAGGCTTATTTATGTGAAATACATTTGAGACACATCTATACCATATTCCGTAGTTTTCGTAACTAATATCTAAAGTATTGGCCCGACAGGTAATGCCAGCGATTTCAACAATAATAATGTTGCCAGATTGGCTAAAATATATTGTTGTGTACACTTAGATGATGGTTACTTTTTGCGTTTTCAAAATCATGGATGTACTATTATATGGCTATCCAATATTGATTTTTTTTTTTTTACAACACTATTTTACAAGTTTTGAGTTAGTTTAGTTACCAAAACTATTGCATTGCATTAAATACGCAGGAAATCTTTTGTAAGCAGATTTTGAAAATACGTTCAAAATGCGTATTTCAAATACAATTCTGAAAATTAAAAGTGCTTCAAATTGTATTTGAAACAACAATTTTCCGTCGCTCGGACTACATCCGCTATAGTCTACCGTCCTCGCGTGTTGTAACCGGCCAGCATATACAGGTAACTCAGGTAGGAGGACTACCCCAAGACGAAGTCCACTAACCCCGGCCCAGTACACACCCCAAGGGCACGACATAAAAAACACTTCTCACCCTTAAAAACTCACGTTTTCCTTTCTTAAAAAACTACCGCTACTTTATCCCCACCCCATCAAATCCATCCATCCGGCCACGTTGCATTGAAGCCATCCTCCAGTTTCCGACTGTATTGTTCGCTCGTACCTTCTTCGAGGGTGACCGCTTAAAAAACTGCATGGAAACCATCTGGACTAAGGGCTGAATCTCTTAAAAAACTTAGGGGTAGTTTTTTCAACCTACATAAAAAACTTGTTCCGTTGGTGCCTATAGGTATAACCTAGGACAAGGTAGTTTTTTTTATATTATAAGAAATTCAATCCGTGAGTACCATTGGTCTAAGATTGGCAGGGGAGAGGGCCAGATTTTTTAAGAGTAGTTTTTAGGACAATGTTTAAAAAATTGATGCATATAGAAATGGAATAGGAAGCAGGAGAGCGAGTGAGTGAGATATGTAAGCGGAAGGTCAAAGTGTGCGGGTCCGTGGGAGAGAAGTTGCATGGGAAACTACGCTCGGTGGCAACAGGCAGGCACAGACGAGATGTTCCATCATAGTTTAGTGACAGGGATATGCATCTTGGTGTGCCGTCCACTGAGTCGTCCACGGTAGTAGTTTCTTCCCAGGAGCTTGCACAATGCTCTTTCATAGACGTGTGGGGGTTCGGTACTTATTATAATAGTGAGCAAAACTAATGGAGAAATATTATCGAATGTGCAAAAAAATGGATTTGGTCGATGAAAAAAATGGATAAGCTTTAAAGTTCCTGGTTGTAAAATATGTAAAATTGCATTGCTGTTTTTCTTTTCTTGTGTTCACTATTACCTAAGTAATGTACCTGTTTTTATCTATGGTTGAGTTTTAAAAATAATTATGTAACATAAATGACAATATTTTTCTAAACCTTAAATACAGAACAATTAATAATAATATGATGTGAGATCACAATACACAATAACTTTAAATGCACTGTTGAATGATTTTTTTTTAATAAATTGAATGTCTAAAATTTAAAAAAAAATTGTACCGGAAATATATAATAAAAAAATAGGAAAATAACAATGAACAATGAACAATATTTAAAATATAACACACCTGAATTATTAAACATAATATTTAATCACAGCTCGAACAGATATTTGAATTTTGAATTATGATTCAGTAGTTGATCACTTAGTCCCTAGAGAGCTCCCCCCCCCCTTCCCCCGGAAAAAAATGTATTTATTTGCAATGTAATTAATGTAATTATAAACATGGATTTATTTTTCCATGCCCCAGGTTGAAGACAATATGCTGGCGATGATAATAATCAATCTTTCAAATATTAAATGTGTTGTAGGCCTACCTAGCATCGTATGGTGTCGTTACCTAATCTCGTTTAAGACAGTCAGTCATACACATTTTGCGCGAAGAAATAAAATGCTAAGTACCTAGATTACTTATAACTTAGTTAGTAATGCCGTGAGATTGTTGACCCAACGAAACCCAAATCGTACGGAAAGAAGCAAGTTTTCACTGGCAACGATCTGTGAACAGAACCTGCAGTCTTGTGCTGGTGATACCGATCTCTCGCATTCTCGCTAGACAAACATGTGAAATCTCATCTCGGAGAATTCGCATCAGCCATCCAGGTAGGCAGTACCTTCACAATCAGTAAATACATCAGCAGTTATGCAAAAAAACACCGGTCTCAAACATGCAAGAAGGAATTATTGTGAAACGCACTGTTTATCATTGAAATTTTGCACTAGGGCATTGTTAATTAAGGCTAAAGGTTAATATTCTTAATACCGTTGGGTTTATGGTACTCATGACCTGTCTATAATGATTGTGAGATGATTTCGTTAAGATAAAATAAAACATTAACAGGCGTCTTGAAGTAAGCTAAAATGTAAAGACCACCCGTTAGGACAACATGCATCTGAGGATTGTATTTGTATACGTTATACTTTTATACTACACATTTGATTTATTTATCTTATTCAACGAAGATTCCCACATTATGCTATGGTGTGAAGACGTGATTTAGTCATTTGGCTGATCTGATAAGGTTATTTTTTAGATGTAATGTAACTGACATAAAAATATGATATAATTCCACAATTCATCAATAACAGTAACACAAATCAAATATGCAGAGATGCTTAATAAGTTACATTTTAAAATTATGTTACTTTGAACTTATATCTGAATCTGAAAGATTGTTTCCTGGCTCAAATTTATCTACGATAAAAAATTAAGGATAAATTATGAAAAAAGTAATTTAGGCAAAGCGAAAAATGCTCCTTGTTTGTAACAACTTTGTGTTTAACAACTCTTTAACATTTAATAATGAATAAGTGTATCTTCAAACGAAGGCATTATAGAACGCCACATGCTTAAATTCCGCCCTGTGTATATTATAATACTTTATGATAGGCTTGTTTGTTTGGGTCTTTGGGAGTTATTTTGTTTGTCAAGCAGGGTGCATAAATAGCTCCACCATTTTACTAAAATACCAAATACAGGATATTTATCTCCACCCTTTGAGCCTCAAGTGGCCGTCACTGTGCGCCAGTGTAATATCTTTCACCGCGAGCTCTTTGGCACGTCTGGCCTCTGTCTGGCTAGCTATAGCTAGACAAGTGTCCGAGAGTCACCCCTTCCTTCACTCCAGAACCACCCTCGGGCGGAAGTACTAACTTTGGTTTACTTCAATTCTCCTAACACGGTGACTGTGACACAGGCCAAACCACCCACGTCTTCTGTTTCACACCGACTTTCTCACAGTCTACGTCCCATATGGTATCAGCTGTAACTAGCCCGCACCCTCACCCTCTCACTTTGCCGTCCATCAATGTATACATTCCACAATCCTGGAAAATTAATTCCTCAGTTGCTGTATTCCTATAATCATTTAATATAGTAAACTTCATGGTATAATCCAGGCAGATATAATCATATGCATTATTTGCTGTATTCCTGTAATCATGATACTCATATGTAACAAAATTCAAATAATTAATCGCTGCTTCCCCACACAAGTTAATTTCTGGAAAAATACATTGTCTCAATTGGATTTTAAAAAAATGGTGTATTCTGTCTGGTTTGAATTACAGTAATTCCTAAAATAATTAATTTCTGCAATGCAAACATAGAGTTATGATGTTTTCAAAATTATGTTCCGAGAATGGACACAACTCATAGTTGTGCAATCCTGTGAACATAATATTCTCAAATACAAGATTTTGTTGAAATCAATTAATTAACAATTGAATTATCAACACATAAACATACACAAATTATAAAATAAATGACAGCTGTTATGTTGATCCGCGGGTGTTCGCACTGTCCATACCACTGATTGCTATATTTCCTATTAAAAATATCGCTTTGGTTGGTTATCGCTCACTCGTCGATTGCGTCGGGGCCTACCGGGTTGGCTTGGTCGCTTTGATTTACTGTCCCCCACTGAAAATCAGTTATATAACTGAGTGGGTAGACTCTAAATACATTATATTTATATTTATTATTATTAAGCGAGCGAAGCGAGCGTTTCCATTTGACTCTGCCGGAAAAAATAGTCACTGTTTTTTTTTTGTTTTTTTTGTTTGTTTGTTTGTTTGTTTGTTTTTGTTTTTTTGTTTGTATGTCTCGCGATAACGTTCGAACGGAGGCTCGGATCGAGTTGAAATTTTCACCATCCGCAAGCTTTGTTCTCGATTGAATGCCATTAGTTTTGTGGCAAAATCGTTCAAAAAGTTAAAAAGTTACATTAAAGTTAATCGAAAGTTTTTTTTCAAACTTCACGGCGACAAAATCTGAGATGGCCAAATCATTTAGAATGTCCGTCCGGTCACGAATATGTTAATTTTATTTTGATCCGATAAGTAGTGTAGATGGAAATTACATTATAACAAAGTACGGTTACCATGGCAACGGAAAGTCGTGCAGCTTTTTTGGCTCATGATAGCGGTCGAACGGAGGCTCGGATCGAGTTGAAATTTTCACCATCCGCAAGCTTTGTTCTCGATTGAATGCCATTAGTTTTGTGGTAAAATCGTTCAAAAAGTTAAAAAGTTACATTAAAGTTAATCGAAAGTTTTTTTTTTCAAACTCAACGGCGACAAAATCTGAGATAGCCAAATCATTTAGAATGTCCGTCCGGTCACGAATATGTTAATTTTATTTTGATCCGATAAGTAGTGTAGATGGAAATTACATTATAACAAAAGTAACGTTGCCATGGCAACGAAAAGACGCGCGAAGTTTCTAATGCACTGCCACCTAGAAGTAATCAAAATACTTTCGAGGAAGCAGTCTATTAATTGTCAACAAAGAGTTTAAAAAGTTTTCCCAAGGAGTCAAGGTCCTCTAAGATGGCGGTGTATTTTAAAGTAAAGATTTAAACACGGGTTTACCCAAATACCTTGGCAATAATAAATAATACTGGAAACGCGAACGTCGTAAATTTTAAAATTTAAAAAAAATGTGCCATGTGGGTCTAGCTATCGCACGTGCTCGCTTATCACCGCGTCCAACTGAGCGTTTCCTAGTTATTTATTGAGTGATAATGCCAAGAGCTTCTTGTGGAAACATGTATTTTATTGCTATCTGTACTACAAATGGGTACACTAAAATATCAACACTCAACAGATTATATGATTGTCATGCTTACTTTAATTACCAATTTTTTTTTTATTTACTAAACATTTTACACATCGTACGTAGTATATTTAAAATAATGTAGAATTTACGAATGCGAATGTGAAAGAAAGTGACTACACCCTAATTAGTTTGAATTGATTTCATTCTTTGAACACTAATAATTTGTTTGTTATATGTGTACACTGGTCTCGGGGACTAGGATATCTGAAAGTGGACTGAAAGCAACGGTGGGTGAGTTTTCAAACACCATGTGTTTCTAGCTGTTGTCTGGGCAGCTTGACTTTGAAGTCAACTAAACCTCTTACAATAACATCTTCCGCCCTTCTTATCTAATGGTGCCAGTGAAGCGTCCCACCCGGAGCCGAGAGGGACAGGGGTCACTTAAGGGTTGCGTGAGGGTGACTAGACGTTACGTCACAGACAGACAGACACACTTGTTGAAACCCAACACGAGGGTCCGGTGTGGCTGCATGGTCAGGTCCCACCCCTCTTGAAATCACCCTCGTTCCAAATACATCTTCGTATGACCTCGATTTTAAAAAGTCGATAACTTTTTAAATACACTTCGCTTTCTCTTGAAATTTTCGAATTTTGTTTATTATGTTTAGAGTGTACAAACTTTGAAATTTAGAGGGTGGGGGATGAAAACTTTGGGAGATATTAACATTTGAAACTGAAAGCGTCGAGATGGTGTTTTTGTGTTGGTTGATGGTTCTGGTCCACGGCGGAGGAAAGAATGTCCAGATCTCTAGGAAATGTCCTTGAACACAAATTTTCTTCCTCTTGCGTCTTTTGAAACGATTCCCTTTGTAAGATTTATGAAGGAGTCTTTCACGAAGATGGTTTTAGGGTCCAGCACAGCATTGACCATCTGATAACTCAAAACCTAGCTAAAAAACAGAAACATAATTCTTTTTAGGGTGTTGGGTGAAGATAATGCGGTGTGACACTTTTGTGGAAGGGTAACCATAGAAATAACTTTACCGTTCGAATGAGGAGATTACGTAATTTGGGATACCTGCTGAGCTGTGGTCGTGGGCATTCTTGGAATTCTCCATTATTATCGAGACGTTGAGGCTGGTCAGGTGGTTTCCAACTGACGTCATCTATGTTGTGTTGTTGACCGACCTAAATAACTTTCGGTTTCTTTGTACATTTTTGTTATTGAGTAGACGAAGATGCAGCTAACGCCCTACCATCCCTTTCCAATTACGCGCTTGTTCTGTTTATTATTATTTCGTGTTTTAAAATCTTAATATTTGTATGTTATTTTTAATTTTTAAATAACGTATAAACAAATTATTTAATTGAAATAATGTATGTAGTCAAAACACTCAATTTTGTCACACAAATTTCGTTTGCATCAATCAATTATATTAAATGATTAATATGACAAATTGTTTACAAATTGAAATATAGTTTTCAGAAACTCTCTATTTTGACAGTTACTCATAACATGCGTGCAAATAAAAGAAATTGGTTACAAAAAATACAGAATTCCTGAGATTATCATTATATTTAGAGTTACATTAAACAACTTATGTACAAATGTACCGACTATCGATTCTGTAGTGTGTTTTACACAGTTTGACGACACGATACGAAAATTATTTGTTTTACTTTAATGTCTACGATTTAAAAGACATAAATTTAGTTTAAATTTCAGAAGCGTTAACAAAAATAATGAGAAGGGGCGAAGAAGCAATCTTGCATACCGTCATTCTAGGTTACGCCACTGAGAAAGATGGCCCACATCTGGTGGTCACATGTGAAGAGAAGAAAAATAATTAAATTATGTTGTAGTTTGTCTGAGGGGACAGATCTTTAGGCCAGGGTGTTGGCTCCGAGCTCCGACGTTTCTTCGGCTCCGAAACCACGAAACGTCGTCCTACCCTGATGAATTGCAGGTGTATGCCCTCACGTCACGATTGTCTTACCTGTTTCGCCGAATATGTCTGAACTAACAGAACACGTGCTCTTTTTCACTTTATTATTCTACTCAAGAACTTTGTATGAAATGGGTCGAAACATTTCATGAATCACAAATGATTCTCCTCTGCCAAAAATGTCCAACAAAAGATCATGAATGATTTGCGGTATATGCCTTGTTATGCTATTGTTGAACTTAAAAGTTGACGAATGATCTCCACATCAAAACATTGTCTTACACCTCAGTCTTGTTAGCCATTCTCAAAGAAGCAGAGTGAAAATTGTTATTTATGGGCTGTGGTTTGGTGACGGCCTATTGCGTGGGACGGTTTCTAAAGAAGTGTACACGGCTGTTGTCAGATATGATGGTGGTGAAAAGATTGTCGCTAGATTTGGGCGGACGGATACTCAAAACTTGGACGCCTTTTGTCTCTAGTGGAAGACAGCTGGACCGCGAGGACAGTGGCGTAGCGTCGGGGGCCACTACTTGCTCGTAGTCGACGATTACATAAAGACTTATTTTCGTCTCGATAAATGTTTGCGTTGAAATTAGTTTTTAACTTGTAAGGAAAATTGATAAGAAATGCAGTTATCGTCGAGATGTCAGATGACCACGAACTCATGAAGCACGTTAACACAAGTTCGTATTTTATTCGGAAGTTGACACTTCAATAGTATTAAATAGTAGCAAGGTGCGCCCTCTACAATTTTAACACGATCGGCTTAGCTCTGGTGCGAATGATTCGTAGGTGAAGGAAAACTAATGCTCGGGCTAATTTCTCTAGTAAAACGTGAAATTCTTGTTTGGCCAGTCTTTCTTCTCCGGAATTTTCCTCCATCGTTAGCAAAAGAACTTAAAAAACAAAAAATTCTGCAAGCACCTTTTTAAAATTGTAAAAGGTTTTACAATTACATTTTAAATGGTATAAAAAAATTAAAAATAGCCTGATCAAAGTTTAGTACAATATCGAGTCACGTTCACTGTATGTAAGTTTCTTAGAAATACACGTAACAATTGATTTTAGTTATAATTATTTTGTGTGATTTACAGCAATGCTGCAATACTCTCAATTTCATGACTTTGAGAGCCCGCTTGAATGAGAACCTGTAGCGGTTGTAACTATACACAACTAAGGAAATATCAATCTAAAAAGAGCATCTTCGAAGAAATATTGTAGATTGCAACAACGTGTCGTGTATTGTTGTGAACTCTCCGCGCGCCACTGGTCGCGACTACAGCACCCCACGTGGCAGAAACACTCAACTCCTTAAAACATGTGTTCCACCGACTCATGCAACTCAACTCTTTATTTTTTATCTTCTTTTTCCCTGAAATAAACCGTCGACCCCTCGCCGCCATGTGTGTGAAAGTCTGCGTGTGTGTGTGAGTGTGGGGACAGCGACGGCGTCGGAGGAGGATCTGGATGGGCCACATGTGCGACGCCTGGACAACGAGAGGGGACTCGACCATGTGACCTTGGAGCCTGCCAAAATCTTATTTTATTTTAAAAAAATGTTAACAACTCTCTCTCATAATCGTCGTGAATGATTTGTTTTTATATATTTGCCCGGTTTAGTCACACGAAATATGTAAATATTAATAATTTATATAAAATATTAATGATTATTGTATATATTTACTATTGTAAGATAAATAGGACCGGAGAAATTTACAGAGCATGTCTCTATCAAGGGCGATGGAAAACCACTGAAAACACAGAAACAAGGTAATATACCGATAAACTTCAATCGTCTTTCCTTTGGTGAGAATGACAAAGCATCACCGACGTAAACTTACACTGGACTGTACACTCCCGAGTGGGTGCTAACGGCAACCAAGTCAAAAATCTTATGTTTTGTAAACAACAGACAATAAACTAATTTCCATGTATAAATACGAAGTATTATAATCAACTGCAAGATAATTTTCTTGTCCAGTCTTTAGAAACTACTCGAACTTCTTTTTGGATAATATTGCTATTATTGGATAACTGCAGAGTCTTTCGTTATGGGTTATTGACAGAATGACGTGTTCTTGGACATCTGATAAGATCATTGATGTGTGGAACAACGGTTGTGCGCTATGCCTTGACGTCTGGAAGGCCTTTGACCGCGGATGGCATGTTGGACCCATTCACAAACTTGTGCACTTTCGGTTCCGTGAATAATGAATATCTTATCCTTATCCATATGTTATCCTTCCTTGGTGAGCGAACCTTCTACGTATCTAGAAATTCTGTTTCCTTCTCGTGGCGCCCAATCCTTGCAGGAGTGCCTCAGGGTTGGTGCTGAGTCCAGCTCTCTGACATGCCTCCTTCACAGGATGGTGTAATCTCGACAATGTTTGCTGATGACTATCAGAGCCCCACGACCATTCCCCAAAACAGACAGATGAAATGAGATAAAAGTGAGCTGTGTATGACTCATAGCAATTAACAACCACTCTTGATATCAAAAGGTGTTCAAAAAAATGTTGTGATGAACAGAACAATAAAACCATTTCTAGATAACAAATGTATTAATTATTCACTTGTGGTTGTCATTTGTAAAATAACTGATTGATTGGTGTAGTTTTATAAGGTTGTGGTACGCGTGACTCATACGGCAATTATGCCCTCTATTGAAGGCAACTAAGGAAATGGGTTCGATTCCCGCATAAGACGTTGAGACATGCATTCTTATGGCATTCGTTTATAGATAGAGTATAGTGTAGCGTATTGTATTCTATTCATAAGACGGTAGTCATCAAGCGACAGCTATTCAAATCAAGTTTATTTGAACTGTCTTGAGTAATTAGTTATAGGCTACGCTATATAAGGAATAAATGCTGATTATCTCGAGCGGGGGGGCAGGGGGATATTTTGCATGCATAAAGTGACTGGATCTATTTCCAAGAGCTAAAATACACACATAACATTAATAACGCGGGCTACATAAACAGAAAATCACTTAATTTTCGAGCCACAATTCCTAGCTCTCCCTCAAGCTGAGCTTATAACTTGAGGAAGAACCAGGAAGCGTGGCTGTGAGTGTGACAATAGTTATTGGTTTTACGTGTGTATTTGATTTATTTCCGGCCAAATAATTATTTCTTACATTGATTGTCCTAGACTACAAGAGCTTGCTTTTTGAGTGAGGAAAACTTTGCTCGGGTTACGCATTGATCCATCTCCATAGCGTGAGGAGTTAGGGATGCTACGGGGCTGTATATTGCCCACTTGAGCTAGAATTGTCTCATATTTTCCCCAGGTCAGACAAGGCAATGTGCGTGTGTGGTGAGTCTGTGTTCACTTTCAGATAAGTAGACTGGAATGTGACAAACAAGTTGACCCCAAGCAGCTTTATAAACCAGACCACACAAACCCTTAAAACAAAGTGGACATTAAACAGAAGTAGAGGGAGTCAAGACAAGTCAAGGACAAAGCTCTTGGTTTTAGGGAACGCAAAGAAGGAAATAACACTTGGGAGAAGACAAAAACCTAACGCCATCGACATCCATTATAGCTTTGGCAAAATTAACTTTATGTTTACGAATTATTTCACTGTGCAATTTGTCAGTAAAACTTTTTTTGCAAGGGTGCCCGCTGCAGGGTACAAATAAGTTTTACTCGAAGTGACTCTCTGGGCGTCTTTAGGTGATTGAGTTGAGAATTTGGGTAATTGTGAAGGGCTTCTCCAAGGGATGCTATGCTAAGATGACGATCTCAAACCCCGAAAAACGTTTTCAGTCAATATTGTCGGTGGTGGAATTCGAACCCTTGACTTCCCGATTCGGGGTATGAAACAAGATAAGATATTATTTATTTAAATAAATAAATTCGTATTAGACCCTACCCAAACAGCTTCAACAGCTGTTTGAATCGAACACCATACATGATATCAGTTCCTACTTATTATTTCTAAATTTTTCTGTTGATAATCAAATACATATGTTTATACAATGTCATTCAGACTTAAATTTTAGCAAGTATTGTTATATTTTTATATCGCCTCGTTTTACACCACCTAAGATAAGATTATTCCTAGTACAGTGTACAAGTATAACTCTTTGCAGAGAAAGTGAATAGTCTATAATTAATAATAATAAAAGTGATAATAATAATGACATACACAGTGCTAGAAGAAAAAAAGAGCTGGATATAAAGCAATAATTGATATTGATATTGATATAGCTATTGATGTATATGATGATTGATTAATTGATTATGATATACACATTGTTTAGGGTATGTTAAAGTAGAGTAGATGCAAAACAATTTTTCATAAAAAAAATCATCATTGGTCGATTGCAAACCAGAAGTATACGAAATTAACTGATTTGATAAGTAGGACAATAAAAATAAGTCTAAAATAAAACGCATGTACATCGAATTAAACATTTCTTGCTCACTTTTTAAAGGCTCAGTAAAATAACAACATGACCAAATAAAAATAGTAACAACGTATCAAACAAACATCTTTCCCATTCATCAATCAAACTCTTAAGTCGACATGTTCGAAATAATCTTTAAATCCTTGTACTGTCCGATTGCTTCGACCTGGTAGGTGGGGTATACGAACAAGTTCTGAATTTCAATCTAAACCCAATAGCAATCTAATGCGATCAGGACAGCTGTTAATTCAACCAGTCCGGTAGCTGTACCTGTATTAACCGAATCAAAGGTACGTGGTATCGGAACAATGCTTGAATATTTGTGGGGATTCGTTCACATGCTAAGGAAACTATCCTAAAAAATTAAGTTTTGCAAATATTCGCATAGGTAGAGTAGTCTCGTTTGTATTGAAGGACTTGTTGCAATATCGCACCGATAATCCTGACGAAAGTTCCTAAGCTTTTCATTTCGATCAACTGGTAAAATGGGCCATAAAAAGAGGTTGCAACAAACCAGTTTTCATATAAAAATGTTTGGGCATTCCAGGGGGACTAATAATTTGCTAATCGTATCGTTGTTCATTATCGTAACGTGTTTTGTCGCTTCACGATTACAATGGCCACTCGAAGAAAGTAAAGTAAAGGTGGTGAGTACTAGATGCAAATTTAATTCAATTTTTAAAAAATTAAATGTTTTTGACTTTTTAGCTGATTGATTAGTTTGTCTTTATTTTTGTGCCCAACTTCAATAACTTTTCTTATAAGTTAGGCATTTCGGTCATGTTGGTACAACTTCACTTATTTGTGATTATTGTTATCACGTTTAAATATTAAAACGAAGGTTTACAACTTTCAGGAATGTATTTTTTGAACGTTGATCCATATCTCACATAAAATTTATAAGCTATACGACTTTATATCTCAACAAAACATTACATTAAAATATAAAATATCGTATACCGTTTACAAGTTATTATTGGTTGCATTAATTTTTTTTATAGAAATCGAATGCTCTTCGTTTTGTATTACTTTTTAATGCTGTCAATGTTCCAATAAATAGATTGCATGATATTTCATACAACATTACCACAAATGTATTTGCTTGTATATACTCGCCAGTTGCCATTTGCCACTATACCCCTCAATCGTCAGAGTGATGTTAACTTACTAACTTCACGTACTTTATAAGAAATCCTACAATATATTTTAGAATCTATAGCTCATTCAGTTGTCATTTACATTAAATTAAAATAGTTCACTGTTGTATTGAATTAGGGTTTATACTAATGAAGAAACGAATGACGACCTCCTTTTTTTCAAACAAACAAATATTTTATTTTAAAGTTGTAGACATTACACGAACAAAAATTACACAATTAATACCAGGGAACACGCCCCATAACTTTCTACTTAAATTAGTGTAACAGAATTTAAACTAAATGTAGAGATACTCCAAAATTAATGTACAAAAGTAACAGGAAAAAATGAAGAAAAAAACTGCTGCAAAAAGAAATAGTTTTCGTTAGTGACATACCTGTTACATAAGACTGTTTTACCTTTTGTCAAAGTGAACGAATTGGATCTAAGCAAAGGTTCGTGGAAGGAGGAGGAGAGAGGGGGGGTCAAGTCAAATCTCCCATGGGCGGATGGACAATCGCTAGCCCATTCAATGTAAATGTGATGCATGATTCGAAACACGTCGAGACAAAGATGGGGATGATGAATTCGACACAAGTAAGAGACAGACTAAGCTCTTTGCTACGACCGCGACAAAGATGGACACCTCGTTTGGACTCTGAGGGAGTGAGTGAGAGAGTTTAGTTGTTTGAACGCCTCATCATTGTAAGGATTGCCACACCCTACAGGGGTCACACGTCACGTCGGCTTACAAATGCGGAACACATTATCAATGAGTCGGTTGTGGTTCAGGCTTCAGACAAGGGAGTAGGCCCCGACAAAACAAACTGGACTTCGTTGATCTTGTGTTTGCGTTTTGGCAAGTTCATCTCGTGTGGGTCACACCCTAACGATATGTCATCTCTGGTATTGTCAATGCGCCAGAATACTTACATATTTTGACCAGGGTGCCACTTTCGTGTGGCTATCTGGAATATTTAAGAAACTTAATCATACCGCGCAGTCATCTGGTTAAAGTTAACAGACAAGACAATGAGTATATTATAAAATATACAAATGATCGCTATAAAAAAAACTCATACCGATGCTAGATTAAATCTATCCTCTACAAATCTACACTACCCACTCGAATTCCTTTCATAACATTAAATAATCTGAGTTTTTTTTTTTACTTTTCATTGACCGCCGGGCAGTAAATGACGGGTCACAAAAATAAATTCATTTTAAATCTCTACGACTATAACGAGACAACACAGTAAGTGATAACTGAATCGCTGGGTCTGATACCATACAATACTTCTCATTGCACATTTAAAGAAGATCCTTCAATCTTCATCATTTGTATGTTTGCGTAAAACGCGTATAAGATGGTCTTATAGGTCTTTTCAACGATGTGACAATAAAATAAGGGTAAATAAGGGTAGGCCAACCGATATTTGTAGAGTTGATCAGAAATTATATGTGTATACTGTCGAAAATATGTTGTTGACCTTAGCCTCCTTGGTCGAAATTGTCACATTAAATCTGAAAATGATTTACAGCAGTAGCAGTAACTGTTGTGTCACTTCGTTTAGTTCTTGTACTAAGTCTTATATTAATTACTATTCTTATTAAATAAGCTATATTACATAATTGGCTACTAGCTACAACATTTTATCATACACGGACATTTTTTTAAACTTCATTATACATCACTAGACTACAGCATACTCAGGAAAAGAAGAATAATATAAATCCGAACATCCATGCAGCGATGAACCATAACACAGCACAACTGTAACTTGATAGGAACCAAGACCCCTGGGTAATTTAATTTTTAAATATTACCCTGTATTTTGATATTGTTACTTGTATTCAGAGAATTGAATTAAAACCTCAAACCTAACAAATAACTCGTTCACTGGAGTCGAAACACAAACCAGTATCACACATGCACCTAGTTATAGAAAACCAGAACTCGTATTTGTAAACGAATCATTAACTTTGTCAAGACCTGACCCCGAGCATTGAGAACCATTGTGTACAGGTTTAGGTTTGACTCCCGGCTAGAAATTGGCACAAACCTGCGTCTGCGTCAACACACCCATCATGTAAAGAGTACTCTATTGTGCTAAGTACATGTTGTCCGATGCTAGGTGTGTTAGGATGGATCTAGGTCGGTCCATTCGAGGTGTGGCAGCCTGCGTGAGACATATTGTCAAGATAATGAATTCATCAGCTGCCATTTTAGTTCAAGACGCAGGTGATCTTTTTCTTAGTATCCGATCACCTATGATTAGGCCTACGTCATCTAATAGCTGTGCTTGACAAATTGGCAAAGAACAATCACTTAACCTAATTTTCAACCCCCTTTGACGCGGCTTGTAAGGCTGAGCTATAGAAGCCATTTTCAACACCACTGTCTGGTCTTTGCTTAATACGGACAATCATAAATAAAAAAGGGCAATATAAAACTGTCATGGTGAAATCCCTTTGGATTCTGTTGGCTTCATACTAAAATTTTATTCTTATACTTTGCATGTATGAATCAACAATTATATATTATTATTATTGATGTTTTGTTTTAGACACATGTTTGTCCCCCTTTTTTCGATAACTTACTTACTTACAGTAGTCACAATCTTAAATAGTATAGGATTGCCTACTGTAGGCCTAAATAGCCGTTTACACACTTTTTCCTACTTGTTGAACATAATATACCTTGTCACTCTTTATTAAATATGTGGTATACATTTTATTTTTGTTATGTGAAAACTGAAAATAATAAAACGAAATAAAATTACATTCAATAAATTGAATAGAAGAGAAGAGAATTGCACATGCACATTATCATCTTATCTTAAAATCTACCAAAGTTATCACTAGTTTTGTTAAGAGTCATGTAATCGATGGTGCATGGGTATCGAATCCACCACGTCCCATATTAAAACTTCCCTCGTAAACAAGTGAAGATCGTTCAATTAGCTGCAATTACCTAGGTGTAATTGCGGCATACCAGATAATTCGCCCCTTACCTTCTTCCTCTAAGGCGCAAATCCTCTCAAACCAGTCGAATAAAGCACCCGTAAAGAGGCCTAAGCCAAAGGGGTTACCCGTTGTTTTTTAGACACGCGACCCTTTCTCATTTTCTCGAACACTCGACTGTTTTTATCATATATAAAAACAATCTAATTATGCGTAGTTCGGTTTGGCATGTGCCCGGTAACACGCACACGGAATAAAACGCGTGAAATCGTATGCTAAACAGCATGTTCCTGTTATAGGCTACAGATGGCTCGTATCTCAAGCTAGGGAAATGATTGGTGATTATTATGCACGCATAGGTTCGAGATATTATCTTGTTAGCACGTATTTGATAGGAAATGACTTAATAAACGTCGGATTAGCTTTAATTTGTTTATTATACTGACGTGTTATAGAGATGACGCCTACATGCAAAACAACCGCATAGAGAGACACAGTTCGCGGAATCTTAGACCTAAGTTGTTTTTCCCGTATAAGGTTCACATACATTGCTTGCAGTACTTCTGTTCACGTTTAACACTGATAAATAATGTGATCGGATCTAATAATATATATAGTTTTAAAATTTATTGTAGGAATACATTTGATGTGATTTGAAATTTAAATTTAACGAACAACGTGTAAAAGGTCAACTATTAGAAAAGTTTGTCAACATTGATGATGTTTTATGTTAAAATACCTCAAAATCAGCTATCACCTTATAATCAATTACCTTTATTTAAATTATTTCACTTGATTTTAATGACGACCAGCATTATTATGGATATTTGGTGATAGCGATTGTATGTGAGATTCACTACAAGAATTCATCTATTTCATTGTCGTATCTTGGCTGAGTAAAGCATTGGAAATCCCCGGTAACGTGAATAACTTCGGTAACCACCCGCGTGTTCAGTCCAGAGTTATCATTGAGAGGTAACAAATTTCCAGTCACAAACAATCATAAGAATAAATCATATTTTGATAAATGTGTTTTTAAACTATTATTGAAGAGAAACTGAGAGAGCTTGACCCCATAGCAGTCCTGATGTTTTCCATCAACAAGAAATAAATATACCCGAATATAATATAAATTATCTTAACATTAATAAGCTATTTTACTAATTGAAGTAACTTATGTTTAAAAATAATATGAATTGAAGTAAAATGTGTATGTCCACCTCTGTACGAGCTTGTATTGTATTTTTTTATTTATTTATTAAACGTCTATCCTATTCAGTTAAAAAACTGATTTAAAAAGGAGGACAACTGAATAAATCTAAATTACATAGATGCAGACTTAACAATGAAATATAAGTTAAGTAAATATTTGAAATACTCATATTACAACAACAATGTGTAAAAACACAGTAATTTTGGTATCAACTTCAAAAGGATATTAAATGCCATTAATAAATGAACCACATATAAAAAAGGGGGGGGGGTGAAAAGGAGAAAAAATAAAGAAGAAAAAACATCAAAAAAGAAAACAACTGATTTATTAGACGATCCCACTCAAACGGATATAAGATTTGCCAAAAACAGGAACAGCAAATCAGGGAGTAATAAAATTTGCGCGGAAGAAACCACCGAACGCGACAATTTTGATTGATTGATTGAGACAATGAATGTCCACCAGTCTTCTACATACAGATGTGCCCAGGAGTAGCCACCTCTCAGTCACCAATCAGCAATCACCATCCTCTGCGATGACGTCACTCGCCAGGTGAGCGAGGCAATCGAGCGACTAACACGAAACAATCACGAATGATTTGCATGAGACACAATATCACACGGACAAGAAAGCTATTTAAGACGACGCATCATAATCGCAATTATTCACCGGAGCAGAATGGCATTTGAAAGCAATCGTGACGTGTGACTCGGTCGCATGTGTGTCTGAATGACTTATATAGCAACAAAAGAAATCGTTTTATTTTAGTCAAACACTCTTTGTAAATTATAATGTGAACGAACTTGCAAACAAAACAACTTGAATTAAATTACATTGTTGACAAGTGGAAATAATTAATTACGTTATTTATGGAGCTTGGACTTTATAGACTATAATATAGAGCACTCAATGTATAATAAAACAACCACTGGTACAGGAGTACCCAAAATAGGTAGTGGAGGTTACAGTTATTGTTCCACTGTTGATCCAGCTTTCACTAATGGTGGAGGTGCCAAGTACAGGAATATTCTAACTTTATTGGCTCGCACCGCAACATTCTGTATGGAGTGTATGCTCTCATCCTCGTTGATGATAAAAAAAAACTCGCGCCAATCGGATTTCGTGTTTGTTTTCATCGTGAGACGTGTCGTAACCAAGTGTCGTAAGAACTTGCAAGTCGGACAGAAAAGTGTCACTTCCTTTTCTCTCCCTAATTTATTTTTTTATAATGTCTTCTTAGCTGTGTTTTTATAACATTATTAAGGGGCATGCTTTCCTGATCCTGCTTTGCTTAGAATAAAAAATAATGTTTAAATCTGATAATTATTTATTGCTCGTTTTGAGGTAAAAGAACAGCTTGGAAGAGTGTTGTCAATAATAAAATAATAAATTGCTTACACAGTATTCACTATTGCCAACTAACCAACAAATGATTACGGCATTGTTCTAAAAATATGAATACAATGTGTCTCCATGAAAAAATGATAAACTCACTTGTTATTGCTCTTTCTTTTTTTCGTTTATCTTCGCCTCCATGCAGTTCTGGCGCCAATAACTGCATAAAGGCGATGCATGTTATTATGCACTTCCTCGTTTCAACAGCGATAATGTCTGGTGTGGTCATTAGTCGTACACTTCAGCTCATCCTTCAATGTCAGGGATCTTCTTGTTGTATTGACTCCCACACAAAGCTGCAGCTACTGCAAAGTGCGCGGCAAACTGTGCATATTTCTCAGTCTCACATTTATATCATCGCATTGAATCTTGAATGAGCTTTTGACAGAAAAGTTAAAATATGTTGCTTTCTCGAGTAATAATGGAAAATATAATTTATTTTGACAAAAATCAACTGCGATTAATTTTAAAAATAAAGACTTTAAAGGACCATCTTTAAACGTAGAAAAATTTGAAAAGCGAATAACTCCAAAGTGGCAGTTAAAAAAATCATGGTTTGCAAGGAAATATGAGGAAAAAATCTCAAGATTAAACATTGTATAAATTTTTGACAAATTTTATGATACCAGAGAGTAATACATTTTAAAAGTATCATTGTAAGAAAAATAGTTCTTGACAGAGTTAGGGGACATAACTCACACCCTTCTCTGCTGATATTTCATATGTATTGACCCGTTAAGTTAATAACATGTGTAATACCTGCCTTCATCCAGCGAGGAGCGTTTAGTCGCTCGCATAGTCAGAATAACATACTCATTGCCGCGTAGGCTTTCGAGCCATGTTCAAAACAATTATTAAAATGTCCCTCATTGTCTTCGCTATGTACAGGATGTCTGTGAGGGTTGTGCGATGCATGGGAGTGAGTGCGCCTTGCACTGCACTCACCACACAAACAACCCTCGACAATCCCACTCGCAAGCTCGCAATTTGCGAGTGAAAATTTGGTGCTTGCGAGTTGGCAAATTGACACACGCAGATAACTTATCGTGCGTCCGCGCTTTTATTACGATCTAGCATTTGAATCGCCGCGCCTGCAATACAACTACCGCGCATAGCCTGATGCGCAGCATGGCCTGTTACCAACCACTCGCCAAAAACGAAGTATCAAAAAGTCAAGGTCAAGTTCCAGGCTACCCAACAACGCACGTAACAAAGAGACCTGAAGAGACGAACGAGACGCCTAAACTAGGCGTAAAATCGACGCGAACGACGAAATGTTTTTAACTTCATCTGACGTTATTGGAGAGAAATATGAGAATCCACCGACAGCCCTAAATCCCGTGCAACATCCTCCTGATAAAAAGTGTAATAATGAAATCGTGAAACTTGCCGAGCATCTCGCAGACTTGCAAACGTCAGCTGCTAGGTTGAAATCACAATGGGGTCTAGGCCTTCCGCGATCTTGGATTTAGTTTTATGAATCATAATAAACGAAAGTAGTGTTTATTATAATTATAAAATCAGTGACCTTGCCCATCTTCATGAAAACATAGACGTAAATCCAGCAGGTGGTAGGCCTAGGTCTATTTGAACTCGCATTGTGCCGCGGTCCTAGGCCTAGGCCTACTTCACATTGACTGAGGATCGAACTCCTATTACGTGACGTAAGGAGTTAATAATGCAGTGTTTGCTTTCTTTTAATAGTTTTTTTAAGGTTAGATGTCGCCTCAAATCGCGTTTTAGGCCACCAAATATAACACAGGACCCAAAAAAATTTCCGCCTTCGGCGGATTTGCCTCCGGAGGCTGGCGCTTCGCCCCAGACCCCGGTTTGCCCGCACCACCTCGTTGCGAGTGGATATTACGCCTCGCGAGAGTACTTCGCGTGGATTTGTCGAGGGTTGCACACAAACACCTCACTCGATCAGATCAAATTACTTAGGCGGTGCAATGAAGGATATATTAAAACCATTGCAACTGGCTTGTAAATGCGTGATAAAATGATTCCAAGGAAGGATAAAATAACAGGTTTTAAAAATGAGCTATTATTTTATTGAACAATGAATACTTGAAAGAAAGAAAGAAAGAAAGAAAGAAAGAAAGAAAGAAAGATTGAAAGATTGAAAGAAAGAAAGTAAATTTACATCAACATAAAAAGAGGAAGTAAATAAAAATGAAAGGTAGAATGAGGGTGCATAATTGAATGAATGAACGGAAGACCAGACGAATAAACTATGTAATAAGGGAATGGTAAAGGATAGGAAAAGAGAAATGAAAAGTGAAATAAATATTTCTTAATATAAAACACATACAACAGTATATAAACCAGTTAGATATGGATTAATACCATTTACTTGGCACCCTTTTAACCTTTATACAATAATCATGAATTATGTTTCAATTGTCACTGTGTGTGACCGTAATTGAACAATTTTGAAATTCTGCAGTAATTTGATATCACATCACCAGTTCTAGAACGTTCTGAATTTGATTTATACACCGTAGTTGTAAATAACGTTTACACAAAATTTTTACTCATCAAGTGTTGACTTATTAAAATAAGTATGCATCTCTGTACAATAGACCACTCTTGAAGAAAGCTGCATGTAATAAGGTGACCATGCAGGGGTAATGTCTACATGCGCAGTTCGTTTGTTTACAAGTGTATAAGCGCATTGGATGCAGAAGATCTATTGTTATCGGCAGAATGTTGGCAAATATAGCAAACATCTCGTATTCTCATTTGCATTCTCGAGTGTCCAGATAGAGTAAGTACACGGGGAAATTGACAAGTACTCAATCCATGTAGCTTTAACGATAGGCGTAGACTTTTATTGTAGTTTAATTGTACACGATTATTTTTGTGTCCGAGTTATTTATTTTGCATTGAGGTCGTAATTCTTGTGTTGTTGAGAAACACTTGTTTACTTTTTGATGCAAGTTTGTTTATGGCTTTCTACTTTACACCTTTATTTTTAATAGTTCTCAATATGCATTGTTTAGTTCACCGTATATACAGTTGATTGTATATCAAGCGTAAAGCGCGATACTCTTTTACCGGAGGTCCTGGGTTCAAAACCCGCCACCAGCAATCCTGACTGAAAGTTTTATCCAAGGTTTTGAATGAAATTGTGATTGAGTCTTCATAAACAGTAATTGGACATTCCCTTTTAATTGCCCTAGCTCCAAACTACCGAAGATGAGTAGCATGCAACTCACCCTGGGCAGGTTTCTTCCCAGGAATTGAATGTGTTCAAAATTTAAAGTTTACTTACGATCACGTAATTTCATGTAAGACGTGGGGATTTGATCTGTTTTCGTGGGATATTTACGACTGGAGAAATCATTTATTACAGTAGTCAAAATTTTGAGAATCAAATCTCGAAGTTTTTTCCGCATATTATTTCTGAAATACATGTTTTATTCAAACAAAGTTTATTTATTCTTTTCATATATAGTACAAAATTGCTACATTTGATGCCATATGTTAGTATTGATTAATTTATTTACTATCTTGATTAGTTTTTTGAGTGACTGATAACGGTGTACTAGCATTCGGAGTTTAAAAAACATACTTATTTAAAATATTTCATAAATCGTAGGCAAATTAACTATTGTATTTGGCTATGTGAATATTTTTAACGCGATGTTTTAATTTTAAAAAACACCAACATGTTTTAATTATACCCATTGCAGATTTTCATAAATGTCAAACGTTGAGGAATTATAGTTCTTCAATTTTTGGCGGGCAATTACCATTTTAAATATCTCAAAAATATTTTACGAAGCAGAAAACTCAGCCTTAAGTTAAAAACGTTCTGAGAAGGCTTTAAAACGAGGCCTTTCTGCGTTATTTTGTATTTGCCACATCGTACGTCAGTCAAGTTTTTTATTCAACCCGATTGTCCCGAAGAAGATAATATCTTTAAATACAAATACAAAGTTTATTAGGTCTACATCTAAAGAAAAAAAAAAATTGCAAGTTTTTTAAACCACTTTCAGCACATTAAAAGCTACGTTTGCTCAGAAACTATTGAAATTCGGACCGAGTAGAGTACTTCAAAGTTTGGTTTCCATCATGTTCGTATGTGAAAAGAAACTATGCCGTTTCAATTTCGTATTATATGAACTTACATTCTTTGCTCTTTTTGTTGCTTTGCCATTTCCTTTTTCCTTCTTAAAATCATCAAAGCAAAAACAAAATTAGCGTTTTTCCAGATTTCGTATGTAGCCATAATCCCGAAACTTCCGTTGTCACCATTGAAGCTGACAATAATAACAGTAAATCACCTTCCTGTCTACCGACGACACGCCATATCAAACTTATCCCAATAAACCATTAGGTGCGCAACTCTCATCAAATCCCAAAAGCCTCGTATTTGTGTAAAGTATAAACAACTTCGTGACGTAGCTTTATTGTTACCGGTTTCCCGTTGTCTAGCTTTGACTTGATCAACTCCGCGTCAAGAATGCCGCAAATGATGATTGAGAAAATAGGTTTTGCGAGAAAAATGACTTTTTTAAACCGTCAAAGGTGACGCTTCTGACGGGCTATGACAGCTAGGCGACCTCTCAAGTGACACGGACGCGGGGGAACAATTAACAGGCTATGTTCGTATTGTAACGGTTG
Organism: Sweltsa coloradensis; assembly: GCA_024449915.1. Lineage (NCBI taxonomy): Eukaryota > Metazoa > Arthropoda > Insecta > Plecoptera > Chloroperlidae > Sweltsa > Sweltsa coloradensis. The sequence continues at coordinate 345,417 of JAMZAV010000246.1, read as the reverse complement.
GGTTTACTTCCTGATAGTGCGTGGGGGTGTTTACTGAGGGATAGATTCCATCATCGATTATAATACATTCCTGATTATCCTCGTTTGAATAGATATCTTAACAAGGTAACACCTTTTAATCATACCTTCTATAATTAGGTGCATTACCGGTATGTTGTGTTGTGCATGTCTGTTATTAAACACTTGAAAGATTTTTTGGTTTTGGATACAACAAAATGTGTGAGTTAAAATTAAATATTGTTTTACAATTGATATTTTAATTCATATTCACAGTCCCAGAATGGGGTAAGAAATAAAGTTATATTTTGGCATACCTAGTAATTTTACTATTCACTTTACACATTTTGGGGTATCAAACCTTGGGTTGGGGGTTTTGGTCAAATCCCTGATTATTCTAGGAAGTAAATTACTATAGATGTGATTCAGTTTTTCCTATATCGTATAGCTAGACTAGATTGTGTATAGTATGTATTGCAAATGTCCACTTTGATGTGTCCTAAAATTTCGGCCTTCATCTTATATATTTTTCCGTTTCCACTTCTTTCTCCATTTCCTATTGCCGTTTTGTCCTTTCCTTAATGTGTTATAATTTCTTGAAATTGTACCTGAATAATTATGAAATCAAGCAAGGAAAATTAATTTTACATAAATTGTTAATTGTTTGCCACATTACGTAGATGTTTAAAACGAAAATATATCAACGCAATGCAAGATATTATTTTTTGATTGCACTACGTTTAAACCAATTTAAGCTTATTTCGTAATAAGTTTATCTTACAAGTTACAAATATTCCATCTCTCTCCACCTAAGCCTTTACACATAATATCGTGCCATATTTCTTTACCTAAGCCATAATGTTTTCTTGACGTTTATTATAATTATCGCAGCCAACAAACGCGTCGTGGTTATTGAATACATCGTGCGCAGTCATATCGTATCGGAGATGTTTGGTCTTCAGTGACTGGCTGTAATCACAGACATGCAGTCAGTCGCCAGGATTGATATGATTAACCCAGAGCTAACATGCTTAGGGACAATGACACCTTCGCAGACGTCTCTCCGCATGGAGCAGAATGAATGCACTCGCTCACTCGCTCACTCACTCACTCACTCACTCACTCACTCGCTCACTCACTCCCACGCACGTACTACATTACACATTGTTTTAATGTTTGTGTGTGTGTGTATGTGTGTCGGGTTATATCAAGTAATTATTGTTGGCTTCACACATTGACCGGGCCAAACTTGGTGTGCATGCGTTAATTGATTTGTCTTTACAGAGTTTGTGAGTTTTTTTTTTATTAGGTCTTGTGTTTGTGATTTTGATTGATATCTCAGTTTGTGTTATAGTTAGGTTTAAATATTGGTGTCTGTGCTTGGAATTTGTGTTAGTTAATTGATATGTATTGTGATATTGTTTGTTTGTGAGCCAGTTTCCGTATTGAGACTACCTTCAATGAGTGCTAAATTGTATTTCACGCCTCCATCTATACTGTTATTCTATTGGAGACGGTGAGTGGATGAGCGATGAGGATATGTCAGCCGAGCCTTATATGGGTCTCGAGCCCACGTCCCTTAGCACTATATGGCTCGCACCTGCGTAAGAGCCACCGTGTAGACACCTTCGATGTAAAGATGGTAATGATAAAGATCGCATCTCGTAAGCGGTAAACCCACTGTATAGGGTATAAATTGCGCCTCTCTAGGTATAGCAAGTAAGTAGCCTAAGTAAAGACTGATAGTTGCAAAGAATCTTCTGTCACTAGCGTGTACAATAGAAACCTAACATTGATTGACAATATTGAACTAGTCAATAATTTATTCAGCAATACAAGTTTATGCAGGTACTCGAACCCGTGACCGTATAAAACAAAGCCCGTATCATCGCACGTCATCTCAATTCACACCTTGCCTTGGCATACCATCACCATGGACAGTGGACACCGCCATGTTTGTATCAGGCATTCTCATGACTTGAGAGAGCGAGTAATTGCTCACAATACAAGTACTGCAGCTAATTCCACCTGTCTTCGATCTAGTTGGTTCACATTTCAGCTCTAGCATAAGATACTTTAATTTACACCAAATCAATTTCATACACCTGTAATCCGGACTGAAAATTTTCGAGGTTTTACTCTGTAAAAGACATGAGATTTATGTATTTAAAGAAAATTTATATCAGGCTTTTTCTAATAATTGTTTATCATCAACTGACTAGGATTAAATGTGTATGTGTTTTTGTCCTTTGGTTAATCGCTAAGATCCATTTTAATCAGATACTTCTGACTAGAGGTATTCGCTAATAAACTGGCAATACGATTTCCAGGGCCGTATTAAGAGATTTGGAGGCCGGGGGCTAATTTTTTTTCGAAATCTCTGAACTTAGAACTGCCACGTTTTTGAGCGCAATCGAAAAATTATTTCTCATTAAATACGCAATTTTACGATTTTTTTTATTTAAAAAAAATTTCTTCGACTTATAACACCTACATGCTTTATCTGATTGTAATGGTTTTTTCACAGAACCTTAATTTTATGAATTGATATATTCGTGTGAAATTTTGAGCGCAATCGAAACATTATTTCTTATGAAAATTGCAATTTTACGAAATTTTTTAATTTTTAAAACATTCTTCGACTTGTAACACCTAAATGCTTTATCCGATTGTGACTATGTTTTTACAGAACCTTTATTTTATGAATAAATATATTGGTATCAAATTTGAGAGCGATCAAAAAAAATCTCATGAAAATCGCAATTTTATGGATTTTATCGTTAAAAAAAATTATGCTAATCCAACAACGCGCCTGGAAAAGCGATTGCGAAGCTTCCTAGTAAGAATGATTAATACTCTATAAATAGCTGTTGTACTTATACCTATAAATATTTCAACTGAATTTTACACTTACGGAGGGGTATACAGAAGTCATTCTTCAGTTCAGTTCTTGATACACTAAAAATACTTCTTTCTACATTTTGTTGATGCATATTCTTCTACCGTCTTTTCAAACGACAGTCGCCGAAGAACGTCATTTTTGAAGGACATTAGGACTAGTGAATTGAGTCTTATTGAGTCCCTACGCTTAGGCACGCTAAAATATTCTACTAGGGATTTTATTTGTTACAAGTTACAACAATTACATTAACAAAAAAGTTATACATGGAAAAAACTGTAGGCGGAGGTGAAATTATGAGGCCGCCACGAAAGCGAGGCCGGGGGCTGCAGCCCCTAAAGCCCCCCCCCCCCCCTTAACACGGCCCTTACGATTTCTGGTTGACCATTCTTTGCTCGTCGATCGTGTCGGTGCCTATATTTTTTAATCGGTTCTCTTTAAATTAAAAGTTAAATTGAAGTTGAAAATCTCTGAAAACAATTTATGTGACTGAGTGGGCAGATGCCAAATTCGCGTTTATTTATTTAAAAATGAATTTAGTACAACAGTGTGATGTGATGAGCTTAAACGTTTATTGAAATGAGGAAAAATGAGGAAAAATGAATCATGCAACACATTGACGTCTTGATAAACCCAATATTTCACGTAGTACGATCAATTTTCTATTATGATTAAGAAATTGATACTAGAAATTAGATAACAATCATAACACTAGTGTTTTGTTTCCTGTTACAAATCATTAATTGATAAGAATAGTACAACGTGTTCTAAGAAGACAGATATTGGAACTAAAATTAACTTGTAATCCCATAAGTCTTCAACGAAATTTTGACACAAAATACACAACGGGAACCATAGTATTAGTAAGGGATGTTAAGTATCGATATAGAATATAGAATCGATATAGATCGCCATTAATCGATTTTGAATCGTATTTAATCTATTACAGTTTTGTTTTTCGAATCGATTAGTTGACGTTCTTTTAAAGAATTGTCTTGTAAAACCGGAATAAATAGTTTGTTAAGACCTTTTTCAAAATTAAATTTAACGTGAAACAATTGATTTTTCAGTAGACTATCTGCACTCTCGCCGTGATTAATTTGTCTGTAAAATGTCTGTTAGTCTGTTCAGTCCCATACGGCCGAACGACAAAACAGATTGAGCTGAAATTTTAAACAGACATCCTTGACCAGGTAACTGAAAACTGCTGACAAAATAAACAAAATCTGTTGTGATTTAAATCTACAAGAAATTATCAATTGAAAAATAGGCTTAAATTGTGTAGGTTTTATTTTAACGACAATGGTTTTGTCCTTGAAGAAGTAATTTTTATCGAATCATTTTTGTCAGGCCGTGCAGGCATAGAGTGACCAAGGTCTTCAAATCAAATCTTGCACGCTCAAGATTCCCCTAAATTCCACTAGGAGATTGAGTAAACCTTGCAATCTTTACTCGTATTTCGTACTGGCTATGTTTTCCATAGTATTTTATGCATTTCAAAACATGTTTTATATTTTTTTAAATTACAATCCAAAAATTAAAAAATCTTTCCCGACCGGAAGTTTGAACCTAGGTCTTCCTCATTTCGGGTATAACGGCACCTTAGCCAACTAGACTAGGAAAACGCCTAAGTCGTTGTTAGACGAGTGAGCGAGGAAGTGAGAGAGTATACCCGGAAACATTTGCATGTTTGATAATATATATATAAATATTAGGGTTTTTAATTTAGTTGGTATAAGGGCGCGTCAACTATAAGGCCATAATGCGCCACTCTGGCCTATGATAGGCTAGGGAGGCCTTAGGTATAGGGGGAAGAATGGGAATGTTACCGGGGACTCAATTCATGGCTCACTCACTCGTCTAACAACGACGTTGTCGTTTTCCTAGTGTAGATTCTTTTACGTATTACAAAACAGTATTTAATCATACATGTGCCTATTGTGACTATTAAAACAACTCCGCAACATAGTGTAGGGTCTACCTACACCATACAATACAATTACTTGCTGCTTACCATCAATTTATTTCTACATAGCTTATGGTAAAATATTTACTTATTCAAAACCTCTCTATAAAATATTGGAAAAAATCGCCTTCCTTGGTAAAAAAATTAATGGTTTACTGAGTAATGCGAATGTAAATAGGCAATTTAAATTCCATGTGTACCATTGCTATTGAATAGATTAGCGATTATTATAATATTATTCTCGTTAGGTGGCCTATCCCAGCTCTCATAGCGGGGACTTGACTATTGGCCGGTATACGGTATAAGACATTCTGGTGTGATATACCTGGTGTCAGGTTCGTAGTCCTGGGAGTGTATAGGCATATTGGGTCACATCTGCCGTTTCCCCACCGACCCATCGCATATTTTTCTGAACATTTTTTAAAATTTCTTGTGGGTGACCTGTCCAGGGACATTTCATGTCGCTCTTCAGCAAATGTCTAAGCAGGTATTTGGATTTAGAATAGTTGTGAAGGGAATGTCCCATGGTTGAGTCTAAGGGCTTGGAAAACTTTCAGTCAGGATTGCCGGTGGCGGGTATCAAATCAGCGACCTCCGAAGCAGACTCTCGCGCGTTTCTCATGAGTTACACCTCTGTCTGTTTGATTTAAAAAAAAATAAGTGAATTAATTTAACCAAATAGAGGCCATTTTATTTGGAATTAACCCATTCAGTGGAGAATTAAATTGGCAAAAATTAAGTTATTTTAAGCAATAATTTCAAAATACTAATTTTTTTCTAAGATTTTTAGCGTTTTCCAAAAAATATTTCGCGTCTTGTAAGGAATTTTGGGAAATTTTGGATTTTGAATTGAAGCTTAATTTTAGGTAAAGATGTAAATTTGATGTACATTCATGAAACAAGTTTTTTTTTCTCAATTTTTTTTGCATATTTTACATTTTTTGTATCTCAAATAGTAGCAATACTTCAAATATATTACTTTTCCGGAACAAACCATTTCCCCCCCATTTTTAGTCTTTTTTGCAGATGTATATTATCAATTTTCTCCAAAAAGGCACTTTTTGTCCAATCGGGATAGAGAAAAATGTATTTATTTTAATGCTCGGAAAAAATGGGGTCAAAATGAAAAAAACTATCTTATACCCGGATATAAATTTTGAAAGTTGATCTCCATTACAGTGGGCAATTCCACTGAGTGAGTTAAATTGAATTTAAAATTACATTCTATAAATATTGCTACATGTAGATGACCAAGGCGTAATAGATATAAACATAAATTGCATCGATACATGAACCAATTACGTTCCACTCAGAGTTTGAGTTTTTGTAATTCGGGTAAAGGAAACATGTCCAATGACAGCTTCAAATGACTGCAGTGATGGTGAAGTTAAAGGGTGGGGTGTGACAATTGTGAGGGTATGTCCAAGGGCTATCGCTCATTCGCCGCTTTGAATGAGTAATTCCTGGTCTGGACATACCTTCAGTTAGGATTGCCGGAGGTACGAACCGATCCGAAGGCCTTCCGAATCAGAATCCCGCGTTTATGGACATGATGCATGCAGAACTACAGATAGTGAGGTGGGTGAACACGGAATGCCCAAAGTTTATATTTTATTAATACCGGGTTTCCCCTCCTCCCTTCTTCATCATCATCGTGCATCACTGATCACTGATCACTCTAAAATGGCAGAAAATGCTGTTTGTGGTTTATTAAAAAATAAATAAATCTCAGGATTAGACTCTGGACTATGAAAAACCTTGAAAACACCTTCAGTCAGGGTTGTCGTTGGTGGGTATCGAATCGAAGACTCTCCGAGTTGGAGTCTCGTTCGGAATCTATGAGCCACCTCTATCGGTTCTAGAAATACTTTTGGAGTGTAAGAATGATTTGAACGCACATCGGACAATATGTACACAGTACATCACACCTGTCAAACGTTTCCCCTCCCTCTCCCCTCCACCCGCGCATCTCGAAAATGGGCGTTACCCCTTGACCAATGTCCACTCCACCGTCCACTATCGCATACGCGCCGGTCATTCCTAATCACCCTCTCTCGCACTGCGCCAATCGCCTCGCATCGCTCTAGCGACGGCCACGGCAACTACGACGTCGCGACGCCACCAACGCCGCCCAGCGGACGAACTCTCCACTAGAGGCGTCTGTATGTCATACGACGAACGACGTCTCGGGCGGGCATGCGTCTCATATAAAGGGCCGGCGAGGTGGCTAGTTGTGGTCGAACTCTACGATCAGAGCCGAAGGTAGCCGAAGCCAGGCCACAGGGCAGCATGGTAGGGGAGGGGAGGCGACGGAGGGGCCACGAAGCGGGATACATTCGAAAGACCAGTCGGGCCGCGTTACGACGGCCGAATAGTCATGTGGAAATTGTGCGGATGAGATACGGTCATCTGTCATCTACGAACTATCACCTACGGCGCCGGTCTTTGATAAGTTACAACAATGAAGCTACCGCCCTCTACCCATATTCAAATATCGCCTATGATATTTAAAACTTATCTCCGATAAATTATTGTGCCAAAGTGTTAAAACATTTTAATCGACATTGTCGCGGATTACGTAAATTATTTACGTCACAACAATCGACATTTTCTTCAAGGAAATTAATTAATTTTTAAAAGTGTTAACTTCTTGTTTTCAAAATGTGATGAGTGATTTCCACAAAAATTAAATATTTGCGAGACTCAAAATTTTGGAAATTAATTTGTACATTGTGTGGCCGCAATGCCAGTTTGGTTGGACAAGTGTTAAATGAAGACAGTGACGAAGTGGTCCCAACCATGAAGGATTATCAGTACAACAATCTGTGAGAACAACGTGTTTTTGTCTATAAAATTGTTTTTGGACTAAATTTAAACCGTAGTGATGCGAACACAATTTTTTGGGGGGATGTGGACGCTGAATAATTATTAATTCCCCTGTTATTGGAAAAACACATAAGTCTCAAGATGAGGATCAAAATGCCCGCAGTCCGAATCGCACAAGGTAAAAACAATATCTTCCTTAATTTAATAATTATTGTTTTATTATCTTTTCAGTCGCCTGTAATATAAATAACTCCTTTTTATGTTAATTTTAAAAACACCCTCGACTGTTTAGTCTGTGTTGGTCGTAGATTAAAGGTAAAGAGATTCTTTAGTATTCTTGCGAATAAAAATTAAAACGGGGGTGGGGGTGGCTGTGACGTCGGGTCACGTGATGGCAAGGTTTTTAATTAATGAGTCGACGCGTTCCGTCGAAGCCGAGAGGGGGTGAAGTTTTAAGACGCTCTTTTTGAGAATTTATGATAATTTCGTGGCACAAAGAAGTCTTATATAAAATGTTGTTTTACGTGAAAAAATCTTACTTCCCTTCGGTCCTTCTCAGAGGGAGGTTGGCCAGGATTCTTGGAACATTATTTTTACGTAATGTTCTCTGTCTTTCTACTGTCGTTACCGTATGTTATTGTTTATTGAATCATAGTAATTGTACGAGTACTCGAAGTAATTACTCGAAGTACTAAATAGTATTGTCTATCTAAAAATTGTAGTGTCGATTGGATAAAAAAAAGTTTGACGTTCTGTAATAATTATTCGCAAAAGCGTGTGTATGTTTTTGACCAGCAAATTTTGTTTTAAGGTTTTGTGGAAAAAAATGTGAAAATGCGGAAATTACCAAAAATTTTGATTTTCTGTTATTTTGAAAATGTGAATCTAGCAATTAGTTCGTTTAGTGGAATAAACTATATTGCTTTCCAAATTCCATTAGTACAGTTCATGAATGTGCTGAGAATAGTTAAACGTGTGCTCAAACGAACAGCAAAAGGATTGCGGTTTTGTTCGTCGTAACAATCAAGTGCTAGTTTTCGGAAGTTCCGAGTTCGAGGAATTCCAACGTGTCTGTCTAGCGAAGCCGGTAAACATATTTGCCAGTGACCGTGTTCTTCCTGTGTGTCTGACTCGCCAGTTAAAGTGTCAGCGTGCGGACAGTGCGGACGTCAACAAAGTCAACATCCTCTGTGAATCACGCAGCGCGGGGGAGGGTAGAGTGATACCGGCGACTGAACGTCTTGCTGCCGCCAAGAGCGCTGGGCCGCCGCTCGCTCGCCCGCGCGCTAGGCCACCCGCATTACACATACACCTGCTATAAACTCACACGGCGTGCGTACTTCTGTCACAGTGCGGCGTCTTTCTACACGTCCTCATTTGACAATGTGTGTCACTCTTATTCAGATTCTTATTAATTTCAATGGTATGCCTAAGTGCTAAAAACGAAATTTTGAAGTGACAAATCCAAATTTTATGTCGCTAATTTTCAAAAGACGTGTTTTTCAGATTGAAAACAATTGGAATGCAAGTGCACGCAATTAAATTCAGTTTGATAAAACCTTGTTTCCAACAACACGACGATTTGTGAAAAATGTGTCCTCTGTCAAGATCTTTGTGTATTTTTATATTTGAGGCGTGGGGAGGGATCGAATCTGAAATTTATACTTGATCAAAGAGTGTAGTCAACAATTTTGGCACCACACGATTAAAATCTGCCGTAAAATCAGGTTTCTTTCAGTTTCATTTCACGAGACCGTTATCACAATTTCGAATCGATGTACCTCAAAGCCTCTAGAGTAGAATGTAGATTGTGGCGTGTGTTAAAATTGTCGGATCTTGTCTTTCTGACATTTTCGATTTTCGAACTCAACAATGTTGTAATGTAGACACCAATACTCTATGGGCATTAACTTCTGTACAGACGGATTGACATATTCTCGTTTCAACTGTGCAGAGACAAATAAATTGATGCAATTATTATTGTTGAGCTAGAAATGGACATGTGTATAAACTGAACCTGTGCATTATCATGCTGTTGAGTGCTTCGTTGCGTTATTGTCAAAACTAACTTTCATTATAATCGAAAACATGACAATCTATTTAGTTCATCACAGCTAGATCTCGAAATTCAACAAAGAAAAATTACAAGAATTAGAACATAATCCATTCATTGTTGTTTAACGTACCGGGATACTTTTAGTGACAATTTTGACGCTGGACATTGTCATTGTTACTGTTCCAAATGTTGGTACTGGTAAATCTTTGATATAGGTACATTGCGGCGATTGCTGGGCTAAAATTATGATGAATGTGAATAATTCATCAGAACATGCGCCCCAGAAACCGTCATAAATACAATATTATTGTTTATTGAATACCTGTTGTACACGTAATCGATAGGTGTGACTTCAACGGTGCGCAAGAAAGGTACATTTTCCCTACCCCGGGCCCTTACGACGACGTATTGTTCATCTATTGAGATTTCACTAGAGTGAATGTGTGGAAAGTTCTTCAGTGTAATATGCTAATATAACAAGCAAATGAATATATGTAACTGGCGTGATTACATGGGACAAACTGTACTTGGGAGGATTATAGTGTTGGCAGTGTACCTCACCTCACTACAAGATCGAGTGTGTATGTGTAAGAAGGAGACAAAAGGCGTGACTGTGATTGTCCAGCTTTTGCTAGACTTTGATGTACTTTTTTAACAGCTTTACATTGACGTGATTGTACAAAAATGACACGAAATGTATCCAGTGTTTTTTGTTTGAGGAATGAAAAGATGTTGGATGCGATTGTTTATGATGAAAAGTTGATAGCCTACCGATACATTCAATACTATTTGAAGATAAATCGCTACAATCACGATAATGTTCTTCTGCCAAACGTATTTATAAGTGTTAAAAAAGTAATTGTTCTCCAGGTAAATTAATTTTTAAAAGCTCGCAATTTTTTTAAATAGTGTTGTTCAATGAAAAAAATATACTCATACCGCTATAATCAATTTATTGATCAACGAATCCTATAAAACGTTATATTATTATTGAACATTAAGATAAAGGTACGGAGTCTTCTACTAATCCACTAACAATTAGATGAATTCTCATTTTCCCATGGTTTTCTATATTTTTCAGCAAGAACTAACCCCTCTAACAGTATCTAAAACTTTTGTAGATCTCGTTTGCAAAATAACAAACAGAACTACAGACCAAAGTGTGCTAATTACTAATCGAGAACCTGCCAATTAACACGTTTATTTGTGTGTTGTTGTTAGTATTTGTTTTTAAAGTTCACACAGACGATTGTTCTAGTGTCATTAAATTACTGTAATCACTTGCACAATTACAGAGGTAGATATCAAATGAATAATATTTAAGTGTCGAATTATAAATTCTCTTCACCTTAAAACCCAGAGGTGAAAAAGTTTTATAATACAGAAAATTACCCAATTTATTTAACGTTACTCAAAACTAGGCTAATTGTTAGTGTTGCCAATGTATTTATAACCTGTTTCAGGTGCGAAATATTATATGTTTTGCAACTGAAAGCGCTAGGGAACGGTTTTGGTTGCATGGACCAGTTTAAGATCATTGCAAAGATGTAATCTTGTGTCTACAGCTAATTAATAAAAATATAATTAGCTATTTTTTCACGTGAATTGAATGAAACAAGATTTTTTGGGAGTTTTCTCAGAATTTCTCGCCGCCGTTGGCATCGTAGCAACTTCTAACAATGTATATACGGTTGAATGATGAGCCGAGTTATTTTCGGCTGCGTTAATGATGTGAGAAGGGACAGACAAACGACTTATGTGAATGGGAAAGCCTTTTGGCGTAGCACACGCCCTTGCTCTTAGGGTTAGCCCTATATGACCCCTCACCTCAACCGTCCACTCTTACATAATGTTGAGTCACTTTTTTCTCTTTTTCAAAAGTCACAGCACCGTTTAACTTCATAAACCAATCCTAAACCTTCCTTGAGGATGTGTTAAAGTACACGCACGTAACATAAAACAATGCACTCTGCCCCAGACAGTATTGAAACATAAACCTCAAACTAAACCGATACGTTTAGTCAATCGAAACAGAACCGGTAAAAATCCACACTTGATAGGCTTCAAAATGGTGTAACTTTCAAGAACCGTTTATCGAATCTTAACTAAATTTTATACTCACGGTGGTCTCAATTTTCGGAAGGTTTGTTCTAGCCAAGGGTACAACGCTACCTGTTGTTTGATATAGACATAGCAACGCTACAAAAAACAGTTCATGACCTGTCTCAACAGAAAGGGGTAAGCCTCAGGCACGTTGTTCACAATTGTGTTAATGTTTTGTGTTTTCACTTGTAGTACACACACGCACCATGAAAAGAAAAAGAACATAGTACATAAATCTAAATCAGATAAACAACTCAATACGATCCATTAATTCTTTTCTAAATTAACAACTTATTGTGCGTCGGTTGCGCGCTGAGGTCGGTTCGAGTTTTATGATATGAACTGTTCACAAATCGTATTGTTCTGCATTGGGGCCATTCAACCTTAGTGCTGACTTGCGGTAACTATTGGTTTTATAATCCAATAAAATTAATATGGCGTGTCGACATTAAGATATGGAGCAAGGAAAGAAATGAATTCTTTCAAACATTGCAGATAAAGCAACGAAGGCAATCACCTGCGCTTCTGATTGAAAAATGCGCTCACCCATTCCTTCATTTCTAAAGAGTTTGTAACTATGTTTCAATGCAATGAGGAAGATATCATAAACATTTTTTAACATTTTACAACCAATACAAAAAAAAATGCGTTAAGCAGACCTAAAGGATAAACCAAAGAACGTTATCTTATATCGAGGATATTCTGGTTTATTGTAAAGAAATGTAGTCATAATCTTGTGCAATCTGTCAGGACTAAGCTGATGATCACTCTATATGTAAGACATGAATGTAATGGTCTGTATAAGATAGCTGTTTTTATGTTGAACTCTCAAGTTAATGGACACATCACACTTGAAAGATTCCGATGTTATCTCAAATCACATGTATCAATATCAAATAAATGTATATATGCTTGTATCATGTGCAAATGCAATGATGACCATACACATAACTTGTCCAGAGGGAACTAGAAAATAATTTAAAACAGGTACTCAACGACCTGTTGATTTTACGTTTATATGTATAATATGACCCTGACAGTTTTCTCAAAGAAGAGTTTTCATTATTTTTATCTAAACTATGTATTGCAAATGAAGAGTTTATTTAGTATAAATTATACATAAACGGGTATGGCACGTTAAAGTACCGCTGTGCATTAAAAATCAGTTCTCTGACTGAGGGAATGTGACTGTAGATAAACAACTGTGTTTTTAACATGTGTGCTCACTCCACCGTGGTGAGACGGGGTATGTGTACCGCCAGCTTTGAAAACATCACCACAGTATTTGCAACTGAAAAGGTTGAAAAGGTGGAAAAGGTCGAACCACAGCTATAATTACCCCATGCTTTAACTAGCATATCTTTAAATAAAACAACGCGAATAATAATTACAAAAGCTTAAAACTATTTAGCACGCGATCGCGCGCAGGAAAACAATTACAAGAAGGAAAGGTATATAAATGAGATATAAAGAAAAGCACTGCAATAAAATCTTAAATTAAAAATGGCGAAACAACCGCGAAATTGCGGTTTATTATTAAAAATATTCGCGTGAGAAAGGTTTAATCATTGCCGAGTTTATGGGCTGAGTTTTCATTGTTGCTTAACGACTCAATAGCACCGCGTATCATGGACTTTTAGATGTGTTGATATTTTTGGTGATAATGATGAAACTGCTCACTCGCCCAGTATGCCGAGGAATATCTTGAGATATGTGATATACTTCAAATACTTCATCCACCATAGACGTATTTTTTAATCGGATCGAATCAAAAGTATGGCCAAGGCCCTTTATTACAGTAAGTTGTAAACTGTATTATGGATGGTTCTGATCTCGAATCTCAATCAGTCAAAAGAAAGAAAGTTCCATAAAATATTATACAAAGAAATATATATATTTTAAAATATGGTCGTAGAAAAGAATACCATTGTTGAGGAATCCACACTAAAAAATGTTCAAAATGTGTTTCGAGGAGGTTGATTTAGATGAACATAATGAAAATAGTGTGATATTGTGTTGATATTTTCGATACTATAATAGGTACTTGCTAGTTGCCACCATATTATATTACATATCTGCAAGGTACAAATAAATGCAAAATACCGTATCTTATAGGGCACAGGTGATTAACGACTAATATCCGGAAAATAAGTAATAGGTCCGACTCAAAACTGATAAAATAAAAAAGTCTCGGTTTGACTTTTTAACCCCTGTGAACATTCGAGGGCAGGCCGGTTGATTTAATGCATCATTATATTTACTTATGAACATCATCACTTTGGTCTATTTAAGCTACTCAATTTAAGTATGAATATACACGCAAACCTCTATAATTTTAAAATTGCATTCTCGACAATTTAATAGTCGACCGCGGTCATCGCTAGCATAAAGTTGACCCCCAAATATCGGAAAATTCACATAACGGACTTTTGCGAAGCGTACTCTTATTAAAATACAGGAAGGAACGTAGCCCCGTGTTAAATCATGTACCATCTCAAGTCTGTAATAACTTTTATTAAATCTCAACCACTTACCTCGCAACTCATTATTGTCAGTTTATTTGATAGGTATCTATTAAATTATCGAGTGTAAACAACTGTACGAAGCCTAATGTTAGTTCTTGTCTGTAATGGTTTGGGGCTAGCACGCTTGTTGGTCCATAATTAGTGAAATTATAACCGGCGTTTACAAGGTGTAATTTGGTAATTTGGTGTTGAGGTTATAGTTTGTTTATTGCTTCGCCGATGTTGGCTTAGCTTTGCTTAGCTTAGCTGGGTGTTGGGATGGTCCGCGGAGTTATTGCGTGAATATACACAGTTGATATGATGGATGTATTTGCGGTATAGAAATCTTGGCAATGTCGTTTCTTGTTAGTAGGCTAACATAAGTAAGTTGATTTTATGGGCGTTGTAAATGTCTAAGACTGTTACTAAACAATATTTTAATTAGTTGTTCGTTCGTTTAATTGGCTAGTTTATGGAGATTCCATACGCTTTGTATCTTGCAAGTTTTTGTAGGTTATGGTGAGTTCTCGTGCGGTTTTGCGTCCCGTATTTGCACATATTAAATTCTGCGTTCATTTCGAGTAATTATGACGAAACTTTGTAGTACTTTTTTGCAACTTTTTAAAGCGAAAATTTCGTGCGGTGCAGTGTAACTTTGCCTTGACTTTCAGAAAATGAATCCTAATTATTGTTTACAAAATGCAATTTATTATTTATAATTCTCTTCTTAGTTTAATGCTCTTCTTGAAATCACGTGCCAAGTGTAATTTACTGAGTTTACCCCTTTTTAATAAGTGACTTCCTCCAGAATCCAGAAAAAATTGAATTGAATCTGTTATAATTTTTATTTGATCTAAAAGTGCACAACTAGACAACTTTATATTATACTCGATGGTAAAACTGATTTACTTATTAATTTACTTTCTTCCCAATTGAACGATGACGAAATACACAAGAAACAAAACTCCCATTAGTAAGACAAATAAGTAAAACAAGTTGTGTGCGTAGATAAGAAAAAGATAGACGAATCTCTAGTCTAAACTATACGTCTCAGCCAGCCAAACATTGTGCGGTCTAAATCTGATACGTTCAGAAGTTCAAACATCTAATGTTCAACCCTTGCATAATTTCGCACCTATTTCCCATCCCTCGCCTTACATTTATGGCGCACTTCCCCTGGCCTATTTCTGTTGGAGGGGTGAACGCAGCCCGCCTCGCATCCCTCACCCCTCAAGAAGTTGCGTCAGTTCGCCGCTCGCAGCAGAGATAGCGCCACCGGTCGCACAGCGTGGCAGCGCGCTCACAGTGCCACTGTTCACTTACTTCGTTTGTTTGTAGGAAGTGAATCGATGTGTGCTAAATGTTTATAAAATTTATTCACAGCTTTTCTCATTGAGATGACTTATCTCAATAGCATCAGTGATGATGTCTATTATAAGCTGACAAAACATGAATGATTCAATGCTTTTCATAACTACTTACACGTGCTCTGCACTTTGGACTTTATACTGATGAGTAGGCCTAATGAGTGTTATGAATAATTGCTATAATTATGAATACTAGGAAAAACGCTTAAGTCCCGCCGCGTTGTTGGATGAGCGTAATTGGTGCATTGAGCTGCCATGTGTTATGCGAATTTTCTGTTGTTCTGTGGCAAAATCATTACTTAGTTGAAATTTTTTTTTAATTAAATTAAATTAAATTAAAAATTAACTTAATTTTTTTAATTTTTTTTAATTAATCGTAATTGTTAAAAAAATCGTAAAATTGCGATTTTCATAAGAAATAATTTCTCGATTGCGCTCAAATTTTACACTAATATATTAATTCATAAAATAAAGGTTCTGCGAAAAAATGATTACGATCGGATAAAGCATGTAGGTGTTATAAGTCAAAGAGTTGTTTAAAAAAAGAAAAACCTGTAAAATTAGGATTTTTATGATAAATATTTTTCAATTGCGCTCAATTTCACAAAAATATTTAAATTCATAACTACGGTTTCTGTGCAAAAAGGTTAAATCGGACAAAGCCATCTGGTCTTATAATCGAAGATTTTTCAAATGAAAAAATCGTAAAATTGCGATTCAGAGAAAAATTTCCGATGCGCTCACAAGTGGCAGTTCCTAATTCGTAGATTTCGAATGGCCTCTTTTAAATTTTATCAGCAATCGATTATCGGTTTCGTCGAGATCGTGGGGACAAACAGACAAAATACAAAAAAAAAAAAGAAAGAAAAAAAAAAAAAAACATCCGGATTTTTTTTCCATGTTAGTAAAATGGATCTTCGCTTCGCTCTAGCTAGCTCGCTAGCTAATACTCATAATACATTACTTTAAGTAAACATTATTTTTGCAAAACACCATTTCTTTTTCGCCATTTAATTGCAATTGTATTAAAAAACCGTTAATAACACTATTAATCGTAGTATATAAATTAGTTGATGGATTAAAATACAAAAATACAGTTTATATTATATTTATTGAATCACTAATGTAAAATCGCTATACAGTATGCTAGGGTATAATAATTGAAATACTTCGCTTTTACTATCTTGCAGCAATCAGCATCTCGGCATTACAAACCTATTATATGAATAATACAATGAATAAAAATTGATGGACAACAGGATAAGCACAAACTCAAATTTCAAATGCTGAAGCTCAAAACTCATTTTACATTTGGCATTGTGGGTAACTAATAATTAAATAACAGAAAACAATTCTAACATAGAATTTTTAAATCAATTGGTTCTGAGAATAATGTGGACCGTTTCATCCACCCTGCCGTAGTATGCATTTAGGTTCGGCCTTTCACATTAAATGACATCTGCTTTGAGCTCTTGGTCGGCTATTTGTTCTGCGTATCTCGAATCTTTTTAAAAAAAACATAAAATACATACACTTTGTCAAAATTCTCGAAATTTGCCCTCTTATTTTGCGGAAAATTACCTCCTGTGTCCGCTAATATTGTCTTTGACCCTATAATCTCGTGTCTTATCTCAGCTGTGTTATATCCTGTGTATTGATGCGCAACGGAGGTGTAGGTGGTCTCTATAGGGGCGGCATTACCTCACAGGTATAGCTTTGTCGGCACCTTTCATCTGCTGCGAAGTGCTAAGAGCGGGGACTATTTAGAGCTGGCTTAGTGCGTGGTGTGTCCACTATCATAACAGGCTTTTGGCGACCCTCGCTTGCCCGAGCCCCATCCCTTACCTACCCTAGCTTACCTTACCTTACCTAACAGCTCTATAAAACTCGGAATCTCTTATTGACTTTTTGTAAAAGTGCGTTCAAGTTTATAATTTGGGAGTTTTCTAGGGGTTTCAAACCACTAGACAAACTTTACGATTCCAAAGGTTCAAACAATTTTTTGTGGACGTTGCATTCAGTGTACGTAACCTATAGTTACAACACGAGATTAGTACAGGTGACACGAAAAACAGACAAAAAACACAATTCGTGGTCAACCTGTTATTTTTTACGTTGCGAGACTTTATTCCTAAAATTTAAAATAAAATTCAAGTATAATTATTTCTTTTGCATGCACGATACTATACTGTCGAATTGAGCCAGTCGTAGCACAACACGACCATTCCCCAAGGTATACGCATAAATTAGTGATAATACTTATTGACCCATAAAGCAAATTTAAAAAAAAAAACATTGATATGATTGTTTGTTATTGATCTGTTTGACAAAGCAACACTTTTCTACATGTTCGTTTTTTACTAACGCAAAGGATTACAAAAGCAATTAATCACAAATGTGTGTGACAAGCAACCATAAAGAAACTTAGAATGCAAATATGATTTTTATTAATTGTTTCTGGTAGACTAGATTGATAAGAATGAGAGTGTCATGTGCTAGGCTGCTTTTTTTTAAATGTTTGTTGTGGAATCGTCAATCGACCTCTCCTTCTAATCTAGACTCAAAAAATAATTACTCCACTGAACAATACACGTTTAAAACTTGTACGCACTCACTCACAGCAATATATTTGCATCCTCGGACGCGAGGTTGGCACGTCTGAGGATGGCTGCCGAAATGTCTCGCAGTGGGTGATTACTTTGATCGTTCTGCGGAGAAACTTAATTTTCTTTAACCTCTTCGGTTAATTAGTTATGTTTTTTTATCAATCTAGATTCGGTCTAGTTTTTATTTTTCGATTTCCTTATTACAATAAAATTCAACACAACTATTCAACAATGCTAGGGGGTGTGGGTGTATATACATACGCATTTATGTTTTTTTAAGAACTTTATAATCAGTTATAAAAACTGATCTACCTTCTTTGCCCTTATCTACAAGTAGTACAACCAGAATGTCACTCTAATATTTTTGAAGGTAACTTAATTCGTGCTTCACATACACAAGAAGTGGATCATGAAATGACACAGCTCAAATTTGTAGGATTTAGGAATAGTACTTAATATTTTACTAATTCATTTTAAGATTACGTTTTTGTGACCTTCTATATTCACATTGCAATCGCAGTAGCCTTGTGACATACAAACTCTAGGTGCATAAGAGAGAAGGCTTTCCTTTCGAACGCAGATTTTATATTATGTGCATGATTATCGGTCAGCTTGACTCAATTTAAACTACGTCACTTGGTATAAGAAGTCAATGATAACATGTCTTGGGAAGTGGTTTTTTGTTGGGGGGTTGGGGATACTCCATAATTACTGATGAAATATAAGTCCAGTATTTATTTATATAATTAGAGGTCTGTAAATTGAGGTGTTTAGGGAAATAGTATAAATAGTTAACCAGCTTTGACATGAGCTAATAAATCATAAACTTTATAAAAAAAAGTTACCATCGCTGTTCAATAACATTGTGTAAAATTATCGTCAAAATTTGCTAAAGGATTAAAATGTAAATTTCTAAATGCTATTTCTACTAACCTGTAAAAACATAAAACCTTAGGAAAATAATATATTGAAATGATTATACTGATCTGCCAGTGGAGGGAAAACAAAACCTGCCACCTCTTGAATGCTCTCGCCCTCGCATGCCAGCGGTCAGCCACATCGGTCTGTAGCAAATATCTCCCTTCTCTGCAATAATGGCGTCTACAAAATGCATAAATAATGTTGACAATGAAGTGTCAACTTTCACAGGTTTCTGCGGGATTCCCATGTTACCTGGGAGATCTGTAGCTGTGAAGATCGCCGACCCTGGCGCCTCCTTTAATAATTACTAGCCCCGGTTTCTGTGAAAATGAGGCATCCTCCGTTGACCACTGGATCGAGTCTTTGGTTACAATGGTTTTATTACAGGCGCGACCCTACAAAGTGTTATAGCAGGGAGACAGATAAATTTTATTTCAAATGTAAGAGGATTATAGTTTTTCAAGTATTTTCCAGGAAGACCTTGCTAATAAATCTGTATTTCTGTGCGGATGCTACACAATGGGTTGGTTGGAGCCATCGAAGTTTCTTGACGGCGGTGCTGAAATGATTATTGTTGTCTATACTTGGTTTGCAGACTGCCGCCTCGGAAGGAAATGTTTCTAGTCAAACTCCAAAACTTAGTTTAAAGGTTGGAAGAAATATTGATTTTTGTAAAAATTTGAAAATTTTCACCAAAACTATGAAAAAGTTTAAGTGAGCTCAGATTCTAAACTTTGGGTTGAAAGAAATATTGATTTTTGCGAAATTTTCAAGTTTCACCAAAAACTGTTATAAGTATACAATAACAAGGCCCGACATAGGGTCCCTTCTTGTATTGCATACTGGGCGTGGGATGCACAAGATGACATAAATCATGACACTTGACAAATTTTCGAAAATTATACTAAAAAAGGCTAGATCAATTACGCGAAATTAAAATTGTATATTTCCACAAATCGAAATTTTAGGTATGCATGTTAATTATGGACCTTACTAAGATTCTAAGGTATGATTGTTCATGACTCATGAGTATGTCCCTAGTGTGAAGACGAGAAAAATTACAGATTTGACCTCGAGAAGTGTCGCACAACAACATATGTTTCTCAATATATTTTATCTTGGATTGTCCAACCGCGTCGCCATGGACACATCAATCTTAGTTGCAAAACAGGTAGATAACGCTTCATCGTTTAGTGTCCAGGCGACGATTTATTGGAAACTAAAACAATAACTGACTTAGACATGATGAGATAAGAGGGAGTTTGGAAATAATCCCTCCGAAGGCTATTACGTTTTGTGGGATGTCCAGTTGATAAGGTGGACGAAAGAACGAGAACAGTCATCGGCGCGCGTTAGGTTTGCTCTTCCTTATCTGATTAGTATCTCCAAGGGAAATTCAATCACATGGATTAATGTCTTAGGCTTACGGCTTTGAAATTGACGGAAAATGTTACTATGGGAATATATTTTTACTTGCGTTTCTCACGGCACTGTGTAGATTAATTTACTATCTAACAATTTATATTACCTATAGTTTGGCTTATTTCTCGATTGTATAAGTCGGAAAACACACCCGTAGATTGGTACTAGGAAGCTTCGCAAACGTTTTTTTAGTCGCGTTGATGGATGAGCTTTTTTTTAAAGTTTTTAGTTTGCGTGGGATATCTTTACTTTTGCAAGTGCTTTGTTTTGCTGCCTACGCATTGTAGGTGATTGTTGTCAAGTTTCTATTATTAATTGTCAATTGTTATTATTTACTGTAAAAACCTTATATTAAAAGCTTTATTTCTATGGATTCTGGCTAACTTTTTCAACTTTTTCTTTCAAAAGGCATTACATCACCATAACCTTAAAGTCCATGTATAATATGAACTTTGTAGCCCCACCCGTTTGGTCAGAAATGGCCCAAATGGCACGAATATATCACACAAAAAATCGGGGGGAAAAAATGGAAAAAGTACGATATTAATGAGAAATATTTCTTCGATTGTACCCAAAAACAATACACCTCTAAGTTCAGAGATTTCGAAGGTCCCCTCAAATTTTCATCAAGATCGCATATGCCGTTTGCCCGGTAGAGAGCGAACAAACAGACAAAAAAAACAAACAAACAAACAAACAAAAAAACACCCGAGCTAAATTTTTTGGGGGTCGGTGAAATTGAAGTCTTCGCTTCGCTCATCCAAAATTTTATACAATCTAGAAATTGATAAATCGAACTCGGTCGTGGATCAAACCCGGGTCTTCCGTTTGCTAGCTTTTGAATGGTTCATTGATTAACATTTTCGTTTTTAAATCCATTGATAATCACTTTTCATTTTTAGATTCCCTTGCATGTATATTTCATCTCGTTTTAGGCTAAATTGTGTATGCATAACATAAAAAAGTCTGGTGCGTGAAATGACACCCTTAATACTGTTGCCCTTAATTGCTGACCCTGTTAATAATGATAATTAAAATGGTATTGTTATCGCCACGTGATCATATTCATCGCGGTAAATGTCATGATTCTAGAACAGACAAGAGAACATACACACCCTTTTAATCACGGCATCAGAATCGCACTGCTCACAATCATGCAAGTGATACGGCTGTAGCGTGTCTGCGTTGGCTACTCCACGCGCTTACACTGATATAGTGCATAGGGGGACGCATCGACGCATGTACATTCCACGCAGAAACGCATCAAGCTGACGCAAGCGTTTCATTGGGTAGATCTGAACAATTCTGCAGTGGCCATACGTATATCAACCCCGCCGTAAACGCAAGATGATCAAACCATATTAAAATCCATGATCAAACAATCTTTTCTAGAATGTAAAGAAATTACAATTTTTGTAATATGCTAGAATATCCGGAAAAATTGCATTTCTAGCGGCAGGTTGGCATTTCTGTCGGAAACGTTAAAAATAAAAAAGACAATAAAAACAAACATTGGAAACGCTATGTACATTATTGGATGAGCGTAGCGAGCGAAGCTAAGATTCCATTTCACTACACTGGAGAGAAAAATCCGCAATGTTTTTTTTCTTTTTTTTTATGTATTTTTGTCTGTTTGTTAACACGATTCCGACTAAACCGATACTCCGATTGCAAAAAATTTTATGGAGGTCTTCGAAATCTCTGAACTTAGAACTGCCACGTTTTTGAGCACAATCGGAAAATTATTTCTCATGAAAATCGCAATTTTACGATTTTTTTCGATTTTTTAAACATTTCTTCGACTTACAACACCTACATGCTTTGTCCGATTGTAATGATTTTTTCACAGAACCTTAATTTCATGAATTGATATATTCATGTGAAATTTGAGCGTTATCAAAAAACTATTTTTTACGAAAATCGCAATTTTACGACTTTTTTCGATTTTTTAAATTTTTTCGGCAAATAACACCTACATGCTTTATCCTATTGTAATGATTTTTTCACAGAACCTTAATTTTATAAATTAATATATTCTTGTAAAATTTGTGCGCAATCGAATAATTATTTCTTATGAAAATTTCTTTAAAATTTAATTTAATATTTAAAAATCTTCAATTTAGTAATGATTTTTTCACAGAACAACAGAAAATCCGCATAACACATGGCAGCTCAATGCACCAATTACGCTCATCCAACAACGCGGCGGGACTAAAGCGTTTTCCTAGTATATATTATTGACGTGCGGGTACCCGAAATTTCGGATTGGATCGGGTTTTGGGGCCAAAGTAAAAAATGGTACCTGATTTTCGGGTAACGAAATATATATTTTGGGGGATGTTGAAGTGATCGGTCCAAGATTTATATACTTAATTGGTGGAGGTGCCGGTCCAGACAATATTTAGTTGGAGGGGCCGGATCAAGATTTACAAACTTTATTGGTGGAGGTGCCGGTCCAGGGATTAATTAATTTGTAGCCTATTCAAAAATGACATTCAATGAAAATCCATACAATAGAAAAGGAACGAGAAGAAAATTATTTTGTAAGATACTTCACAAGTAAAATAATTATTCATTATCCAATAATTAACACGCGGTATTAACGGCTATCTTTTCCCGAGCCGACCCGATCCCGAACCCCTCTGTCAAAACCTCTACACGCATAGTCCTATTAAATTTTATTTTTTGTAAGAACTCAGAAGTGTCTCGTGGAATGTCAGATTCACAAAACACAACCAAATTTTACGGAAATCAATCAAAGAATGGAAAAATCCATCTAAGTCGGGTAATTTTTGTATCAATTTCCATATAATCAATTACACCTACGGGAGTGTTTCTCGAATAATGAAATTGAAAAATAACCAAATTGTTATTATCATATTAATATCTGTGTAGGCTTACAAGCGATGTAGGGGTAGGGGGAGTCTTCATCTCTGAACGATTCTCGTTCAAAGCACTGCCTCCTATATGCTACTCGTGGCATCTAGGAGGCAGTGGCTCAAAGTGTCGTCATCAGCCGCACAGGAAGCGAGCCGAGAGCCGCTACACTCCACAAACCATTCACCTGTCGAAGTCGAGTTTCTGACTCAGTGTGGTCAGCTGAGGCACAGGTCAAGCCGCCGACTCCTAGCATCACTTGACGGCTTGAGAACCGGACATCGCCATACACCTGGAACGACCTTGGGATCAGAGGTCTTTCTCATTAGTTAACACGTCTCCACTTTTTCTTGCAATTAAAACCGATGTCGGCAGGAAGACTTTACCCTTCTTACAACCACTATAAACACTAATTAATTTTAATTAACCGTGGTATTATTTCCAACATTAGCGGCACAAAGGTGCTTAATTTCAATATACGAAACATAATCATAATAATGAAAACGGTTTATCAAGCCCATATAGGTAGAGTAAAGTGTATTTATAATTTATAATTGGAGAAATCAATTTCTGTTACTCTTGCAGCCCGTATTTCATCTTGATATAATTATACGGATGTATGTGTGGTATGCAACATACATGTAGTTTGTAATAAGCACATAAAATTGTTACATACACTATTACAATTTTATGTAAATCAATCCAGAAATAAAAAAAATCCATCCCAGCGGGGTATCGAACCCGGTCTCCCGAATGCCGGTCGAGTGCTTTACCCCTATAAGCTGGATTGTTGGTGCATTGTAGATCTGAATAGATTGGAACAGTACTGCAACGATTCTGCTGCCTTTGAACTGACCATCTAAACGCGATTTAGAATGCCATTACCGAACGCAGGTATGAGCGAGGGTTTATTTCTCAATTTCATTAATCGGGAAACACTCCCGTAGGTGTAATAGATTTTATGTAAATCATATGGGATGGATTTTTTATTTTTTTTTAATTTCGAGATTGATTTACATAAAATCTATTACATCCACGGGAGTGTTTCCTGATTAATGAAATTGAGAAATACACTATATTACAAATGCAATATACTATAATATAGTTTTGCTGTCAAGTATAATTCGAACTTAATACAGATGAGAAATGAAGAACGAATTAAAATTTAATTATAAATAGCTTTTTTGTTCGTGATACGTGATGTATGTATTGAATCATTTCGTTCGTATTCGTATCGTATGCCACTTTTGATTGATATATAATCAATTGCCATGCATATTGTGTACCGTTTTGATAGCCATGCACACATTGGTCAAACACATCAATTCATAGCTTCACATTTGCCAAAACTCTTGAACGCATCCAAGCAAGTTTTCATTCGAATACGATCCCTATCTCAGTCGTTTATTTGCGTATAGTGTTTTGTTTTGACCAATCTCGTAAGTCAGTCGAAGAATTCCGGTTGTCCACTTTAGATCGTACCCAACTTTACCGTTTAGCCGACACAGACAGAAGAGCATGAGTAACGTTGTTGTTTTATCTCCGCAATGAATGATTATTAATCATAGGCAGCAGCGAACAGACCGGTAAACGCGGAGATGGCGTGTTTTGGACAGGGCCACACCCGAATCGGCGGACTTCGGTGGTCAGCGGCGGTAATCGCTGGGAGCACGAACCACTCACTGCTCGGTGCACTGGAGGGAGAGCCTTGTACAACGCAAACTAGACTTACTGGCTGGATGTACGAGAGCAAGAGACTGGTTCGGGATCGATCCCCGTCAAAGTCAATTCTGACCAGGGGATTTCAAGATTTATCTCAGTCATAAAAAACAATCCAAAAACTTTCAATCGATCGAAACTACCTTGATACTTGTTATTAAAATTTGCAATTGTTAGGTAATATATTTTTTAAAACTAATATCGATTTCTTGTTTTTGGATGATAAACAGAATTTAAATTTGTGTTTTATCTTCTGTCTTACCTTATGGACAGTGATATTTTTCAAAATAAAATTAAGATAAATGTAATGAAATATTTATTTTATGGAGTGTCAACCGTCATGCTGGCTAATTGTTGCCTGAAACAAATTCAACCTTTTTAAAAAATTAAACGTCTATCCTATTCAGCTAAAAAAAAAAGGTTTACAAAGGAGGACAACTAAATAATTCTAATTACAAAGATGCAGACACAACAATGAACTACAGTTAAGTAAATATTTGAAATAGTAATATTACAACAACAATGCATTAAAACACAACAATTTTGGTAACAAATTCAAAAAGGATATTAAATGCAATTAATTAATGAATCAAATATAAAAAAGTGGTGGGAAAAAAATAAAATAAAAAAAGAACGAATAACACACTGTATTGTTCATGCTTGCTTTTCTGTTAATCGCACAAGATTTTAATCACAGTATTTTTTAACAATAGATTTCATTTAATTTATTCGCAATCTTTTCAAACTTAGCATCTCATTTCCCGCGTTTATTATTCACCATTCGAGTGATGACCATTTACAATACAATAAATTACAATACATTTAATTCAATCACGTTTATAAACGCACATTAAAACTTTTATTACTCACAGCGATGTTAGTTGTTTTCAACACAGAACATTTAATTTACACCAACAGTAAATCTTGAATCATTCTTCCGCTCTGGCGTGTTAAAGGTACGTTCGTATACATTGATTAATTAAAGTCATAAAGCTTCATTAAAATGTTGTGTGTGTGTGGTTTATCCGACTCATCCTGGGTTTCTTCGCGTTAGATGAGACGCGTGTTAAACAATGTGATAATCTTGATTGAAAAGACACCGGTTGTATAGTATGAGGGGAATAATTGAATACGCAAATAAAATCACGTCGATCAAACAGACCGCTGTTCGCTTCAATTGTTGTAAATTATTAAGAAGACTATATATAAACAAGTCGCGCAAGCGCGGCTTGAAAGCCGCTACGCGGAGGGAATGGAAAACCTCGTACTTGGAAAACCTCGTAGTTGGAAAACCTCGTTGACGCGACAAAATCGCGAATCGGTCCGCGTACGGCCGCGATACGATAGTTTTCGGGTGACGTTTGTCGTTTATCCGAAGACCTGTGACAAATTTGTTTTCCGGGACACTTTCAGAACGCCGCCGGACGCTGTCCGCCGCCTCTAAGTACGGTGAAAAATGATTTTTTTTGAAATTGATAATTTTTACGCCTTTTGTTTTAAAATGGGGGGAAAAATTTTTTTCCCCTGGGCAATTCCAGAAAAAATTTTATTTTACGGTAAGTTAAATTTCCCCTCTTTCCGGGGGGGCGATCCGCAAAGCCCAAAGAGGGGGGGGGGACCAGACTACTGAAAACATTTTTTTTTTAAAATCCTGGAAAAAAATTTTTTTCCGGTGACACTTTTTTCCCGGGGTTATCAAAATATGCCCCCCCGCCCCGGCCGGAAACCGTGGGAGCTCGAGATTTTAACCTGATCGAAAGGGAATTTTGGGGAAAGATATAATACAAAAGAAAACTTTTAATCCAAAAAAAGGGCCCAACTACTATTTTGAGAAAAATTTAAAAAAATTTTTTTTGGCAACGTTGAAATAAATTTGTTTCGGGGAAGGCGGCCCCCTAAAGTAATGGGAAAGGGAAAAAAATTTAAAAATTTAAAAAAAATTTTGAAAAATCCCCCAAAAAAGGGTGAGGGAATGCCCTGAAAAATTTTTTTTTGGGACTTAAAAATTCCCCCTTAAAATTTAAACCCACGGCTTCCCCTTGACCAATCATTCTAAAAGGGGCCCGGGGGGGGCCCCCGACGGACGAAAATTTCCCAAAGCTAAAAATGAATAAATTTTTATTGGTTTTTTCCAAAAAAGCCCCAACCCTTAAAAATAAACGAAACTAAATTATTTTGTTGGGGCCCGTAACCTCTGTGCACCCCAACGGGCCCCAAATTGTAATCCCCTAAAAAATTAAATTGCTTGAAGATATAAATGAAAATGTTTTAAATTTATTTTTCCCAAAAACCCCCCCCCCCCCAAAAAAAAACACACACAAAAAAACATTTGTCAGGGGCATCTAGTAAAAAACACAAAAACGGGGTCCCAAAAATTCGGATTCGTACGGGAAAAATTTAATAAATTTCACGAATAATTAAGGTTATTCTTTTTTAAAACCCTCTATTTTCCCCCCCCCAAATAAACCCCCACCACTTTGTCCTCCCCGTTTCCCCCCCTCGTGGCCCCCTTTTGGGACTTGATTGCCCCCACCCCCCCCCAAAGCCCGCCTCCCCCAACCGAAAAAGGAAGTCCCTAGTATAAAAACATTTATTTCATTAGGGGGAAGTATTAAATTGTTTCTCGATTATTTTAGTTGCACCTAGGGGGGCCCAAACCCCACTTTTGGTGGAAGTCTATGCGGGTCTCGTTTTGGCCCAAGGGCTTTCTAACGTTTTCAAAGGTCATGATTTTTACGATGTGCATGTGCAAAAGCTGGAGTTTTATATGGACATTTTTTCCCCTGGTTTTAAAAAAAAATATTTTTCCCAAAAAAAAGACCCCCCCAAAATTTCAACCAGACCAATCCCTGACTTATTAAATCATTTTTAATAGCAAAAAATAGATTTCTAATAATGTGGGCCCCCAAGTGTTTGTATCTACTTGTAGGGGCCTTTTCCAGTTTACGAAACGCACTTTTTTAAATATTTGTGATCAGTAAAAAATTAGCGAAAAAAATTCACCGCGAGAGTATTCAAAATTTTAATGGGGCTTTTTTTGCCCCCGGGATCTGGAACCAAATGGTTGATTTTTGTTGTTGGGGGGAATCCCC
The DNA here is from genome assembly GCA_024449915.1 of Sweltsa coloradensis. Taxonomy (NCBI): domain Eukaryota; kingdom Metazoa; phylum Arthropoda; class Insecta; order Plecoptera; family Chloroperlidae; genus Sweltsa; species Sweltsa coloradensis. The sequence goes on along the minus strand of JAMZAV010000246.1, from coordinate 317,062 downwards.
AAAACCTTAGACGTATTTTAAAAGGGCCCAAAAAAGGGAAATCGAATCTTTGAAGGCATATCCGTTAAATGACTTTTTTCCTTTTGCATGCATACGAAAATGCCCTTTTTTTTTTTATGGGGCCTTTTTTTTTAAAACCACTTTTGAGTCCCCTTTTTTGGGCGCTCAGGCATTCAAAATTTAGGATCAAAGAAATTTTTTTTTGAAAGTTTGATTTTGTTATAAATTAATGAACCCCCGGGTTTGGGACAAAAAGTCAAAAAGGGCCCTTTTTTGGGGCTTTTAAAAAAAAAAGCATGTGTAAAAAAAATTTGTTTTTTATGCAAAACCGGACACGCATTGCAATTTGTCTCCCCCCCCCTGTCTCCCCTTTTAAAACGTAGCCAAATATTGAGTTTGGAAAGGGGAAAATTTTCCCTTAAAGTCGGATAAAAGGGGTTTTTTTACAATTCTTAAAATTTAAAAAAAAATTTTTCCCGTGCTTTTTGGGGCCCTTTGAATGAAAAATTTTAAACCTATAAAAAAGTTTTCCCGGACCGAACCGAAGGTTTCCCACCAACCCGGGTTCGAACACGGGTTTTTCTAAAACCAAATTTATTTACTTTCCCTTTTATTTTTCCCGGGACTTTTAAACAGCCTTTGTCTTTCCCAAAATGGGAACCGGGGAAAAACCCAAAAATTTTTAAAATTTTTTAAAGTTGCACTGCAAATTTTAAAAAAAATTTTCCAAACTTTGAAATTTTTTTTTCCCTTTTGCAATCAAAAGGGAAATATCGGGGAAATTTTGGGGTTTAAAAACCCCCGTTTTCTATTTCTTTCTTTCGAATTGTCAAACCTGGGGGCTCTACCGCGCTTTCTCAAAAAAAAAAAAAATGGAAAAGGAAAACCCAAACAAGTCCGAAAAAAAAAAAACGGTACACTTTTTTTCCCGTCTGGCCCCCCCGCTTTAAAACCCCCCAGGGGCCACCTCACACACCCGTAAGTGAATTTAAAAAATTGGGGGGTTTTTTTAAAAACATTTTTATTTAAACAGAAAAATTTAACTTTTTCAAATTTTTACGCGCTTTTCAAAACGTTATCTTCCCCCGGCCCAAAAGTAAGGGAAAACGGTCCAAAAAAACCTTGGGGGGTTTCCTGTACCCTAAAAAGATTTCAAAACGCGCCGGTGTCGTCGGTTTGGAAATGAAAAAGCCTATTTTTGGGCGCGGCCCCCGGGTGAGAAAAAAAAAATTTATGTTTTTTTTTGAAGCCAAAACGGACACGCACGACTATTTTGGTCGGCCCAAATAACGTGTAAAACAAATGCTACAAAATGGGTCATTTTGGGAAATCACGATTATCGCAAAGGTCCAATCTAGGTCGGATAGCCCCCCCGTTAATTTTAAAAAAAATTGTGTACCTTTATTTTTTAAACGATTTTAAAGGAAAAATAAAAAAGGGTAAAAAAGTGTCCAGAATCGTATTCAAAGGGGAAATCTACTGCCCGGGGTTCAAACCAAAAGGTTTTAAAAAACCCAATTTTATTAAAATACCTTCTTTCATTCCTCTCTTAAAATTTTTCCTCCGGTTAGCGGGAAATAAATTCCAAGGGAAAGGGCGTTTTTTAAATTTTTTAAATTTTTTAACTGAAAAATTTTCAAAATTGCCCCAAATTTTGGGTTTTTTTTTCGCGCATTTTGAAAAAAGTGGGGACTTTTTTTTTAAAAACTTGTTCCCCAAATGCATTGGCTTTGTAATTGGCAAACTTTGGGCTCTCCCGTAAACCCAAAAAATTTTTCCAAAAATTTTGGGAAACCCGGGGAAAACCCCAAACAATGCCCCCAAAAAAGAGAATGAATTTTTTTTTCAAAAGGGGGCCCCAAATTGACCGGGGGTTTTTATTTTATTGTGTACACTTTGAAAAAAAAAAAGGACTTTTGGGGGAATGCTCCAAGAATTACCCGGGTTTTTTCAAAAAATTTCCCTGCTTCAAAATTTAAAATTTTTTTTTTCGTCGCCCCGGCCAAAATTTGGGAGTTGGTCCAGAACCCTTCACTTTTACTCGCCCGGGTAGCCCATTTCAAACACGTGGGTCCCGGTCGACTTTTTGGGCGCGAAGCGTCTTTGGGGCGGCAACCGCGAGTACAAAAAGGAAAAAAAACCGGTTTTTTTTTTTCGTGTTTTTCGCTTTTTGACCCGGAAAAAAATTTTTTTTTGGGTCGGGGGTATTTTTTTTCGGAAAATTCGACCCTTTTTCTCGGGGAGGAGCTAAAATGTCGGGTTTTTTCACGTTTCCTTTCGGCGGGGGAAAACGTCTCGCGTGGCAAAACTTTTTTTCCCCGCCGCCAGCCCTGGATTTAACAACTATGGGTTTTTATAGACAAGCGCGCTTACCGCGGCTTGAAAGCCGCTGCCGGAGGGAGTAAAAACCCTCGTATTTGGGAAATACCTCGTATTTGGGAAAAACCCCCGTTCCGGGGAAAAACTCGATATCGGTCCGCGTCGGCCCGCGAGGGGTTTTAAAGTTTGCGGGTCACGATGTGCGTTATCCCGAAGATCGGGAAAACTTCGTTTTCCGGGACACTTTGGGTTTACGCACCCAAACCCCTGCCCACCGCCCTAAGAAATTTAAAATGAAATTAATAAAGTCTTTTTTAATCAATTTGAAATTTCCTTGACCCCAAAACATTCCGGGGAAGCTTTTTCCCGGGTACAAAAAAGGTTTGCCTTGGCCGCCCAGTTTAAATAGCCCCCAAAGATGGAGCCGACGGCCCGAAAAATCCCCCAAGAAACTAAAAGGGCCCCATTTTTGGGCAACTTTCGGGTCCCGTCTAAATGTTAGCCCCATCCGTGCGGTTCCGTGAGCCCAAAAAAGGAACCAATCGGCAATAATTGCGCCTTTTGTAAAAATCCGGACAAAAATTTTTTCCCGGAAGGGTTTTTGGGGGACGTCTTTTTCCCCAACGTCCGCACGGATCCGAAGACCCCGGGAGAGGGACCAGATCAAAACATACTTTGCATTCTCGAAAATCCTGGACAAACCTTTTTTTTCCGGGACGTTTTTCCGGTATGAAAAAATATGCGCCTCGTTTTGCCCGGTTCCTTTAGAGCCCAAAAAATGGGACCCGGTCGAAAAATTTTTTGGGCCCCTTTTTGAAAAAACCCGGGTAAAATTTTTTTTCCGGGACACTTTTTGGGGACTTGATAAAAATTTGCCCCCCGGCCGCGAAGTTCCGAAAAGCCCGAGAGGACCGGTTTGGGACAAATTATTCGCCTTACGTAAAAATCGGGGTAAAAATTTTTTTCTGGGACACTTTTGGGTTTACGTAAAAATATGCCCTCAAACCGTTCGTTTCCGTAGAGCCCGAGAGAACCTGATGGACTGTAATTGTGGAATTAAAAAAAAAAACAAATTTTTCCCCATTATGCCCCAACCCCAACTTTTTTGAAAAATTTAAAAAAAAAGCTTTTGGCCACTTCAAATAAAGGTGTTTCGTGGCCGTAGCCTTGGGCATGGCCCTCTGACGTAAACGGAAGGGAAAAAATAAATTACAAAATTTTCAAAAAAAGCCCCAAAAAAAGGGGGTAGGAATTGGTCGGGTTTACCCTTTTGACTTGGGAAAATTACCCCTTTTAATAACCCCTTTTCCCGCGAAAGACCAAAACGGTTTTTTAAGCCCAAGATGGAACCCCACGGCCCAAAATTGCTTAAAAATATTTAATAAGCAATTTTTTTTTTTGATTTTCCAAAAAAGATATTCATGGGGCCCCTCACGATGGAAAATTTTGGTTTTTAAAAACCCAGTTTCCGCAAAAAGCTGGAGATGTTTATAAAACGTATTTAAATTTTCATTTTCCAAAAAACTGCCCCCCCCCCCTTACAATTGCCCCAGTTGTTGAGAAAAGGGAAAAGTTATTTGGATTTCCAAAAAATTTACTTTTGATTTTTGGGGGGGGGGAAAGCCCCCATCACAATGGAAATCCCGGTTTAAAACCATTTTTTCCCCCAAAAGCTGGAAGATGTTGTGGGAAAATTTTTAAATTTTTCCCTTTCCAAAATCGGCCCCCCCCCCCCCCACCAAATTTCCCGAGTTTTTGAGAAAAAAAAATGTTTTTTTGGGTTTCCCAAAATAAACGTTCAATTTTTAAGACGCTTTTTTTATTTTTTCACGACGCTAAACCCCTCACAATGGAAAAGGGAACCCATTTCCCCCAAAAGTGGAAATTGGGGATAAAAAGTATTAATTCCCCCTTTCCAAAAAACGGCCCCCCCTCCCCCCCCAATTGGGCCCCGGTTTTTTGAGAAAAGAAATGTTTTTTTTTGGGTTTCCCCCAAAAAAGGGCCCTTCGATTTTTCACGGCCCCTTTTGGGCTCCCCCTTGGCCTCCTGAAAAACTTTTTAAAAAACATTTTTTTTATTTTGGGAAACCCCTTTGGTTTTTTTTCCGGGTTTTTCCCGGGGCGCCAAAAAATCGGCGTCTGACGTCCGGGTTTCCCTAGTGTCCGAAATGGGGGGATCGGACAACAATTGTAAAAGGTTTTTTTAACAAAAAATAATGTTTTTTGGGGTTTTCCCCAAAAATGACCAACATTTTTCCCAAACCCTTACGGAGTCGCTTCGACCTTCAAAAAATTTTTTGGGAAAAAAAATTTTTCAAATCGGTCAACCTTTTTTTAAATTTTTCCTGGTTTTTCCGGGAAAGCCGTATTTTCTGGGACGCTTTTCCCGGTTTAAAAGAAAAAATTTGGGCCCGTTTAGTCCCCGGGACCGTAGAGCCCAGGTTTGGGCCCGGATCGGAAAAAAAAACTGCCCCCTTGGTGAAAATAAAAGTTTTTTTTAAACCCCAAAAAAAACCCCAAACCCCTTTTTTTGGGGAAATTCAAAAAATATTTTTCCCCACGTCTAAATTTGACAGATCCGACTTGTTTTTTGGGCCCGGCCCGCTGACGTGTTCGGGGTTTGGCGAAAAATGGAAAATGAAAAAAATTTTAAATCCAAAAATTCCCCCTTTGGGAACCCCCAAAAAAGGGTGACAGAAACCCCGGGGCCAAAAAACGTCAATTTTCCCCGTTTAAAAAAGATTATAATCGTATCGTTTTTAGCCCTCATGCCCGTCCCTGTTTGTGTTTTTTTTATGTACTGAAAAAAATCGACTTTTAACCCCCCCCCCCACCCCTCCCCCCACCTTCATATCCCCTTTATCATGGCCCATCACGACGGAAAAAACCCGGTATTAAACCCTAATTTCTGCCCAAAAAGGCTTGAAGATATTGAAAAATGTATTAATTTTCCCTTTCCAAAAACCCCCCCCCCAAAATGGGGGAAATTTCTGCGTTATTTAAAACAGGGCCCGGAAAAAACGGGGCCTTTCACGCAACCCCGTGACATAATTTTAAAGAGCTTTAAACCCAAAAAAATTTTATAAAAATTTTACTTAAAAATTTTAAAAGGGTTTTTGGAGGGAAAAAATCGGCTTTTAAAACCCCCCCCCCCCCCCCACCCACACCCACTTCGTTCATACCCCTCATCTTGGCCCATCACGGACGGAAATACTGGTATTGAAAATATTTTTCGTCAAAAAGGTTGAAAATATTGAACAAATGTATTAATTCCCCTTTTCCCAAAAACCACCCTTTGCCCCCCCCCTTTCCCCCAAAAATTTTTTTATTTTCAGCGTTTAGTCAAAACCCTCCTCGAAAAATTTTTATGCCCCTTTGGGCGCGGCCCCGTGACGTAAAAAACCGAAAAAGTTAATACATTTTACCAAATATTAAAAGTTTTTAAATATTGAAAATTCGACTTTTCATTCCCCCCCCCCCCCCCCCCACAAAAATATCTGAGATTGCCCCCAACATGGTTTCATGTCCTAGTTGACCCTTTAACACAACCGACCCCTGTGGGGATCATTGTTTTTAAATTTTAAAAATTTAAAACATTTTTTAAAAATTTTTTTTTATAATTTTTATTTTTTTATATTTTAACCACTCAAATTTTGCCCCTTTGGAAAAACCCCCCACCCGGTTCATGTCTAGCACCCCATTCCCTTTTAGTTTTGTAGATTTTTCCAAATTTTTAAGGGAAAGGGGTCGTTTGGTTTTTTTAATGTCCCTTATCTTCCACATGAGCCTTGTTCAAGTGCAAAATTGTTTTTAATTTATTTCTTGAATTATTGTATAGTAGGCCTAACCCTTTTTAGAATTTTCAATTGCTAATAAAAATAATTCACCCCCTTCGAAAAGTGCAATTCAATAACTTGGGCCCTACCCATGTAGCTGTGCTGTCCGTGCTCATGTGTTAGCCCCCGGCCTCCACAATTCGTTACGCGTTCACTTGTACGCACTTTCCCTCCGCACGATTTCTGCATGAAATTGGGGGAATGTCAATCCAAGCCAAAAGCATATCCCCTTGACGGAGCTGCCGCCTACTCCACGCGCCTAGTTCTGGCTCTCGCGCCCCAACTATGCGAGGGAATCACCGGGGAGGCCCCTTCCCTTTTTTTATGCATTTTACGCGTCTAATCTCGCACACCCCCGTGCTGTTGTTTGGGTGGGGCAGAGGGGTGCTCAGCTTGCCTTTTCGGTTGGGCAGCAGCTCCCCGGGCTGCCCCCCCAAAAAAAAGTAAATTTAAATTTTTCAAAAATTTTAATGTGTATGTTTTAAAAACTCGACTTTTTAAAACCCCCCCCCACCTCCCCCCCCCATTTTTATATCCACTCCAAACATGGGCCCCCCACACGGAAATTTTGGTATTAAAAAATTTTCCCGCAAAAGGCTAGAAGACCCTTGATCAAATGTATTAATTTTCCCTTTCCAAAAAATTTCCCCCCCCCCCCCCCCCAAACCCGTTTTAAACGCGGGGTCTAGTCAAAACCGTCCTCGAAAAACGGATGCCTTGCCGCGCCCCGGGACCCTAATTTGAAAGGCAAAAAACCCAAAAAAGTTTAAAAAATGTCACCAAGTAAATTTAAGGCTTATAAAATTTAAAAATCGACTTTTTCCCCCCCCCCCCCCCCCAACCCCTCCTCGCCCACTCCTTTGTTTTCACAATCATCATGGCCCATCACGACGGGAAAAACTGGTAAATTAAAAATAGTTTTTTGCAAAAAGGGTAGAAGTATTGATCAAAAGTATTTAATTTTTAATTTTTAAAAAAACAACCCCCCCCCCCCCCCCCCTCCTCGAAAAATCCATCGTAAACACAATCCCTCATGGCCAAACAAAGACGGAAATTTCTGCTCACTTTCCCCGGGGGCCCAGCTGGTTTTTCGCCGCCCGAACTACGAAAAGGGGGAAACACTGGCATTGTTGATCATTTTAAATTCCTTTCGGTTTTCATTTCCGTGTGGCGAGAGCAAATGCAAAAAAATTTAAAATTTGTTTTTCCCGCACCAAACTTTTCTTTCTATTGTGGGACCTCAAAGTTAAAAAAGGGCCCCCCCTAGGAAACCCTTTCCCCCTTCGGCAAAAAACTAAAATTTCCTCCGCTTTTGTAAAACAATATAGTTGAAGGGAAAAAAATGCCCCCCCCCCCCCCCCCCAACCCCCAACCAAACAGGGTCATTTCGGCGTGCGGCAACCCGTCGCCTACGAGGCGATAAAGGGAACGGGGAAAAAAATCGGCGTCGTCAGATCTCAGGAAATCTTGAAAGCCCCCCCCCCCCCCCCCCCACTTTTCGGGGAATTTTTAAAATAAGTTTACAACAAGGTTAGAACCCGGGGGCCGGGGGGGGGTGTACCTTAAAAGCTTCGGCCACAAAACTTTTATACCAACGCTTGTTTAAACAGTATAGCCGAAGCAAAAGAATGGCCCCCCCCCCCCCCCCCCCCCCCCCCACCCAAAAAACAGTTTCATTGGGGCGTCCCCGTCAAACCCAGTTTTCCCCGAGGCGAGATCGGAAACTTTGGCGAAAAATCTAAAGTCGTCGGTTTCCCCTCACAATCTTTCCCCGTAGCACTCACCCTCTTCAAAGTTCCCCCCCCCCCCCCTCAAATTTTAACCCCGACGTGGTCCCAGCCCAATTTTTCCTTTAATGACAATAAATATAATTTTTGTTCCCGATCCCCGAAGTCAACACAGTGGGGTATTGCGGGGGCCCAGTAAAAAAAACGTGCCAAATGCTTTTCCCCCCCAACAGCGCCTCTGTGTGTTTTGCACATAAAACATTGGGGATATAAATAGATTTTGCTTTTCCCACAAAAATTTCATCTCGTCTCAGTACTAAACCCGAAACAGTAAGCAGCCAAAAATTTTTAAAAGAAAGATAAATTATTTTAAAATTTTTGAATTTAAAAAAAATTTTTCAAGTTTTCGTTTTGGCGTCAGGACCTTTGAAAAGTGAGATGAAAATAAATGTTGTTACAAAGATTAACCTTCATAAAAATTAAATTTGCCCAACATGGTGGGACCTTTAAAATTTGAAATAGTGGCCGTTTCCGGGCCTTTTTTGAAAAATCATTTTTGGGTTTAAAAAAATGCTATTTCATTTTTATAAATAAAATTTCCATTGATTGTCTTTTTGGGAAGGAAAAAAAACGGTAGAATGTAACAAAAAAACAAAATGTTTGTTACGCCAAGTAGATGAATGTCCCCTGCGTGCCCAAAAGGAATTTTTCGTTTTTAGAAAAAAATCTCCCTTTTAGCTATGCCCTCAAAAGTGGGCCATTTTTTCCCAAAAAAAAAGCCCGCAAATCTGTAAAAATACCGGTAAAAGTGAATTTTTTAGCCCATAGAGGGTGAAAACGAAGAGTTTAAACGTTCATTACCGGATTCCCTGGATGTTTCTTGATTTTCATAGTGAAACATAAAAAACAAATCTTTTTCGTTTCCCCCCCTCCTACATGATAGAAATGTTGCTGTCACACATTTTAAGAAGAGGAATTTTTACACGCGGCCAATTTGTAATTTCCATAACGTTTCGACCAATGTAAAATAAAAAAAAAAATTTGGTACTAAATCCTTTGCGAATGTTTTGTACAGGTCCTCGTACCAACGAGGTGCTCGAGATAATTTTTTTACCGTAGATTTTGGCCCGTTAAAGTTGGACACTGTCAATAATCGGACGTCCCCTCCGGCATTCAACATTGTACCGTTACGACGGGTTCGATTCCCGGCACCAAAACTATTATTGACCTTATACATACATCCCTGCCGAGGGTGTTGGAGCTCGAATTTTTTTTTTTGGAAACGTTAAAATTCGAATTTTGAACATATCCAAGTGGCAAGGTGTAGACGAAAAGTTTTGTTATTTTTTTTCCGCAGTGTTCGACGAATTTTCCGGGACAATTTTTTCCACCCTCTTGTGCGTCCTCCTTTAAGCTTTGAAAATCACCAAAAAACAAAGCTCTAGAGTTTACCCAAAATTTTGAAAAAATTCCGAAAGTTGAAAATTGAATGGCCAAAAATAAGAAAACGTGACATATTTTTCGAACTTTTTCCAATCTCATAGATGACCAATGCCCACCTGAAACGGTGACGTGGCGACGAAAAATAAAATTAAAAAAATCCCGGCCCAAAAGTGTCGAACATCCATCGCGCGCGTTTTTTTTCGTCGAAAATCGACGATTTGTTTTTCGAGTCGTACTGTTCATCGTCGCCACGGCCAAACGAAGAGAGATGGGCGAAAAAGTCAAGAGGTGTTTTTCGTCGTCGACGCGTGAGCGCCCCCGACGGTGCCGGCGCCGAGGCGGTGGAGCGCTTACTTTGGGCGCCGCGTCGTCCGCCGTTTTGCTCCGTTTTTTGGCGGGCCAAAAGGCAAGAATTTGCCGAGTCGCAAATACATCGAAAAGTGTTTTAGAAGTCGGCGGCCGACAGTGCGAGTGTATTTTTACTAAAACTCCGAAATAAATTCCGGTCGCGTACGTCGCCGAGTCGGTCGGCCCCGGTGGGGGGAAACGCCCGTTTCGGCCCCCCAAAGTCGGGCCGCCCCAAAAAGTGCGTTAGCAGACTATGGTATTGGTAGATCAACTAATAGTAATATCGTTGGGTGTCTAGTGGTAATATAGTAGTGATCTTGATTGGTTCGAGTATAAATTTATGCAACAAGTAACGGTATTCGTCATATGAATCATAACACGGAATTGATTATATCATATTTGACTTTTGTTGTTCTAGAAAAGAAATTCATTATTGGAGTTACGGTTCAGCTAACGGTTGCACGATTCTCGATCCAGGGTGTGAATGCAATGTCCTTATAAATTTACATCCATATTTTTTTCATCTTTGGATTTAGCATAACGTTAAAAAACGTTTCAAATCAAATTAAAAAACATTATTCTTTTATTTAATTAAAAAAAATATATAATAATATATTTTCCGGGATGTAAACAAAATATTTGATTAATTTAAACCTAGGATGGTTCGTAGCTCCTGTCACAATGCGGGGGAAATCGCCAATATCAATGTTATTTTTGTACTATTCTGGTTTTGAGAATTGATTTTCGAAGTAGGACAATCTGAATACAATGTTTGTGCGTTTCATAAATTATTAACAAACAACATCGTCTAAGCAATCATTTTTATTTGCATTCAATATTCGCGAAGTTTCAAACGTCCGAGACGTCAGATACTCCCAAGCCCCTCCCCCTCTCCATTGACAAACAGGATTTTATCTCAATCGCAAAGTTAATTTGATTGACCTCATCTAAGTAGGACAAAAAATATCCTCGAAGCGTTGGCAGGGCCTATAAGGACTGATGTCTTAAACTTGGAACCGTTTCTATTGGTCGCTGCGAGCTAGATCAAGATCCATGGGCTAGCAGGTCGCGTTAATTATCATGCATAGCCAATCAGGCGTCTCGTAATTGTTGTGATGTTGGAGGTGAGGAGTGATGGGATAAACAATCAGGAAAACAAAAACAACCAAGACAATTATGGGCTTGCTTCTGATTCGAGTGGCGTGGCGTTGTAGTACAAGGAAGACTGCTCGAGAGGTTGATGGTTCGAGACCTGACATCGCTAGTCGTGAATTATGTGAAGATTTCTTCGGTTATTAGATGAACGAATGGATTAAATGATTTATAAGTCCTTTTTCTACATCAAAATCCCCCCAAGGCATACTTATTTAGGATTGATTTTTTTTGTAAATAATGTATAGTTTTGTAAATAATGTACAGTTTTGTAAATAGATTTTTTTTAAATTTTAGTTTATGTTCTTAGATATCTGCCATAAAAGAAGTAATTTTTCAAAATTATGTAATTTCATTTCCGAAATTTGAACTGAATATGTACTATATGTTATCACGTTGAACGATTTACTTTTGAAGTAGAAAGTTTTAAATAGTTTTTATGAAAATAACGGCAAAAAGTTACATAGTAAAACGAATTCAAATATATGAGAAATTTAGAGTTCGAGATGATTGAAGCAATAATATTGTTGAGAACAGTTAAAACAACATTTTATAACAAATTACATTTCCCACACTAAAACATAAAACTATTCATAGTACCCAATATCAATTTCAATTTTTTATTCAGTTAATTCAGTTATTACGAAATTAATACATTCCACACACATTAATGCATAAGTACGAGTACAATAATATGTGTTGCCCGAAACTGAATATAATCAACACACATCAACACAACAAGATATACATAAGCGGGCCCTACTATAGTGGTACCGTCAGACGAAAAAAAATCTTCCCAGTTATGAAAGTGAAATATTAGAGTTTAATTTAACGCGAGCGTCGTGTTGAGAGGGTTGCATGACTTCAGGGGTCACACCCTTCAAACTCACCTGACCTGACCAACCCTTAATGGGAGGACAGACAACACCTATATTCTACGAAACCCATTCCCGGTGATTACGAACTTCACTTCAAACTTCTCTCGACGATAAAATCGGGCCGCATGATCGATCAAGCTAGTTAGAGCACATTATTATTAGTCGAAATGAGAAAAAAAACAAACGGAGCTTATACCTATAACATGCAATACAATATTGAATACTGATTGGATATTTAACACTGTTCCTGTAAAACGTATAATTTCTATAAGTATTTATTTGAGTTTGATTACATATAATATATTACTTATCGACAACGGTGGGCTTTTTTAGAATCTGAGGGTGGGCTCTTTATGCCCCGTGTCCTTGGAGGATTCTAGCTTGAAAAACATTTGTCATTATTGACCTTCTGGTCTTCTTTATTAAATTATAGACAAGGGGTTTAGTCAGAATATTATACTGATTACCGAGAAAGGGTGTAATTTTCGGGATACATATTTCCCGTATTATAATGTTTATATTTTGTTCTTAGTTTCAAAACAAATGTTTTTGAAGGTTAATATTATATTAGTTTCATACTGTGCAAAGAATATGCAGTGAAACAAAAGTTTTAAGGGGTATAGAAGCCCCTCTAACTTTCTTTCGGTTTACATTGTCATAGCGTCATAGTCAAACAACTTTTAATTTACATTACGAAGACGAGACGATTGTGTATAATTTTTACTTCCGTATATTGTAGGCCAACGTGGCGCGAATTGTTTACTTGCCAAGTTTTGCAGACGCTTCCTCAATGAAATCTGTCTGTGTTTTGGGCTGGGCCCAGAGTTGTTATAGCAATGTGCGTCTGACAGCAAAACATTCTTCTCTTACAAGATAAGTCAATGAAAACACGGCATCGTCGAACTTCTATAAAAATGTGATTTTATTTTCTGCCAAAAATGAAAACTGAATAATATTGCACTTGTCAAACTTCAGCCTTTTAATTTAAGTTAGACCGCACTTGCACACTCACGCTGTCTATGAAACCTTGGAGAAAATCTTCATTCATGATTGCCGTTGGATGTTGGATCGGACCAGCGCTCTCCCGAGTAGTACCTCGTGTTCTAGTTAATATATATTTCAATTTCGTATTCGAGTTTAAAAGATTGATGAACCACCTCGATAAATTTTCCATCACGATAAACCAAATTATTCTTCACCTCAAAAAATACCTCCGTAAATATTTCGCGTCCGATGAGAGCTACGGCCAAGCCTCTACGGGTCATTGGTCACAACCTTGTGACTAAGTCGTGCTTCAGCCGGGTGTGAAAGGTCACTCGTTGTGGCTAAGGATTGAGCTGAACGTCTGTCTGTCTGTCTGTTATGTCCACGAGAAATGTGGCCCAGCAAGTTCGAGAGCGGTAGAGATCAAAAGATGGTTATTGACTGACGAAAATCACCCACCTGGCTACGTAATTAATACGTGTCGCAAGAAATAGAATTGCTAATTAATTTGTGCGACTTTATTGAGGACACGTATCTGATTATTTGGTTCGAATCAACACTGTATAATACCCGTAAAAATAATAGATTGGTGCGATTAAGTATCAACATAAAAATAAAATACTAACCATCCATTCAGTTCTAAGTGGTCAATCCGTTTGCCATGCAAGCGGGAGACCCGGGTTCAATTCCCGATTGAGGTGGGCTTGTTTATTAATTATCATAATTTGTTGTTTCTGATTGACAAAATCGAGAAATAACTCCTATTCAAGAAGCCGAATTATAGCAAGAACATATTTTTACCCACGAATAAACTAGGTTTTGACCAGCAGTTGCGGCTCAAAGCTCTTGATTGTAAATGTGGGTGCCAGTAAAACGTAAACGTAATCTTACTCTTCCATGATATATCCCAATAATGCATAATGGTAAATATTTGTGTATTTATTGATTGGAGGTAAAATTTGTTAAACTCGAGTATTTGATAGAAAAGTATAATTTTTAATATTTATCCAAAATTACGTTTCACGCGTTCGAACAGTATTAAAAATTGATCTCTGAGGTCAGTTATTAAAACAAAACAAGCATAATTTAGAAATGGGCCAACGGCGTTGTCCAGGATATAACGCCAGAATAAGTATAGCCACGGCTGTTTCCGTTGTAAATGTTCCCTCGACAAAAATATAAATTAAAGTTTACATTGTTACGTTGGCAGCTATCCAACCGACGTCGGTACTGTGTTTTATGTACAGTCGTGTTCATAAATACGTAAGTCATTAAAGTTTTAATCGTTCTGCGGGACTCTTGGGTCAACATCACTATACAGTGTTTGGTCCGGTGTGGCTACTCTTAATTCCTCAACTGACGATTTTCGAACTTTGCATAAATACTAAATGTTACTAAACGGTTTCCACCTAGGGGAATCGTGACTTTGTAATCTTTTAATTGGTTGGTGATTGATATTGATTTTTTTCCTACAGTAATCGCTTAATTCCTTTTCATCGTGATATTTTGCCCCTTAACCGTGTTTATCTGTTCAAAGTTGGCATTTTGTCAAACCTCCTTTTTCTCCCAACTTTATTCTAGAAACATGCAAAAAAAAAATTAATTAAAAAAATGCAGATAAAAATAATATGCAATTTTGATAAAATACATAATATTGATGTTACGTTATTCTACAATGTGTATACACATTGGTGATTTTGCCAGAACCATTTGACAGTATTTGAGTTAATGACATGTGTGTTGATTTTAATTGTGACTTTTGGAATATGAAAATTTAAAAATGGGAAACATTGTTAATCTTGCTACCTTTACTGTGTAACGTTACCGATCTCCTACACTAGATTCATCAGTGAAATGTATTATACCAGCTCGTCATCGTTTCGCTTCACTTTCCGTCTCCAAGTCAGAAGGCAACGTAGTTTCTAGTTGACTAGGATCTTACGGTCCAGTGCTGATGGGGGCAATCATACCCGTCCCGTCCTGGCCTGCACGCTCTACGGCGTTATATTCGGCCACTATACTTTAGGAGGGCAACAGAACAGTCCTCTTCTTTATAGTTGTCGTATGCAGTAGACAGTGACAGTCACAACTAGAAACCAGTCTTATTTTTTAAAAATATTCGTCAATAAGCCGTCTTTTTTACCTACGATACAATGGCTGAATTGCGGTCCCACTAATTTATTTGCTGTATTAGACGGTGACAGTCATAATATCATAATACTTCGCTTTGCAGTACAGATGACCTATATTTATTTAAAATTTCGATAACTCTACAAAATATACAGTCAGTTCAGCATCCGCACTTTACATCGACATTCGACAACCATAGATATTATTTATGTTTTTTGCAGTACAGATACAGAAACACTAATGTTAATATATTTCACTATATTATGTACTAAAAATTGTCTGTCTTATCAATGCTATGTTATATCTTTATTGGCATTCAGGTAAGGTAGTGACAGTCGTACTAAAAATGATTGCTAACATTTTCAAACAATTTCATTCAAACGTTGTTATAGATATAGAAGATGCAAACAATTTTTGATCACAATCTCTTTCGTCAGCACGGACACAGTGATAAGACTGACTCCCCCATCATATGCCATGGTCACTAAAGTGGTGAATCCCTCTAGGCCTCCGCGTGACGTCACGGGCCCCGTGATAGGCGTACGATTACGTCGTGTTTTGACCGAGATTTCTCACTAATCCGCAACGAAGAGAACCGCAAGAATGTTCGCAGAGGTTAGCACTGCCGTCAAGCGAAGATGAGCTCTATTGTTATAGGGGTGGGAGGGGAAGGGGAAGGGGGCGGTATCGAAAGGTTCACCTTCGTGATCGGCGAATCTATACACGACCCCTCTCAGAACTAACCACGTGCATGAAGATACTCATCGATATGGCAACGATTCTACCAATAATTTTATCCTTCCTCTATCTACAGCCTAGATTGGATGGACGATGGATCTCTATAATTAACGGTGTATTGCGCGATTTAAGGGCGAACCTTTATGAAAAATTCCCAAAATTTAATTGGACATTATAATAAAACTTTCGTTGAAAGGTGAACGGCTAAAAAGTATGCTCAATGGGAAATGTTAATACTCTTACGTTACGTGCATAGGAACAATCATTTGTGCAACATAATCTTTTTTTATTGAGCATGCAAAATTATTGAGTTATGGATCTTAATGGGTGCAATGCAGCCCACGACTTTCACCCGCTAAACATTGTGAAAGTCACTCATCGTGAATCGAATTTGAAAGATGCCCACGGAAAGATTTAGTAGACGACACCTGATTTATTCAATTTACTCGGATTCGTTTTGGCCAGAAGATTTATGACGATGCTAACGTCTACGAGTGAAACATCATTTGACAGAGCGGTCAAGTAGGTTCTTAATTGATTTTTAGTTTTTGCCTCGTTAAAAAAATCACGAAATAAAGATAGAGAATCCATCAATGCCAATTTTGACATGTTCATTTATACTAACTATTGGATTACCGCCCACAATGTTTTGCGTTGCATGGCGATTGCAAAGTGTTGGATATACAGGTCACATAATGTCTGGGTCATAACCTCGCGTGGGACGTGTTGTGTTGTGTTGGTACCTTATGTCTTTATTAATGCAATACAACCGATAATGCTGTACTAGGAGATGAATGGTGATAGGTAGGAGGTTGAAGGACAAGCACAAAAATGCATCGCTTATGCGGGATTCAAGCACACGTACGTACCATGATGCATACGCATAGGATTTACGATCGTACGAGCCATTGCATGCGGAAGATATTGCATTGGTAATTTCGAACTGCGTACTTTTTGTGCGCCTCTATATTTCTCTGTGCAGGTTATGAGTTGTATACAGTGCCGGATGCTTATATGAGAAATACTAAATTTTCTTGTTCTGAATTTCCACCCTTCGACAGATAGCCAAATTCTTTTTCTCGTGCATAGCTGGGTTTTTAATAGATTTTACCTGTGAGTCAAAACAAATGTTAATTTTTGATAAATATTTAAATTTAGTATTTCCAAACGGGACAAAAATTTGCCCAAATAACATCATTCTGAGTTGCACAAACAAATTAATCTTGATCAATGGAAAAAGGTTGGTTTGGCTAGATATGGCGTTCTCGTGCTAAATTGATTGTAATTTCGTACTTTGTCCAGTTGTTGTCAATGCGTATGTGTAAACTAAATTCTATCAAATCCGGGGATTGAACCAACTACATTTAGTCATTACACTATCGAGAAATTCAACCGCGCAATAATTCTGTTTCTCGTTTATGTCCGTAATGAATTACTATTACCAATTCTATTCTTCATAGATGTCGACGCCCTTTCTTCCACTTTAAAACAGTGACGTTACTTGCACAGCACATCCTATAGCTACAGAGACCACCCACATCAGGGCGGAAGATGCACACAATCTATGACATTCAAGTAACCCTTTCTTATGCAATAACCTTTATTCTAACCTCAAAAGCATTTTAAACTTTGTAGCCAGTCACTTTCATTATTAATAAAATATTTCGGAGTCACCCACTTTCCTTCATCAAGAGGTTTAAGCCCCGCCCATTCTGGACACACAACGGCATCTCTTTAGTAAAATCAGTACTAATAATTTACTTCCATAATCCACAAAATTAAAACACAGTTAAGAAAGATGTCACCATGGGCCAATATTCGAGTTCGAGAAATAGCCTGAAGCCATTTAGCTTCTTTAGAACACGGTATGTTCGTGAGGAAGGAATCAGGTACTCCGAAATAAAACATCACACATCTGCAATAAACTAAACGTCCCAGCTTAGAGTTCATAGTGTAGTTTACGATTGTCATACTCATACTCCGAGCTCTGAAGATGTTCTTCTTCTGACCTTTATTCTGTTTTCCATCTTATCCAGGTTCAAAACTCCCTATACACTTTAGCTCAAGTTTCCAATCCTGAAATAAGGTGTGGCTAAATATAGTTCTGTCGCTGCACAGTTCCATGTCTGGACCAACCCCAAGACCGTCTAGTTCTTCAACCCTAAATCCGTTCTCTGGCTTTACGGAAATAAAAGAAGACGTGGTAATATTTTAAGATCGTCGCCAGCAGTAACATTGTCGTTAGCAATTTACGAGCGTTCTGAAAACTTGCAGAGCTTTTTACCTTTTAAAGTTGGCTCGTTCGTCTAGTTGGAAGTAATTCGAGGATATAGCTTTAGTTGGAATATGCGAAGAAGAATGATAAGTTGGATAGTTTGAAACTAGTTCAATTCCAATACAACGACCAAGTATCTCTTTACTCGTTGGGCTATTAAATCAATATTAAGTACAAAGTTGGCGAATTATAACTTTTTTTATTGCACAGATTAATATTTTTGTTTAAAATAAACCTACTTTGTGGACACGTGTGTATAACTTGTTTGTCAGCATTTTATTTAGAATTTGGCATAGTTTTTGGGGAAGATGAGCCATTAACCTAACCCAAACGAATCAAACAGAATAATTATGGGTAAATAATTATTTGAGTGATGTAATAACATTGATTTGTAACTGTTGTTTGTAATAGAATGTCATCTTTTTAGAACGTTAGAACGTTTACCCATAAGCTTGTCATAAATTCATTATTATATACAAACTCTTTTGGTTATAACATATAGGTCAATAATGGCATTTTCATTATTGGTATACACTAGGGCGAAGAATGCATGCAACATTAATATTTCACTATTACGCTTCTCAATTACGATTTTTTTTTTATAAAAACGCAGCCCACACTTTTCCACTCTTAAAACTTCATCACAACGTGCGTTTACTCTTCTTCATCACTTTATATTCATCAACATACTTGATACAACACTATCTGGTTACACGGAAGCTGGTTGAAGCCACAGCCTACGTAACCCTATGATTACCACTAAGAAGTGTGTACATCTCAGGTATACGACCGTCTCTCACACTCACTCTCACACTAGCACGCGACAACCAACTACCTCCCAGGTGTAGCCGAGAAGTTATTAATTAGGGGGACGGGAACGCGCACAAGACTGTTAGCTACTCTATGACAAGACTAACGTGTTTGCCACCTCGAGAGGCGATAGCTTACACAAGACCATGCGTGCATCTTACACGGATACTTTCATCTAAGTGATTGTGGAAATATTGTGTTTTATGTGTGTGTATGTCTGCCGGAATTGAAGGATGTGTCTTTTGTATGTGTATGGCTGCTGTATTGAAGTCATTAGTTTATGTATGTGTATGGCTACTGTATTGAAATGATTGCAGATATATAATTGTATTTATTTAAATGTATGGGTGCTGTAATTGAAGTATACTGTATAATTGTGTCTTTTGATGTGTATGGCTGCTTAATATAGTTTATGTATGTGTAGGCCTGAGCTCATTATTTATGTATTGTATGTTATGTATGATAGTGTTGCAATATATCGTTGTTTTAATTGAAGAATGGTGCTTGAAGTAATTGTGGTTTGTGTTATGTGTAAATGGTATGTTTGAAGTGATAGCTAGTTATTGTGTTGTATTATTTGTTATGGTGTGATTAAGTAATTTATTTTATGGTGAATTGCTTGTGTTGTATTAAATTATGTGTAGCTTTATTAAACGAGTTGTGGATGTTCTATCTGTGTGCATTGTAGTTGTGTAATGATTTATGATTTACGTGTAACTCTTGAAAAAGAAAGGAGTTTATATACGCCTGTGAAAATTTGTGTGTCCGAAATTGTCCATGGTTATTTCAACGATTGTTAAAATTGTGTTCGATAAGGGCGGCATGCCCTTTCACACCTTTTGAAATATCTGTGAGCACATAAAGTTTTAATTGATTGACCATTGTAATAGTATTTATATTTGCAAATTTTACATTCAATTGTAACTCGCTATTGAACTTTAATTATGCAAGTAATTTTATAAACAATGTGTTGTAATGCAAGGGATTGCTATATGAAACCGTGTTATTATGACATTGGTTTATGCTGTTATTTAATCGATCTTAAATTGTGTTATGCTTGCTAGTATTCAAAGATTTCTAAAATTGTGTTAATGTTCATGAATTCAATGATTGCTGATAAATTGTATTTCATATCCGTGGACAATAATCGTAAACGTATTTCATGGCTGCCGTATAATTGTTGGGTTTAGATGGAAATTATATATCGCATACAATGTAAGGTACCTTTAATTGTAGTGATTGCAATGGAATTGTGTTCTTCGTACGTTGCCTACGTGGATTACATGGCTGCTGTAATCGGAGCAATTGCATTACGGGTAATTGGCGTCGCGTTTCGTAATGTGAAACAGGTTTTTTGGCCTGAAAATGATGATGTTCGTGATGGTAAAGAGTGGCAACTAATTTGTAAATGGTGGCTATGTAGCAATGTGATCATGTGAGTGGGCGTTCCTTATCAATGTACGGAAGACAGACAGCTGCGAATCGATTTTTAAAAGAAGCGCGCATTTTGGAATGAACATGTACCCTTGGACTGCGTAGATTGGAATGAATAAGGAAGAAATAAGTGTGAGAAAAGGGTGTCTGAATGAATTGAATAAACAGTAGTTTGTGACATGAGTAGAACCTTGAAATGTTTAGCTATGACATGCAATTGCTTTGATGAATTCTAAATCAAAGAAAGACGTAAGATTAATTTAATTAATAGTATCGAGAACGATGCAAACTATCTAAAAACCTGATTGCATTTTGTTAATACATTGACAAAATGACAAGTCCCATATTTTAATAAAGCGTCAATGATCATTTAGTACGTAAATTGAAAATCCAAATTTGGAAAATTTTCCATATAGCAACATTTTTCATACGTACGGACAGTAAACTTAACCTATTACGAGTGAAAACTGTCAAGCATGTGTTGATTTATATTGTGTGGCTAGATCGTAATCATGAGCTTTAGGTCTAATCGATTGTTTCACGTCTCCTCACTTGATCGTCACTGAATCACCTCGATTCATCGCTAAACGACCTCGCTCTTGAGCTTGAGTTCTGCGATCAAGTATTTATAAACCCGATTGCTTTGAGCCGTCGAGATTAGGATACAGCAGCCAGCAAGAAGTGGCACACACACACTCGCGCCGCTTCCTATTCGCATCCATTACAGGCCGGCGGTTTCTTACAATCAAAACAAATTACTCAATCTCGTAGATGTTTTGACACGAAATTAAATTAGCTTCGTGTTTTATGACGTTCATTTGTTTTGATTTGATTTGTTGATGTTGTGGGTGCAACGTTCTGGCAGTAGCGCAGGCCAAGGTGGCTGACGACCGTGAACACGCTGGAGGAACAAGAACAAGGAGAAGAAGAGGTGTGCACTAATTTTAGACGCCGGCTTCCGGTGAAGCGGTGCGAAGGCGTCGCGATGTAGCAGCCGTCTCAAAAACATTAGTTTTTTTAATTTTTATCTATAGGGGT
Source organism: Sweltsa coloradensis (assembly GCA_024449915.1). Lineage (NCBI taxonomy): Eukaryota > Metazoa > Arthropoda > Insecta > Plecoptera > Chloroperlidae > Sweltsa > Sweltsa coloradensis. Next base: position 295,950 of record JAMZAV010000246.1, on the reverse strand, counting down.
GGGTGGTGTATAACATTATCTTGTTATATGTTGCCACGTCCAGCTCTGCGTTGGGTCGGCATTGAAGACAGGCCTCTCCATCTTCTTCTGTCCTGCCACCACTCCTCTCCTCCACCACATTCCAGTCTACTCCTCACTGTTCCACATCTTTTCTCACACTATTCTGCCATTGTTGATTGTGGATTGATTGTTATAACATGATAACATAAAACAAAATTTTCATTTTCCTTTTCCTTTTCATTCACACATTTTTTTGCATGTGTTTCTCAAAATATTACTCATCTTTTAGATTCTATTCCTAAAACGAACCATCCAAAGTTCCCGCCTTATGAAGTCAAACTATAGCACATTCAAGATTATCCCTAATCCATAGCTGAAACGTATCACTTCGCACTCATAATTGGTCTGTGTATGCTCGTTGATTACGAAGATGTTTGCCATACGCCTGACATTGCACTCACATCATCGGTCAAAATTTAATCTTGAAAGTCTCGTGGGTATATAAACACACCACCCCTTAGCGGAGATGTTTGGAAATTCGAAAATATTCCTTTTTGTCGAACATTCACAAAAAACAATCATTTTCAACAAAGGTTTTAATTTTTCAATGTTGTTATTATTTTAGACGATTGATTTTCTTTCGGACGAGCGACGCACGTGAAATCCTTAATTCCGTGATCAATATACATGCAACCATAGTGGAGTGGTGGATAGCCTGATGCTAAGGGAGGATTTTACCCCTTATGTTTCCGGGGTATGGGCGTTGGCCATTACTACTAGTCTAATGGACTAGGCTGAACTGGACATGAACCCTCTCAAACTAAATACACACATTACATGTCGGTTGGTTGGTTCGGTTTGGTTGGTAATCTGTCATAAGTGTCTGACAGACAGGACACACGGAAGCATTGCCAAGAAAACGTTACTTAGAATTTTAGGAATTAAATATTACCAATTAAAATATCGTTGAAGTAAAATATTCACAACACACAAAACACACACATTCAAAAAGATTGCTTTACACATTTTGAGAATATTACGAGGATCTCTTCTGAAATGTCTCTACAGTCGACTACGTAAATGATTTTCAGTATCTCTTGAGCCATGAAAGCGTTGCTACAATTCTTCCAGCTCAAAATTTACATTGTCTTGAGGAGGGGAAAATATTATTTAATGCATATTTATTATTTTTTTCTGAGAGGTTATTGGCTCGATCCTGGTCACCAGCAATCCCGATTGAAGATTTGCAAGGTTCTTGTTATATTAAAAGTTCAAAATGTTAGGACCAATTAAGTTTTCCTTTCCCAAATATCTTCGCAACTTATAGTATAGTATATTTTGTCATTTCATTTCAGTCGTACCGTATCGTACCTGAAGAGCTTCTGCTTGGGGATGTCGTCTTTGGTACAGAGAGTCTTCTACGGAAATAATGCTTGTTTAGCACGCAAGACTCTAATTCAAGAGGTCAGGGGTTCTTTTCCCACTACCTGCAATTAAAATTATGTTCGTCTTCTTGCAACCACAACTTACTTGCATTATTGTTGTGGAGTAACTTCGCAAATCATACATAAAAACAACACGTAGTGATGATTGTGTAAGCCACAATTATCCCGAAGAGTTTCACTCCCTCCCATTAATGTCATAAGAGTAACTCTTTTTAATCTTTATAAGTTTATATAGTTCAAGCTGGTATTTTGACCGAGTTCGTCGTTAGCTTTGGTTAAAACGCCACCATTGTTCCTGATAACCGCACGCTATTGCGAACACCCAAGGAAGCACGATTCTGCACTAAAACGCACATAAAACGTTACAATCTATTAAAAGTTATAGTCCCCGAGCCGGCGGTAATTAGCTACTGCCTACCTGCAAGTATACATAAATGTCAACTACCTTTCTTTCAAGTGAAGATTGCCGACGACGAGGTAGCTAACACACTTCTCACACCGTCGAACAGAGGGGCACGCGATGCGCGGCACTTGAGGTCTATTGCCCTCAAAGTCCAAGCTAGATTATCCTCGTTGCTTGCCACAGAGGCTTGTCATCGTTCTTATAGCTGCTCCATCGGAAGTTTGCAGATGGTGACGTCACCGGCGGGCTAGTTTTAGCCAATCAGCGAACCCTAATTTAAAATATTTATCGCTCATTGGCCCCGCCTATACCGCTAGCATCTGCATTCTTTCGATGGAGCAGCTATAGCACCATTTGTAGCTTCAGCACGTATGCCAAAATCCAACGTTTACAATTGAAAAATACACACTTTTGGGAGTGGTATGAAATTCGAATGACAACAACTTTTGTTGAAAAGTAGCAATATATTATGTAGCCTGGAAATACAGAAGCGAAAAATCTCAATACGATTCTTACGATTTATATCTTCGTAGATATAGCATCATTTGTAACTGCAGTACGTATTCCAAAATGCAATATTTACATTTGATACAAATCCTTTAAAACAAATTTTGTTAAGTTGTTTTTGGGACTATTATGACATTTTTATGATAAAATCTATTGTTATAAAAATCACTAACGACTCTTGCGATTGTTATAAAATGGATATTTTTGTTATGTTGTCCTTTACTTTCATATAATGCCATAGCAATGTTTTGAATCTCTATATTACTAAGTTTGTTCTAAATAAGTATGGAACCCCCCTGGTATGAGTAAAGAATTATTACTTATGACGATGAGCTTTATGATTTTCAAAAGTATGAAAACCACGTTATCATCGATTGAACAAAACAGTATTTGTACGTGCACCTGTAAACCGATTACTTTATTTTCCTACGCGCTAAGTATGATCGCCAGGTTGATTTCACATTGCGCGGGTTTACAGTTTACACCTAGGTCACATTCAAAACAGTCATCACTTAGCTATTTTTATGTGTGAATAATGCATCTCAATACTCACTATAGTGAACACGAAAGTACAGTCTTGCAATTAACAGAACGTTCTGAAACGGTAATATAATATCCTATCTCCATGATTGTACCTGAATGAATCAAAGATTCCATGGAGTGTACAACAGAATTACGACCTTGGTGTTATTTTATTTAATACACTCTCGAAGCAGCAAACTACAATAACCAGCATATCTCCTCCCGCACGACCATTACTCCACTACACTACACCATTTAGTAGAACAACATGAGAGCAAGGTAATTTACACCATACACACCGTGACATGTTTAGCAGCAAATAACTTATTACACCGCCTTGTGGATGGGGTTTATGAAAGTTATCATCGAGTGTGCAGTGATGTTTGCCACATGAAATCATCCCGTGTCGACTAGAGGCCACAATACGTGGTAATTGTGAATCGTGCCTGGTTGCTCCTTGGCGTGTATTATAGACAGACTTGCTCATTACTTGAGGAATTAAACAGGAGACAAGTGTACTTGCCTGAAATGAGGCGGTCTTGGTGTGAAGTGTGAACACTGAGGGATGTGGCTTATGTCATGACTGGTGGTGACGTATGGCTTGGCTCCTGGGATAGATTGTGTTGGGAACAATGGGAGCAAGGTTTGCAATTATACCTGGATGTAAACCGTGGTATAATACATGTGTGAGGAAGTCTGTGACTGTTGTTTATAATGGCAATTCTGGTGAGCTTTGTGCAGGTCAATGGGGATTTAATGTGTGTGATGCATGCATGAGCGGGATATAAGCTTTTCACTCCTATGCCGCTGCCATTTTTAGGAATCGAGCTATAAAATAAATTATTATGCCTATACTATTATTCACGACCATATAAAAAAATAAACAATACAATCATTGTTAGTAAATGCTTCAAATTTGATTTTAGTCCAGTTTTTCATTGGTTAAAATTATCTTGAAATGATTATTTCCTATAGCAATTAAATACAAATTACAAAGATTATTGATTTATATAAAAACGAATTTAGTAAACTAACTTTGACTAGCCCATAATGTCAAAATATTAAGTTTTGAGACAAAAAACGTATTACATATTTTGTTATCATTCCTCATTTACAAATAAATGAACAATTTAGGTTACTTATTTTGTCTCTGATACTTATTCCGTACTCGGCTGCTTGTTTACCATGGTATAATCGATCAATTTGATAAACGTATTATTTTTCCTAGTAGTTCTACTTTGAGTTATAAACTTAATACGTGAAACGATGTCATGTCTGTCCCGTCCACTCGACCAAACCAAAACCTTTCATAATTTCATTGAGGAAACGATGATCATTGAGAAATGCGGCCTCTCTTCAAGGCATTGTCTCCGGAGGGCGGAGGCTGAATGAGTCAATTCTAAGATATTGAATAGGGAGGTATACGTACGTTCATTTCCTTGAACAATTTACAGCACAGCCCATGCAGCTATGACTTGAATTCGGTCACTCGCTAAAATGTAGAAATAGATAATTTCATATCTTATTTCCTTCCTATTTCACTCTGATAGCCAGAGCTTCACACTCGCGGGCAAGATTGCTGCGTTGGGTTTCATGGGAGTTTCTGTGCTCTCATTTCAATGAGTGTTGTACTTGTAGTGTGTAATCATATTTTAAATTATTTCTTTACTTATTTATTTATTTTGTGGACACATTATACAACAAGACGCGTATGCCCACATACGTCCACTTTAACAATAAAGCTTTATTACATATAAAGATGTTACATAAATATGTGCCTTATTTTAATATAGCACACTATGTTAAACATGCTGGAGAGATATATCAATGTAATAATCAAATAACATTCACGACATATCAAACAAACTAAAATTTTATTGATAATTCGTATTTCTTGACACAATTTCTTGATTTGTTTATTTGTGATAGTGATACCCTCTATATTATAACAATCTTCTTGCAATATTTTTCGTCGGAAATTTTCTCTGCGTGCAAATTAAAAAAATACACGCGGTTTATGAAAGTACTTTGCAAAAATATACCGTGCAGTTAACAGCAACTGCTGAAACTGTGACCAGAAATAATTGAAAAAAAACACGTTTGTTTTAACGGCTTTATTTTTTAAGATGTCGTCAGGTTTGAATCTCCGAACGTCCGTTCGTGATCGTTGATATTTTAGGGCGCGGACATTTTGCATATCAAACATGTACATTTATGAGCAGCATATTAACATAAGTTTAACATGATTGGTTCAGCGAACACAATGCTGTTGAAGAAAGGGCGTAAATCTAACGTAGAGCAAAAGATGTCGAGAAGGGGGGAGACAGATTAACAAAGAAATAATAAGTCACCACGCGTTCACCAGGTGAGAACACGGGCTCAAGTCAAACATGGCTGCATCGCATGGACTATAGGTTTCGTCACTCGAGGACGTCGGGTCTAAATGACAACTTTTTTCAGATAGCTATTAGTCACAATTCATCATCTGCGTCAATGTTGCCTCGAACTATTTTTTTGAGATCGTATTTGTAAATTGATAACAATCATTTTTGTATGTATAAACAAGTATAACAAAATGTAAGAATTTACTTTTACTTTTTCATTTTTTACAGAAAATTTATATAATTATACGAGTGAGCGCAGCGAACGTAGTCTACAACGCTACTCGATCGGTCCTTGGTCGTGATTAATTCTGTTAAATGTTAAATGTTAAATGTTAAATGTCTGTCTGTCTGTCTGTCTGTCTGTCCAGGCTCATACGGCCGAACGGCCAAATAGACCGAGCTGAATTTTAAACAGACATCAGTGACCAGGTAACTGAGAACTGCTAACAAAATGAGCACAATCTGTTACGATTTAAACCTGCAAGAAATAAAAAACTGAAAAATTCGTTGAAATGTATGGGAATTATTTTAACGACAATGGTTTTCATTTTGAAATAATATATTTTGTTTGTTATTTACCTGGCTGTGAAATGCGCTGTCCAAGGTTAATCGAATGTTGGACGTCAAGGTACCCCCAAAATTCCGCTCGTAGATTGAGTAAACCTTGCATATTTTCACGTATTTCCTACTGGCCATGTTTTCCGTAGTATTGTCACAGATGATGGACTACACTGCGTTATATGCATTTCAAAACATGTTAAATAATTTAAAAAATACAATCCAGAAATTACAAAATCTTTCCCGACCATTAAACCCACGTCTCCCACATTTCGGCTATAAGTGCGCTTTAGCCAACTCGACTAGGGAAACGCCAAAGTCGTTGTTAGACGAGTGAGCGAGTCATGTGTTGAGTACACGGCAACATTTGCATTTAAGTTTGATAATTATATCGGTATATATAATAGGGTTTTAAGTTGAGTTGGTATAAGGGCACGTCAACTGTAAGGTAATAATGCACCACTTTAGTCTATGATAGGCTAGGGAGACCTTAGGTAGGTTAATAATAAATTGATAAATGGGCTTAAATGTGTAGGTTCTATTTTAACAACAATGTTTTTTCGGGAAGAATTATAATTTTTGGAATGTCAAGAGGTGCGCGGCACTGGCCAAGATGCATCGAAACTTGCACGCTCAAGATTACCCAAAACTCCGCACGGAGATTGAGTAAACCTTGCAATCTTAGCTCGTTCTCGTACTGGCTATGTTTCTTATACTATTCTGCAATGTTAAAACACTACAGAAATTATTTATTTATTTGTAATTAATATTATTAACCTAGATGGTTGGCATGCGAAATAAAGTACGATGTACATGAATAATCCCATACAATTTTGATGTCTTTTGTAATTTTTCATACTATACAAATTTGCGTTTAGCGACAGAAGATACGATTGGTTTGTGCATGGACTTAAAATAGTTACATCCATGGTTTGTAGAAACTCCATTGAGATTCGTGGATCTTGATCACTGCCTTGGTACAAACAATTAAAGATCAAACAGGAATAATTAAAACATAGTATGGGCCTGGTATGGGCCGTGTTTAATTTGTTATTTTTGCAAACAAAAACACATTCTACGCCGCCATTAATTAACGTGCTTTCTGTTTGTTTATAAAACTAGGGAACGCCAACGTCGTTGTTAGACGAGTGAGTGAGCCATGTGTTGAGTACCCGGTAACATTCCTTTTCTTCCCCCTACCTTTGGCCTCCCTAGCCTATCATAGGCTACAGTGGAGCATTATGGCCTAAGCTATGACCTAAACTTAAATACCCTATTATTTATACGAATATTATAATCAAACTTAAATGCAAATGTTCCGGCGCACTCAACACATGGCTCACTCACTCGTCTAACAACGACTTTGGCGTTTCCCTAGTTAAATACAGTACATACCCCACAAAATGTGTTTTGTACCATGTACGTTTAATTCGTTACTCAAACTATATCAATGATTTACCCTACACAATTTGAATTCATTGATTAAGAAAGGTATGTATCAAATAATAACTAATTGAAAGTTTAAGTTCAATTTTCTAAGAATTAATTGCCTCATCCAAATTTGTTGACTTGAACAGTAGGTAACATTGAGAAAATGCGTCTCCAGGCTAAATTTTTGTTTACACAAGTTTGTAAAAAAAAATCACACACAATATTCGTGAATATAAAAAAAGCAGACCCAGACTAAATTTTTGTTTCTAAATAGAAAAAAGAAATTAAAAAGGCCATCTTCATTCTTTAGTATACACACAACATTCTAGGATATCTAAGAAATCTGACCAGGATTTACGTGAGTGTAGGTTGAAGCTTTCAAGACCGTCTGGAGAAGTCATCTTCTAGTTCTCTTCTAAAGTAAACCCCAGCCAGCTCTCCAACCGTCAGCACGATGACGTCATAAGATAAACCATGACCCACTGGATGCTAATGACTTGAACACATGAGGCGCACCGACACACGGCGAGTCATCCTGCCCATGTTCTGTTTCTGTTTCTGTAACGTCCAGCGAACAGCGCGACCTGAAAACTCATCTCTCCAGGCGACCAAGGAACGATAAGCCCAATTATATTCCTATTTTTATAAGTATTAAAACGTTGATAATAATACAAATTCAATTCAAACCTTTCCCTTGATGGTTTTTATAACACAGGTCAAATTCTTGCAAAATGAAAATGTTTATTTATTTGTTATAACTTATTGATAGCCAATACACAAGCAAATCAATTACGTATCCTTGTCTTTGATATAAAAAATGGGTGCATTTTCGCAAAAATACATTCCATTTTTCTCGTTTAAAAACCATTCTCTATTCAAACCTATTGTAGGATGTCGACACTATACCTGCTAGAATCCCTTTCTTCCGTGGCTCGGTGACAATGTTAAACCATCCATATTATTAAAAATAAAAGTAAAGAATTCCAGCGTACACAACCTAGCATCAGTTTGATATAATTGGCTGGTTTCAGGAAAGGAAACAATACAAAACAAAATAGGTGTGTACAAATTTTGGATTGGTGTAAGTAAATCGTTAGCCTTAGGATTTCGTCTGCCTTTGCCTACCGAGGGGTGTTGATATATTTTTGCTTGAAATATGTGACTTATATTAATTGAACTTATGTTGTTCTCGGCTGCAGAAGTCTAATCTAATCTTTCCACGTGCTTCTTGTTTTCCCTCGCGTTCTTTTCACCTCGATCCTATCAGAAATACACACCTGATTGAAAATTTCTCTTTAGGTCGAAATAGTTTACGGCTAGTCAACACAATAACTTGTTGAAGCAATATGTTTTACAAATAAAACTCTATAATATCCTTCGCCATGTAGGGTTGGGTCCATGCTAATTGTAGCTATAAACAAGTTCCCCGTATTACAGGCGAGTACCGCTATAGTTACATCTGCTAATAAAGGTGAGAAATTCTCTCGATTTTTACTGCGAATACAAGCTATTGGCATTTGTAAATAACGGCGTATATAAGAATGCTTTCACAATAATTGTGGTCAGAAATGTCATGAAGTAATGATGATGATTATGCAGAAAGTTCTTGACTTATTCGACACCGCGGCCAAGACTAAGAGTGTTGAGTGTTGACAGAACTTTAATGGTTTTCTTAGATAACTTCCTTGTATTGGAATAGGTTTTACTGTAGTTTCAAGGCGACCACGTGAAACTGCATGCGCTTTACGTTGTTGTTATTGCTATTTGCTGCAGTGACCGGCTGAACCGAAGGTAATTCACATAGCGCACAGCACGTAGACCTAGTTATATTGCCATTCCATCACATGGTCTATCAATCGTTCGTAAGATCAGGGGAATTATCGGTCATATTATGTGCTGAGTTATTGTACAGGTTATCGAACAAAACATAAGGCTAACGGAACTTATGACGAATGAATAATTCATATGCGGATTAAAACTGAATGTTAAATTATGGTTTTCTTTTATGACTGAATTCTTTTACACATTTTGCGTTTTTTCTTCACGTGATTAAATATTAAAATGTTTGTTTATTTGAGGAATACAAAAGCTTTCTAAAATTGCATCATTTTCAACAGGAAGCTTTCGCACTAGTAACACTTCTTTCGTTTTTAGCAATGTAAACCAGTTTAATTCACAACTCTCTTACTTTATTTTCCATTTATTACAATTATTACATTTTAACTATTTTTTTTATTTATGTCTTTTTTTAGAATCTAGGCCGTGATTTTGCTAACTGATCATCGGTACGCGCGTTACTCTGGGAAACTTTGTTTCAGTATACATGTTGCAACTTAAAAAAAGTTTAAACTTTCTGCATTGTGCATGCCGACAGAATTCTTACAGGTAATAAATTAAAGCTCAGCCAATATACTTAATTATGTCCTTAAATATCATTTTAACGATCAAATACCTACTCTACTACTTTCTTATATATATATGATTCTGTATTATTTTTTTCCTTCGCAATATTGATATTTTTAACACACACCTTCTAAAGAAATGAATAACTTATAAACTTAACTTAGGACAAAGTTTTTCCACACACCACGTTCCAACCTTTGCCCCTTTCTCTACTTTCCTGACAATATGTTTCTTCCCAATCACTTCAGAATTCCACTCCTCACTCCATTGTGCGAGCCCCACTCATAATTTATTCCTATACATAGTTCCACCTGCATTTTTAATTGCCATACCGCCAGCATGGGGTCGTCGTATATAGGTGTGTATTGTTCGCAGTCGTCGCATAGTTGATATTTTTACCTCATGAGGGTTTGACCCGAGTGAGGTACTTGTTGTATATAGGTTTACTTCCTGTATCGTGGCCCAGATAACAGTTGAATGTATAGACGCACGCTAAAGTGCGTAATTTGGTTGGATGTGAAAACTGTTTTCGTTTTATGAAATTATATGTGATGTGTAAATAATTGCGTTAATTTGTGTTTTTGAGACTTTTGTTGTTTTTGTATCAATGCTAAATAATGATGAGAAAGTTGGAAAGGTCGTAGTGAAAAAGACTAAAGGTTGTTCAGTGAAGCTGTTTTGCTAATTCACATGTGTTCTACAGGCCTAAATAATATAATATTATGTGTGCTATGTGTGTAAAGTGACTAAATTTAAACAATCGAGACTGGTTTGAAAACGTTCTCAGACAAGATTTATTTGTAAGGCTCCCGCTGTATTAAATTTTATTTTTTTATACATTGCTTATACGCACACACGCAATTATTAAGTTTTGTATTCGTTTTGTAGATGGCACTTATGTATTGCATACGCCAACATTGACAATTTACACACAACCAATAATGACTACCTAATTTAGTCATGTTATTGTGATATTAAGTAATGTAATACTCATATTTAATAGGTAAGAATACGAAGTAAATATAGAAACAGTGTTTCACTTATCCAATCTAAAATAGGACCAGCCAATAATACACAAAAAAATATCTTGTGTACAACTTTCTTTGTTGAACATGTTTTTTTTAAAGTAAATTAACTGTGATTACTACTGACCACATGGAAATTTCGTAATTATACATTTGATCAGACCAGCACGTTACGGTAGAACCCAAAATGGGTAGCGACGTTTTTGTTTCTACGTTGATGTGTCTTTGGTGGAGGCGCCGGGTTCAGACTTCAAACGTCCCCTTTTGGTGAGGTTAGCTCGTTACCTTTGAGTCCGTTACCCTGACCAAAGGTAAAGTAAATTAAACATGTTTTTATCATGAGCGTGAAACACATACGGACGTACAGACAGAAATACAAGTGACTCACAAAGGGAAGTTTTGCTTTTAATTGATAATATAAAAAGTGTTTAATTTCCCACATGAAAATTCTATTATATTGGCATGCCACTAAAACGTTCATGCACCTATATTCTCTCTGCTAACCGGTTACGCTGACTACACGTGCATAGCTGATAGAACATTATGCATGATGACCGAACAAGACATAAATCTCCCATCACCGCTGCATTGTCACAATTGACACATAGAGTCATAAAACTTAACATCTCTGGTGGTCAGATGTGAAATGTGATGTTTTAGTGCGGTTTTATATTCTCTTGGTAGGAAACTTAGGACAGAGAAGGACATTAGAGAACTGAAATATTCGTTTCGGTTGGCAAATTACATGGATCTGAAGGACAATCGCCAACAATTTGAAATTTGAATTATCAAAACTTCTAAACAACACTGTCAAGCAAATTTTTCAAAATGGAAATCTGTCACTTAATATTTCATAGACATAATGGCAAATAAATTAACAAAATAATAAAAACATTGATAAAATGTGCATCCAAATAGTTCCCACTCGAGGGAATCATTTGTGGACGTCTGCGTGTTGACGAGTTTCAGGAGTGCATGCGATAATGGTACATTAAACGTATTTTGAAGTCCCAATATAAGTTTTTGACCTTCTCCCAAAACTCAATACTTTTACAAAAAAAAATCGTATGGCTGCCCGCTATAAAGCACATAAGTTTTACCCAATGTCACCCTTTTTAGCTGACTTACTTTGTAGATTCTTACTTATTAACGTGTCATGATAGTTTTGACGAGGATATTCAAGGGCTGTTTAGATGGATTCAACAAAACCATGAAAATAACTTTCAGTCAGGATTCGAACCCGTGACAGCTGTACCTCTGTTGTTATTCACATAAAATTGTATACTGCTTTTTTACTGTCAGCACATGGCTTCCTACTTCTCCTTCGTCATACATTATTTTTATAAATATAAAAAACAAACTTGCTATAGGACTCGACCCGGATAGAATAATGACGAGTTTATGACGGAAAACATTCTTCCTCACTCGGATCATTTACCCGATCAATTGCAGAGTTCATGCCAGCAATATAATATCTCGTCAATAAAATAATTGAAATAAATAACGACAATGCCCTTGCACTTACATATTAATATACCTGCCAAGAATCAAAGTTCATCCAGCCAAGGTTTACTACACGACAGATGTGTGGTGTTGTGTTGTTTGTTGGGGTTGGTTGTCTGCCACTTAGGACTCGCGCGGTGTGCCCGAGTGCAACCTCGTGGGCTCGCAGAGCATAAATTAACAAACAGTTTGGATTGATCGTGTCCAGATGACCGCTGACTTTTAACACAATGTAGTGTGAGGGGAGGCTGAGAAGTGTTAGGAGATGCGTGTGGTATTCCATGGATAATCGTCGCATCAAGAATAAATTTACCATTGGTAAATATCTTTACCTTGAGAGTACGAACGATAAGATATTTACCATCTACAGTAGTATTTTAAATAGTTTTTTATTTTTATTTTTGATAAATGTTGAGTTTTCCTATATTTTTTAAATCCCTTTTCACAAAACAAAAGTATATGTCCCTTTTCTAGAATATGTACCTTTTCTAATCTTGTATTTTATTTCACAGAAATATATATTGATCAATTTGTAAATACCCAGCTGATTAAGCCCAAGAAATATGCATGTTTTAGCTAATACAAATACAACAATACAAATAAATACAAATAATACATTTCTTAACGTTTTTTGTTTGAGCATATTTGTTTTTCAACTGATATGAAGAATCTTGCACATCCCACAAAAAATCCTAATTCTCTTTCCTCTAAAAATACCTTACATAACGCTAATATTACTAAAAGGTTGAGTTAATTTTAAAATAAATATATATAAAAACGTGTCAAAAATGCCACTGGGTCTTAAAACAACCCTTGGCTTTCCTTTCTGAAACTGTCCAAATACCTCACACAATATGGGTGGCATGGCACAGCATGAGGATTAGTGTTGAAGCATAGTGGTTACAAGGATTGAACAAGCTAACCTTTTATATTGTCTTGTAAATGTATAGTAGCCTTGGTAAATTTTAATAATTACAAATAAAATTCAGCAAACAAATTTTGCATTTTGGCATTATTAAGTCGTTCAATAACATAACCAATACAACTCTTTAAACAACTTGTTTTACATGAGTAGGTATCTTTCTAAAATGAAGTATATATACTCGGTCTTGTAAATTTTCTAGAAATGACCAATTGTGTTATATAAATAGATATTATTTTAATTAAATTTCATTTATCGAAGGCAAGATGGAACCTCCTTCTAAATACTACACAACCAGCATAGTTGCCAATTGAGATTGCGGTTACCTATATATGGAAAACTGGTCATGTCAATATCAACGCTGTATATTAGAGCTACATCGTCACTTTAGTATAAAAATAATATCCCACGCGGTTACAAATAAGCCATAAAATGATATTTTTACATCGAGGAAATTTTCCTACTTTGCTACTTTGACCGACCACACGATGACCTTTGCACAGGGTTTATAGTACGTCTTATAGTACCACACCACACCACGCATAACTAGGAATGTGTATTTTTGTATTATATACTGTTGTAGTCAAAATAACCGAGACATTGCAATAACTCGGGCCATATTTTGTTATCTTTTAACCGATACATTTACGATTGTTTGATTTCGGCATCGATTTGCTAATATTTTAAAGATTCACCCGCTTTGTAAAATTGTGTTAATTATGTTTGTTTGTCTTATTCTTCACGTTTGGCAACGGAATAATGTTAGCTTTTTAAGCGTATATTTTTTAAATAACAACATGTTTATTAGATTAAGCCAATACAAAATAATTTGAGCAAGGTCTAGTCACTTAGTTGTTGATAGTATCCAAATTTCTGGTAGTGAATGGGATTTTAATTGTTAAACATTTCATTAATATACCAAGATTGGTAGTAACTGTATGGTTTTATTTAGTAACTGCAAGATTTATACTTCTTTAGTTATTGTACATTTTAAAAATTAAATGTATATCGGAAACTTCACGTTGCTGTGCAGTATGGCTCAATCGCATAAATGTGAGGCATAAAAACATATTAATTTTCATTTGATTGCACAGTTTCAATGCACGTCAATCATTCAATTAAAGGTATTTTGGCAACTTGTTTAGGCTTAACTAAACCCAACTATTAAGAGATACATTTTGTTTAATTTATTTATTAAATACAACAATATAGATTTCAGTCCATATGTCTGAATTACAGACACGTATTGTGGACTTGTAGAACGGGTATGCATATTCCAACACACTTTGACACCTACCAAGATTAATAGTTGTAATAAATATATCCCCGTCTATCCTCTCTAACCCGATGCACTCACATCTAGGCAAGTACTCTTCTATGCCTGCCAACATACCTTGATTGTTTTACCATACTAGTGTAATAATACTCGACAAAACATTACGTGTCTGGTGGGCACACATGCAGGTTGAGGCTGTCCACCTCGTAAAGGTATAATAGGTACAAGCCGTAGAACAACGCAGCCTACAGGCTCCACACACTCCCGGTTACCTTCCATGTATATCAAGGCAGTGGACGACTTGTAAATTTCTGTTATCAAGGTTGTTTATTTACACTGCATTTTTAGGATGTTTATCGTATGCAGTGGATAAAGAAAGATTTATAGAAAATCAGAGCTGTTACAAAGTGGGTATAGACTGAGTGGGAGTGGGACAAACGCAGGGGAAAATGTGTATTTTTAACTCTATTTCTCTGTAATTCTAAAAATCACGTAATTCTTTGACTACACGTCCTTGCTTGGTATAACTTCAAAGTGTGATAATAACTTATTTCAGAACCAGTTACCAATTCCTCTGAGAAGAAAATTTTAGCACATTTTGAAACTTATCCAAATAAACAAAATGAAAATCCATGCTGAACTTTGTATTTCGACAATTGCACATAAGAAAGTATTTATAATAATGTAAAGAAAGTACAAACGTTGAATAAACAGTTCGTACCCATTAACAATTTTTTTTGTCGTATATGCATTAAAATTTGATTTGGTATTATTTTAATTTTAATATTTAATAATGTAAAATAAAATCGCATTAATGCTGTATTCAATCATCTACATCATAAATCGATATAAGTTGTCTACCCGAGTGGCTCCCGGTACGTACCGCCCAATGCGTCCCGGGCAGACTTTCACTATAAGGTCAACAAAGATTCGAAGATTCTTGATTTCAAACGTGTTTGCACCGGTCACCGCTTCACACGCGACGCGAACTTGTTGACCAAGGAATGGGTGGGTGCGCTATGTGTGGTGTGGGAGTAGGACCCTGGGAATCCTGGCCAGGTGTAGCAACCTCTGCACTTCCTTGTTTTGCTCAGGTGACGGACAAGACCTAGTTTTGGGTCAGAACTTCACGATTTGACCATTGTGCGCGGAGATTGTAAGAAAGGGTTCGGACACAAACATTGCAGCCAAGGGTTGCACTGGTTCATCAATAACTGGCCGTGGGAACTCGTGTGAGCTACCTGAGAATGGGAGAAGGCTTCTGGTCTGATATCGAATGTATGTTTGAGATCGATGATAAAAGGTTTTTACAAACTTGACTATCGGTGATTTGTATCAGAATGTAGATGGTGATCACCAAAATACCCCCCCCCCCCCAGAACCTTCATGTGCATTGTTTATGTGATCATCTAAAGAATATTATGCACAACAAACATTATGCCATATTCCCTTAACACCGGGCAATAATTAATTTTAACATGTCATTATTATGCAAAACATTATCCTATGTTTCATACGATTGGGTCGCAATTCTCAACGCAAAACTCATGAATTCATGAAGTGTGTTTGAGTCCAGTATTATATGCTTGCATTTTTGTAATTTCTTTCGTCTTTATATATTATCATCTCGTAAAGCAGACATTTATTTTTTTCCAGACCTTTTTTTACTTTTCTAAAACTTATTGTCATTGGTCAGTATGGAAATAATCTCACCTTTCTATTTAATTTTTTTAAGTATGTTCCATCATTCTTTCATACCCGTTCATACTTTGCCCCGCCATAGAGCATACATATTGCTACTCTCGCGCAGGAATAGAGAGTGAGAGAGAGAGAAAGAGCGAGTACCCCGTAATGCGCGATGATCACCGCACCACGCAAACACTTGCTGTTGACAACAGAGTCGAGCTCCAGCCTCTGACCGTGGACCGTGGGAGAAGAATAAGATCTTTGTGAATAGAAGCGCTGAAACTGAAAGCGAATGTTTGCTCACGACCGGGCCCGGAGGTAGTTGACCGTGTGAATACTGGCCTTGAGAACTTAGGGGTGGTTTCTGTTCACCCCCTACCTGCTCGCTCGCTGAAGGACCTTGTCCACGCCATCCCTAACGTCATCTCATTCATAGGCGGACAGCGGAAAGGAAAGGTCCTTCCTTTGTCGGTATCCAAAGACATTGCTTCCTGTGTTACTGAAAAGTGGATTTGTGTGCTCATTATAAAAACAATAATATAATTATATACTCGACTTCTTTCTTGTTTGAGTTTTTTTTTAGTGTTGACATTAATTTGTTTGCGAATTGTAAAGCTTGAAGTGTTTTTTTTTGTGAATTTTGAGACTGTGTTTGACTGTCAACAACTTGAGTGTTGTGTCACTTGTGTGTATTGGGTGACATCGTAACCTACAACCAGAGTAACTTCAATCTATCTCGTATAGGTGAGTGTGTTTTTAAGTTGTATAATAATATTTACTTCGCCTTATGTGTGGTTGATGCGAGCTTTTCTCAAAACAAGGACCAATCAAATAGCACTATTTTTATAGAAGAAAATTAATTATTAAACATCAAAACACAATATGTGCTATGCTTATTTAAATTTATCACTGGTGACTTAAACAATTACGTATAAATAAATAATATTTTATTTAGAACACCTTTTTCGATTCATACATTGTACAAATATAGGCAGTGATAGGTACATAAAATGATATAAATGTTGGTACGCCAACATATGATGAAATATGAAATTGATGGAAAACATTTCAATAATAGAAGAACGGGCTTGTTAATCAATCACGCTCATTCATGGGATAAGTTAATTACTTTCTACTTATAAATGCCCAGTAGTTGGCAGCTACCTATTCAATTCGGTAAACAAATCGAATAAAAACCCGAGGGAAAAAGTTGTATGCAAAAGAAAAAAAACATTTTTATCGTGGTTATCGCACAGCTTTATGCTAATTTCCTCACTGTATGAAACCAAAGTAATTGCATTATACCGTCCAATGCGTGGCTTTTGTAATTTACATTATTAACCATCAATCATTAATTTTACTCTTCATGTTTTCACATTTCCTACCTAACTGCATTAATAGAGACGAGACCACTCATAATATAACTTGCTATTTGCTTCAGCTCTACCCAGCTTGAGATAATTAAGCTGTGACTGATATCACGCTGCCTTATTTATGGGATTCGAGATTCTAATTGACTTAACATATGATTTTTCAGATGTTATAATAAAAAGTACAATACAAAAACGTTCTACAACTGCGTAGTCTCATGTGAATGTATTGAGTCCATGATGTAATGCAACGGACTAACACTAACCAGTAGCAATTTAGAGCGGTTTGCCCTGTGGTCTGGCATTTAATTGACATGAAATGAACCCTTACTATCATACATAACCTTGCTGCTCAGTCTCATTTGAGCTAAAAACTCGATAAAGATCTAAAACAACATCTAAGCTTAATTATAATTAACAAATCTCCACAATTCTTTGAAAGCAACTCTTATAGTACAACAATAATTGTTTATAATGTATGTATGTTACATAATTATCTTCATATTCATAAAACAATTATTAATTAGTGGGTGTCAGGGATTTATATCTTTGTATCAGAGGTTTTTTCGTTTTTTTTTGTGTATCTTGTTTTGATGAATAATAATTTCAAAAACACAAAATGCTGAATGTTGTAAAATTTCCGAAATTTTAAATATTTAATGAAATCAAAAAATTATCAATTCTATCTATATGAAAGTGTTTCCTAATAAACCAAATCCAGAAATTGACCGAAATTATTGGGATTTTTATATAAATTTCATGATGTAAAACATATAGATAATTACTAAGGGGGTCAATATTCATAACATTCAATTTGTATCATTACTTTAGTAATAATTATCATGCTCGTATCTCGGGGGTTGGGGGGGGGGGCGAGCCCCTTAATATTAATAATATTCTCAATCGTACATGCACCAGACATGAGATGAGAAGCTTCTCAAATGACAACCGTCTCGTTGTTGTTGTGGTTGTTGTCGGGATCGAGTTCGATAGTTGATTTGATTAGCTCGCGCCCACTCGATCTCGAGTTCTCAGCTCCTGACGCCGTATCCTACTTTTGAGTCCGTCTTCCCGCCCGTGGCCGAGGGTTTGGATGGTGGGCGGGCGGGGGAGGGGAGGGCACATAAGGTCACCAGACATCCGGCCGTTGGAGCCCCTCTTGTGCCAAAACGGACGTTCTATATCAAGTTACGATGTGACTCTAGTGCCCCGTACACTCTTTTCTCACAAAAGTGGAGAGAAATAAAACGTTCACTTTAATATATTGTGAGCTTGTTTTCGAAGTTTTGTATTTCGCAACTAACTGTTATAGTGTGAACTATTGGCAAAACTTCATGCTTATCCTGTTATTGGATGAGCGTAGCGAGCGAAGCGAAGATTCCATTTCACTACACTGGAGAAAAAAATCCGGAATGTTTTTTTTTTTTCTGTATTTTTGTGTGTTTGTTAACACGATTCCGGCTAAACCGATACTCCGATTGCAATGAAATTTTATGGAGACCTTCGAAATCTCTGAACTTAGAACTGCCACGTTTTTGAGCGCAATCGGGAAATTTTTTCACATAAAAATTGCAATTTTACGATTTTTTTCATTTTAAAAAATTACGATTAATTAAAACAATTAAGTTAATTTGTTATTATATTTAATTTAATTATAAAAATTAAGTTAATTTTTTATATAATTTAATTTAATTAAAAAAAATCTTCGACTTAGTAATGATTTTTTCACAGAACAACAGAAAATCCGCGTAACACATGGCATCTCAATGCACCATATACGCTCATCCAACAACGCGGCGGGACTTAAGCGTTTTCCTAGTCTATGTTCTTAAAAGTTCAATTTATGTTCTTCAAAGTTCAACTACTTACCCACACATCGTACCCGTTATTTACTCATAACAATAACTAAATTTCCTCATACTGTAGTTCTAATTTTGTCACTGTTACTACTAGAAATACATGTAAATAAGTTGAAATGGATCCAGTCTTATTGATAATTTAAATAACAAAACGAGTTACAAACTGTAATCACAACGGAAACTAAACCATACAATTTTTTACACAATAAAAGTTTTTTTTACATTTAGACAAGAAAGAGATTGCTAGAATTAATTCTATACCTTCTTCTGAGTCCAAAATTAAAGTCAGATATTCGTTTTTTGGAAAATTATAAAGATTTGATAAAAATATATTTGGATGGCTTGAATGTTTCTAGGCTTGATCGTGATCCTGAACGCGTATAAAAGCCAGTTTTGATGTTGTCTGTTTGTACATTGTTTGTGACACCTAGGGCGCTGGCTGCTGTCGTGGTATTTGATTGGATTAAGGAGAACACATCAACCATCAAGGGATTCCGACTAACGCAATCACCCAATGAACAGTTGCTTTTTGCCAATAGTGTTTGGTCAGTAATCGAATTTAGGGACGCAACTTTCCAAGTGGTGGAAAGGAGGAGAGCGAGCTTCGTGGACGCTTTTTTGTCCGCGGAACCTTCTGGTGACCAACTTGTTGTAATTTGATGAGGATCATCATGATTCCGAAATAGCCGGAGGCAACCTCACCCTCACACCCCAAGCGACCCCCCCCCCCTCCCCCTCATGCCCTACCCCAAGGCATTCCACCCCAGGTCAGTTTACCGCATCCCCAAGCATCCTGTGGGTCCAGGATAAATAAGACGCTTTGTTGCAGGAGTTTGACTTTTCTTCACCATGTGAATAATTGAAGTTTCTCCATTTAAACATGAGTTAGAAATTTTAATTTAGATTAAGGCACATACACATAGGAATACGCATACGACTCATTGTCTACTATCATTTTAAATTTTACTTACTTCACAATGAATGAAATTTGTGTACTCGTTCTTTGGCCATCTAGTTATAATAAACTAAAAATTTATTGATATATTGAAAAATGTTTATAATTTTTTATTGATATTGATATAATTGATAAATATTGATTTATGTTTTCGTTTTACATGCGTTTTGTTATGAATTACTATGTCTGCACGCTAGTATCATATGGTAAGGTACCGAACTATAAACAAATTCACATTTTCATATGCCATTGTCACTTTGTATGATGTTGATGTTTTGCATGCAAATATGTGGAAATTCGATTTACAATGTGTATACAAAACTATTTTTGCTACAATAGATATGCATTTAAGAAGTCATAAAGTCTATAGGCCTACACAATGTTTTGTAGACGAAGTGAACACAACGTAAACTCTATAGCTGCATTCCCCGAACAGACCTTGCACAAGCATCAAGGGAGGTCTTCTGCAACAGAACTAGAATCAACTACAGATTACCTTCACTTACATTGAGTGATGAGTGGAAACCGCATTATGCTTATTTCGATTTAATTGCTGTGCATTTATCTTGCGAAACGGACGACGGATAAGTTAAACGGCCGTTAAGAATTAACTGTGGTTTTAAATTAGTAGGTCTTGGATTTGCTGCATCACCTTGACGATGGGAAAGTGCATTCGGAATCGGATTTAATGAAGCATGTGATATACTTGGTGTAACCCTTTGAAGGATGATAGTTCGTTTACCTGAAACTTCTTAGAAATATGTATAATTTGAGTTATTTTACATTTTCCGTACAAAACAAAAATCATGAACTTCTATGAACACTGTACAGTATTTAATTCTCTGGATGAGTAAATGATTACAAGGAAATAGGAATTGTAATTTGTAAATAGTTTTTGTTAGAATCAAATGTAACAGGACAAAACCGGATTTTTCTCGTAACCTTCTATTAGCTTATAATTATGAAATTGTTTAAAAAGTGGGTAGAATTAAAATAAACAAACCAACAGAACGCAATTTTGTTTTCAGAAACCTTCATATTCTTAATTAAATGGCTAAACTTGGCATACAACTTCAAAATCGACACTTTTTTTAAACATTATTCTGGTTTGTATCTCGTAACCATTTTGTACCAAGGGTTTGGACCTTCTTAAAATTGACACTATATTATTGTGATACAATTAATAGAAATGTTGAAAACAAAGACTGTCTAACTGTCAATGCCATCATTTTTTTCTCGATAAAATTTTTAGTACTTTTATTTCGTGTTGGTTTATTATCCAAACTCTAAAATTGAACTGAAGAATGCTGTTTCTTAGATGTCTAGTAATTTACAAAAAATCCGGTTATATATGACCATCAATCAATGTGGTAAAAATATGCGCGATTTCGCCCAATACACTTTCTTTCTCATTGGGCAAGCTGGACGGTACGTACCTGATATCGACCCAAGTGTAATATTATCGATTATCCACGGATCGACTGCAGTCGTGACGATCTGATTAGGAACTCGAAATAGCGTAGCCTCGGATTGGCAATACCATAACTCAGCGGTGATGATCGGAAGCCGACCGACTGAGGAAGGGTCAGCCGAAACGTGACGTGGTCGCGGCGATGCGACTTCGAAGCTTAGAGGTGGGCATTGGTGTCACTGAGGAAGCCAATCGTACTATAGGTAATCGTGGATGGTATATTTGTATGGCAGGGAATGTGAATTAACTTTTTGATGGATATAGATAATATATTTATTGATGATATTGTGTAGTGTAGGCTATCTTTTTACTGGAAATTACTTCAATGATTTTTTTTTTAAATTTTGGGGGAATAGATTATTGTTGATAATTAGACATTGGCAGAGGCAATTATTTAAAATAAAAACGTTTTTTTTATGTTTTCAAATACCTTTTTGCTGGGCAAATACCTGCATCTGAGTTCTCATACAATGTTTTGATGTATCCTGCAACTCCTTTACAAGACCCCAGACCAAAAATTCCAAAATAATAACTGATTTCCAATTCACCGCTATTGGTCATAACAGAAACGAAATAAGTCTCTTTTTTCTTCACAAGTACCTGCCTCTGGACTTTGGCAAAGAGGTACTTTGGATAATCGTGTGATATAAATTGAGATTTAGGATGTACCATACCAGCCAAGTTTACACTGTCCATCTTATATCTCCAATATGCATTCTACTTTTGCCACTCTTCTTACGTGATATTTCCATGCCGACGTATCTATTGAAGAAATGCAAAAAGTCCAGCAAATCATGCTATGTTCAGTGGGCTAGAAATAACTAACACACATTCTTTCTTTCACACTAAACCACATAACACTGTCCAAAGACGATAAAAGAATTGTATTGAGCTCTGCCATGCCCAGTCCTGAGGGAGAAAGAAGGGGGATACGAGGGTTGTGAATGACGCTCTGTGCTTGACAGGTCACGGGTCGTCCTGAGATACGGGGTCAACAAAGGTCACCTACAGATGAGGCCAATTTGTTACCAAACGGTCTGGGAAAGCTATAAAAGCTGCCTCATAAAACGTATAAACGTCCCCTCCAAGTTACGACACACAGGAAGATCGCCAAAGCATCGCGATCGGGGGACGAATTAATTATATTTACTGTGGTTGAGCGACCGAATTGAGATTTAACCCGAATGTGTTTTACAACCGGAGAGAAGGTTTATGTCGTATTGCTTTTTGAGTGGTTTTCGACTGGATTTGTGTGGGAGAAAGGTGGGGATTATCTTAGTGAAAACCCTCGCAAATTCGACGTATTTTACCTCATACCAAAAGAACGCCAAACGTTAACGAATAATTGTTTTTGGCGGGATATGTGTGTATGTGTTTTTTTTAAGTAAGGTTTCATGAAAAAAATGTGTCCAGAAGTTATTTTGTATTCCTTCATATATTGTATTCTTCGTATGAAAACCGTTCAAATTCACCGAATTATACTATATATCTCACATCTATTTTAAATATCGTTACACGTAATCGAGGGATTGATTCCAATGGGATGTGGGCTTTTTACTTTTTAGTAATTTCATGAATGATATTGTAAAAGACCGGTAAATTGACGCGGTTTTATACAGCGAGTAGGACTCTTCCCTGTTTGTATGGTAGGTGCGGTCACTGCATTTACACCTTGGCTGCACTGCACTGTACAAGTTGTTGGCCGTTGGTTTAATTGCTGTTAAAAGACGCACTCAGTGCACTCAACAGAAGGTTATGGCTCGCTCACTAAGACACGCCGTTGTTGTTGTGGTGAAGTGATGAAAGGCGAACATAAAAGCCCAGCCCATTATACTTACGTGGGATTCGATGCTATATACTCGATTGTGATTGTGGCGATACTCTGTAAACCTTGGCGTCTACCGCATAGGTATGCGTGTGAGAGGTCTCAGAAATACTTGGAATGATGTTTTTTAAACAATATATTTCAGAAATTACGATTATTTTATTAGCAAAGTGTACAAGTTTTTGTGACAAGGAAATGAAACTTGTGATTGTCAAGGTTTACAGGTATAGCATGGTAAATACACAATACTTTTTATTGACTTGTAAATACAACTTAATTTTTAATTATCTAACAATTTGTACAGAATCCGTAGTAATTTAGCTTATTATCAATGTCTTATTCGCTTGCCGCATCGTTATTTTTCTCTTTTCTATTTGATTGACTATAAAATGGAACTAAATAAAATAATACAACATTCAATTATAAGATTAGTAAATTTATGTAACGTAATTATACGAATTAAAACAAATAATGTGAACCATTCTTATAGTCTTAGAGTAGGTATACTTGCACAAATTAATCAATCATATTAACAGTACAAATGAAAACATACTTTACTCGTGATTACTTTCATGATGAGTTAATACTTAAATTAATATTAGGGGGATAATTAATAAGTAAATACTTATTAGTCGCTCTCGCGTCGTCCGCCCAACCGCCACTGTACAATCAAGCCGTATCTTATCTCCTCCTGTCCCCAAGCACCTGAGTTTAAATCTCTCGCCTTGATGTCGTGCCTCGCCGGTGTTTTAATCAATACTCCTGTTCTACTTATCCTCTCATCATTCTTTCTGTCTGCTACTCTCTCGGGAACAAGGGAGGGGGGGGGGGGAGACACTTTTACCCCCTGACAAGAACAATACGTCGCAACAAGGGTCACAAGGGTCAGCAAGTTTGTTCGCATAATAATTAATATTTTAAGAGGAAACGCAGGGGGTACAGTGGCGGTCATAAGGAACGATGTGTTTGTTGCACAAGATGCTATACCGCATAATTCTATGAATTGATAACATGTATTTTTTTCTTTCTTTTTTTTACAAAAATTAAGTAAAAATAATTTTTGATAAACATGAAATCGAACAAATTCTTTATGCCTATAATTATTTTCGGCCAAATAGAATTTGTTCGATTTCATATTTTTCTATTTTTATTTAGCAAAACTCCCCTATGCATCACTTTTTTGTCCGTCCGTCCGTCTGAGTGTGTCACGTCTCACTAACAACGGAACATGACCTCGCTCTTATTGACACGGGTTTACATTTAACTGCCCTTCAACAAGTATAGTATGCCACAGAATGTTTTGATGGCCCTATCCTAGGGGTATTTGCCAACCTAAGTTGATATCAATGATGGACCCGGCGCCTCCACCAATTAAGAGAAAGTTTCGCATTTAAACACATTTGTATAATAATTTTAGGCTTCGTCTCTCAGTATTGTGGATATTCCCTTGCCCACACTTGTTACAAAAGAGCCTAAACATATTATTCCTTATTCTTCACAATTAAATTTTTGGATGGATTTTTATAGGAATACAGTCTTATATTTGCATTGGTAGGGCGGGCAAGGGAGTTGAAATTTAAAAACAAATCTTAAAAGTGTGTACATATAAACCTAGGTACCTATTTAGCACTTCACAAATAATATCAGTTTAAATTTTCTTCCGTATTCTATTCTTATTATTCACCATATTGTGTTCGTTTCTAGACAAACTATAGCTCCGAGGATCATATTAATAAAAGCACTTCGCATTGATCTATTTCACACCGTGTACTTTTTATAATATTATTCACAAAAGATGTTTATTGACACACTCTATATAAGTTGAATAGCTTCGTAGTTGAAATATTAAAATGTCGCTTCTTATTAAATGTTTTTCTTTGCGAGCGCCGAAGCCGATCAAGCCATATATCGCCCCATTGAACCCCGACAATGGGAGTGAGTGGGAGTGGATATTTTCTAGCTGCCGTCATAATATAATAGGACGTCTTAGAGTTTCATAACAACTGACGACAATACCTTGTATAACACAACAACTGACCGTTTCGACGTAGAATGCTAAGTGGGTAGAGGACGATAAGATACAAATAAGCTTGCGATATTTGAGTGAGTACAAGTGTACCAGAATTTCTAGTCATTTTTACCGGTGTAATTCTTTTTAAATGCTTCTTTGAAACACACTTTAAGTTATTTGATTTTGGATCTATTGTGAACAGCAGCATTTTCTTTTTGTATTTTACCCCATATTTGAATAAATAACATTCAAGTTTGGGTGAGATTTCATTGTATAGAAAAGTAAAACAATGAAATGCGCTAAAAAAAATATTATTACCAATGAACAAATTAAGAAAATATCGTGTCCCGGCTATAAGTAATGTTTTAATAAGCACATTTTCTAGATAATGTGCAAATACATTTTGATTTATTGACATCGAAAAGTATATAAACACATGTTGATAGTATTGGCTCCCGGCATGTGATAACTAGGAAAACGCCGAAAGTCGTTGTTGGATGAGCGTAATTGGTGCATTGAGCCGCAAAAAAATCGTAAAATTGTGATTTTTTATCAGAAATAATTCTTCGATTAACCTCAAATTCGGCATGAATCTATTGATTAATGAAATAAAGGTTCTGTTAAAATTTAATTACGATCGGATTAACGATGCAGGTGGTAGAGAGTGAAGAAAGTCTAAAATTAATAAAAAAAAAAAAACATAAAATAATTGCTATTTTTATGAAAAATAATCTTCGATTGTGCTAAAATTTGGCAAATGTTTAGGGTTTCATATGAGAATGGTCCCATACAAATTTCATTACGATCGGATTATGCATGTAGGTGTTTAAGAGCGAAGAATTTCCCAAAAAATCGAAAAAAAAAATCGTAAAATTGCGATTTTCATGAGAAATAATTTTTCGATTGCGCTTAAAAACGTGGCAGTTCTAAGTTCAGAGATTTCGAAGGCCTCCAGAAAATTTCATCGCAATTGGAGTATCGGTTTAGCCGGAATCGTGTTAACAAACACACAAAAATACAAACAGAAAAAAAGAAAGAAAAAAAAACATTCCGGATTTTTTTTCCAGTGTAGTAAAATGGAATCTTCGCTTCGATCGCTACGCTCGATACGCTCATCAAAAACCGGACACTACATATGTGCTACTCGTTGTAAGTGGCCTGGTTATGTGTTATTGCTCGTATCGAAGGTAGGGTCACAGAAAACGGACAAAAGCGTTCATGTCGTCAGGAAAACACAAAAGAACATCGCCTTTGTGTCCGTTCGTCCTCCCACTCGAAACACGTGTATGTGAGAGTTCGGCCCTGTCAACAACATTCAACTGTCAAACGGGGTGATTATTAACCAAATTACACACTCGAAACATATGAAGTTGAGTCATGGGTTGGTATCTTGTAATAAACATATGATACTCGTGGACAGAATCTTGAACGTTCGGCGTTGGCTGGAATGTAGATGTATTGTAGATGTAGATGTAGAACAGATTTGTGGCCAGACAGAAATTATAAGGACGTTTTTGGTTTTATTACTGGCAATATGTCTATTCTTTCCAGTGATGAAGATTCAACGACTTTTTATTTAGCAATAACAAGAAATTAATTTTAATAATGTATATTCTTGAGAATATCTTGAATCTCGACTCGACTATATTAGTTAGTTACCAATATTGTAAGAAATTCACTCTTTGTTTATGCATTACGATTTACGAGTTACAACAAATCATCGATTTTGTCAATGAATTATGAATAACAAATCAAGTTCAATTAAGTTAATGGATTCGAAAATATCTTTGATTTTTAAACCAAATATAGGCCATTTATCAATCTAGGTCTATATATATTTATAATTAATATATTGTGAGTGAAGACTGTTATTTGTGGTGTAAATTTCTAAGCCACTTACTATGGATTATTTTATGCACATCCGTTATCAGTATATTTCGACAGAAGTGAAGTGAAAATAAATTGCTTTTTCTAAATATTAATAAAACATCAGTTGTGAATCAAGTGGGAATTGGCTACAAGATCGTCCGTATAATCGCTATCAGTTGCGGCGCCAATAGCAAGGTATAATAACCAAACTCCCCCAGAAGAATTCGAATGTTTCTATTTTCCGAATTTGTGTTTGATTGTGTGTTCAATATATTGTCCATCTCTGTCTAGTGTCTTTGCTCCCCGCTTAGAAGTATCGGCAATAGAGAGTTTGTATCGTAGTGGCTGGCTCGTTTCTCCCCCCAGGCTAACCCCCTATACGTCGGACCTCTGCGTGCGACAACCCCCAAGATTAATGCCTACACAATGGACCTCAGCACAGATTGACTCCTGATTGATTGATAGATTGAAAGAGATAGTTTCTGATCGAACAATAACCTTCAGGGTATTCTATGTGAATATTATGGTCAGATTGGGACGAC
Source organism: Sweltsa coloradensis (assembly GCA_024449915.1). Lineage (NCBI taxonomy): Eukaryota > Metazoa > Arthropoda > Insecta > Plecoptera > Chloroperlidae > Sweltsa > Sweltsa coloradensis. The sequence continues at coordinate 267,983 of JAMZAV010000246.1, read as the reverse complement.
GATATATCTGTCTGTGTTCTACGGGGGAAATGCAATAGTGTTTCAATTTTTGTCTTGTTTTCTGCGGAGAAAGATGACACGAAAGGATTTATGACTTGGGAGGAAAGCCAGAAGACGGATGCGGGTAGTTATACTTTGCCTCTAATTCTCGTAGATATTATATTGGACAAATGAAACGAGTCTGAGGGAAGATTTCTCGATATTTACAAGACGCCCCCTTATCGCTATTCAAGACAGACGATATACGTTTGTGTCGATATTGCTAAAATTAATGTATTCAACTTTTCAACCCTGTTCATTTTGTTGATTTGTTTTTGCACGCCGATTGTTTTTAATATCCCAAATATGTGTTCGTATACTTTTATTTTGTTTAAAACTTACAGAAATAACCATTTGTTTTGTATACAAATAAAAATTCATATATCGAAATTAGTTACGAAGGTGGTTTGTAGATTTGGTAACTTTTATAGTGTAGATAAAATGATAAAATGTATACTGCATTACAATTGTGACAGATGCTTGTTTAGGCCCCTTCTAATAAAGAATAATATATACAATTTGAGTGTCTGACTTACCTGTCCTACAATATAGCATTCAAATAATATCAAGACCGAGCAATAAAAAAATCACGATCTTGCGAACACCGTTGTGGACGTAATGCCTTGATTTGTTTCTCACCTAATTAAAACTCGAGAAGTCTGAGACAGAGTACATTATTATCTAATACCCAGCGTCCAAACAATAATTAGCCAATTACTCCACTTACAATTTATAGGGCACCCAAGTTTAATGAAGGTGCTTCAACTGATAGGTTAACAAAATATTTGTTGAACTTTGAAAGCCTTTTCAATAACGTTACTCAATTTTAGAACTACGCATGTTCAATTAATAAAACTTCCATTGAAATGTCCAATAATTAAATAACAAGTTATGAGATTCTGCTCTACTAGGAAAAGTGCGACCCTTTTCAATTTGTCAGCCATCTTTGTATCCTGCTGGGCTGTCAACGATGACACACACTAAACAGACCGCCAACAGTTGACAATGGAGTGAGAGTCTCTGTAACGAAGGCGTGAAGGGGTTGTGTGTAGGGAGACTTGCCCAGATGGCCAAGTGTGCAAGGTCTAATGGCTTGTTTGCACCCCCTTGTCCAGTCGACAACTATTTCTCATTGTGTTTTAAATTTAAATTTCTTCATTAAAATTATTTCAAGGGTGTTTGAATCAAGTATGGTCCATCTGTCGTGAACGCTGGACAAATCTGTTTCATCCCTTGACTTCAATATAGATGATTTTGTAATAAAATTGAGTTTGTATTGAAATTTTTAGTGGAAGGCCTCCCCCCAACATAGAATTAAAACTTTTGTTAACGTTTGGTATGTCTTGACGATCGCAATCATGTTTACAAAATAGTCCGACATATACATTTCTTCAACATTTATTAAATGTATTAAATTGGGATCAATTGAATTGGGAAGTTATCAATGTTTATTTATTTATTTACATACACACTCGGTCATTAGTTTGATACTGATACAAAACGTCTTTTATATTCCCCAACCTAAAATATCAAACATTTTATTTCAATTTCATTGTCTACACACGACTTTAAAAAAATCATAATTTAGATTATCATACAGCTTATCGGTGAATATCACTGTGAAGTTATGCGCTTTGCAAATTAAGACTGCGAAGTGTTTCTACTTTTTTTTGCTATCCTCGAACATTACTTTTGTACTTTAAAATTGAAAGCTTGGGTTAACTCACGCTTCCCTAATCTGCATTAAAAGTCTGTCACCGATCTCAACCCCCACCCCCTGCCGACACCGCGCGATAGATATTGATTCCTGGGGGATGAAACTTCGTTATGGAAATGTATTTAAACAAGGGTGGCTTTATCTCCATGATTCATCTTCGTTGTTTAAAAATATCTTGTAAGTTTTTTTTCTAACATTCAGAATACGTTGATGAATCAAGTTACCTGTAGGAGTTTGTTGGGGGAGGGAGTGAGGGTTGATGTATGCTCGGGGGTGAAGGGGGGGGGAAGGGGTACTTGACTAAACCACCCTCGCCAGCTCGGCATTCAAAGGGAATCCAACATTCATCGGTTTTCGCTACTTCAAACTTTTGCATGATTTATTTATATGGTATTTATCGAGGGTTTGATTTCCATTGTCCAGATACCTTTCTTGTTGTTTTCTTTACCCATTGTGGTCTCGTCGCCTGTTTGGATAGGGACAACGCTCTTTATAGTTTTGCGGTAAAGGGTAATCGAACGATCATCGTCAATCGATTTATATTTAGATGGTTTTTATTTTCTTATATATACTTATATTACACATAGTGCTAAAAACTTTAGAGGCCTACGTGAAATTAATACGAAATAAACATTTATTTTTTGCTTCAAATATATGTTTCGTCATCAATTGCAATAAATTGACAATACAATTACAATTACAGCATTTCACGACACATGTTTTGTGTTGCTGTTTCTCCCTATCACACGTTTCTTTGAGTTACACTTTAGTTTTACGAACTAGCAAATTTATCTGCCCTCATCGGCATTTCTGTCCATTTTCCCTCTCTTTGTCCATTTCCCAGTCTCGCCAGTCGCCACTCATCAAATCCATCCTCAAACGGGAAACCATTCCCAGACGCTCTCAAGTCGAACAGGAGAGATATAATATTATCTTAGCCGTTTCGTTTCTAGACGGCAATAAAACGACCCCGTTCCGTCTTATTCTTTCTTGTAAGGGTTATTTCTCGACTCCCAAGCGCATGATCCGGACTAGTCGATACTGGGAGGGTCTGTTTCTCATTGGTCAGTTGTAATGGTCAGTCAGTGGTCATCGCTACACCCCCACTCTCTTTTGGAGACAACCTATCGAAAAGAATTGTATTGATTTCGGGGGCGGCAACTGACCACTAGTCCACTGACTCTGAGGCTTCTATAGAGATGAACCATCTGCTGTTTATGAAATCAAAGGATGCTCGGGTAGTGATGTTTGTATCGTGGATGTGCTAGAATAACATTGCCCTGGCAGCCCTAGATGAAAGAATAACCCGAATCCATAAAGGGCGAGTGCAGTCTGGCCCTGCGTCATAGCTGCTATCAGACTTGCACAACTTTTTATACAACAATTCCATCTAATATTTCCTTCCGGTGAATTAACATTTATAAATACTAAATTATGAAAATGTTATTATTGTTACAATCTCTACTAATTTGTTAGTAGCGACATATTTCTATTTTCATGGCTATAATTTAAACATTGACAAGCCGTCGTATGTGTGTCAAATATAAATAGTGATTAGAAATTCCGAACGTATAAAAAAACATATTTTTTCTTCTATTGTATATTACTAATCATAAATATTACTTAAAAAGTAAATTCACTTGATTTCGATACGAATTCAAGAATTTTTTATTTTATTGTGCCAAGATGTTGAATAAAATCGTGCTTTTATAAAGTTTATTAATTTGGTGGCAGTGCCGGGTTAGGTTGTACATTAATTTTTAGAAGAAAAAAAACTTTTGTTATACAAGCATTCGATTTCTATATCAATAATTAATAATTACTTAACTTAATGCTCTATATTTTATTAGGTGTTTGGCCTATTCGAATACCTGGTAATGCATTATAGGCCAAACAGTTTTTACAAAATATTGAATTTGGTGGAGGTGCCGGTTCCATAATTCAAGCTAAATACAAGTTAATTTTACTAATCCACCTTAATTTAAACAAGTATTTACTGGTATTTTTCTCACAAAAATAACAACAACAATAATTAAAGTGTAGTCGAAATCGACAAAAAGAAGTTCACAGAACTTTAAGTGACATTTCGGTATTCTTTTGAGAACGCTGTAGGCCTACTACCAACCCGTCTTTCACAAGCCACAACCTATATATGAACCATGTGTATTTGTTACATCAACCTTCTGATACTATGAAATGATGTCAATATTTGATACAGGCGTAAATATTTATTGATTTATGGTTTGTGTATTGAATATATCTAATTTATGTAACTATTTTGTAATACTTTTTGTTCTTACTGTCTGTTTGATACGGTTATTTTTTTAATGTGTTGTTTATTTCTGATTTATGTTTGTAACCGCGTTTTGTCCACACATTATCTTAATTTATCTCTATATCTAACGTTGTGTTTGTCTCTATGTTCTAGCGGACGCGGAGGTTGTCCACCAAGACATCCTGACGTGTGGCGTCTGTCAGAAACCGTTCGCCCTCTCCGACATTGTCAAGTTCATCCAGCACAAGGTGTTGGCGTGCAACAAGGAGAACTACTCCCTCACCTTCTCCAACGCCGACGCCAACAACACCGACTCGGACGACGGCAACGGTGATAATGGCAACGCCGCCACCATCCCGCTGAGCGTCGTCAATCAACGTCGACCGAGCATCTCGGCGCCGATCAACGCGAAGAAGAACAATATGAGCGGGTCGGCGAGGCTACTGTGCACGCCGCCTCTCACGTCGCCGAGGTGGGTTGTGATATTTTTAGTGGCGACATAATTATTATCAACTTTTCCAATAAAAATATCCATTTTTTTTTTTCAAAAATTTAAAAAAATATTTTCAAATTATTTTCAAATTTTATTTTCATATTTTTATATATTGTTTCAAAAATTTCATTTTGTGATCGGGATAAACAACACGAATTGACATTAAGCATTATTAATGTTTTCTTTTAAGTAAAATGTTGTGTCTTGCGTAAAATGTTAAAATGTAAAGTAAAATAATTTGTTATTTTTATTAATTCGATGCAAATCTCTTTACATTTTCGATTTTGTAAACTTTACCAAATTTGATTCTCACATAATTATGTATAATGAATAATAATGAATGTATGTGTTCCTCCAGGATACCGGCCGACATGAACATGGACGAGGCCCCCACCTCGACCCCCAAGCGGCGAGCAGGGAGCAGCAGTCCAGGCCTAGACGACGACATGAAGCCGCTGATCAAACAAGAGATGGACACCGGGTCGTCACCCGACGAGGCCGTCGTCAAGCGGAGCCGCACCGACGTCGTCGACGCCGAGAGCAACACCACGCACTCGGGTGAGTACCACGAGACATCGTTGATGACTTTGACCACAGATAACAGATGCTTTGACGTTTACCGTGGTGTAGTTGAATAGTCCAACGGTTTCTTACAGAAAACAGATATCTCAGCGTAGGCTCAAACAACTTAGTAAAATTAATGAATTAAGAAGAACCATTCTCAAACCAACTCGATTCAACAAACACGAATTTATAGTCTTATCGTCCTGGCCTGGTCGTAACCACAGAATAACAGAACGATTTGGTTGTTCTTTCAAGTTTCAAGCGACCTGAACTTATAGAAAGTAGGCCTATGTCAAAATCAATAACATTATATGTACTTTATCCCTGCAATGAATTTCGTACTACACAAATCACAACATTTTCACTGTCATACAAATTTAATTTAGTTTTCGAGTTTGGATTCAACATTATACACAAATTTTGATCAAAATTATTACCAAGAAAAAATTAATATTAATGTACAGACCAATTTGCATTTATAAAACATGAAATTAAATTAAACCATTGCTTATTACTACCTATAATAACATTGTTCAGATTATTAAAAGTGTATTATTATCGAGTTTTCTGAATGCAAAGATTAGCACGGGCTAAGCTAGTACATAACACGTGGTGAAGAGTAGTAGGGCTACTCTGCATGAATTAGGGTCGTTGGTCAGTGACATCAGGGGTTGACGGCTTCGTACGTAGCGAGTATAGAAGGGTTGACGCGCTCGATGCAGAGAGGGGGTGGGCGCACAAATTGGGTCAGTGTGACGAGACGCTCCCAGCATTGGGTTAAATAGAAGGAAACAAACTAGACCACTTTGAATGTTGCAAGAATCCCTATTGTGGCCAGATTGTCTCTAAAAGAATGATTTGGCGGCAATTGAGTTTGTCAATTTATGGTCTGATTATCGGTTTTATTAGTCACAACTCACAAGACATCATCTCTTTTAGTATGAGACAGAACTAGCACATTCCACCTCAAAGCAGTGCAGCAAATTCGATGCCAAAAATATTGTATTCGTTGCACGATTTCAGAATGTGGAATAGAGCTGTACACCAAAAAGGGAATCAAACTCGGTACTTTTTAGTGAAGTAGTGGCAGAAATATATAATATGTTAGTCACTGACTTAATTGTGACAAAATTTATTTGTATGTAACAAATTATTAATTATACAAAACAAAAGTCAGTCGATTCCGGTTATAAATGCATTCAACTGGAAGTTTATATTTCTTATGTCGTCCGACTCGTCCTACAGAAAAGTCATTTCAAATGCATCAAAAACTGTAAAGACATTAAAATCTATTATTTTGTTGACAAACAAATTGATTTCATCTCTAATTCAAGTTCTTCAATTGACAAAATTTAACCATTCAAAATTGTAAAAAGTTTGGATTTGTATTGAATTTGTCCTTGAATCAGTTGAGTGAACCTTGAATTAATGAATTCCAAAATTTAATCTTCTTTAAACTGGCATTAAAACAAAATATATATATATTTCAATTTGTGTACAAAATATTGAACAGTTTGAGATGACATATATTTTTACCCCTATAATGTCCGTCTCTATGCTTGTCAACAAGTCTGCCGACAACCCTGTTTACCATGCAGTCTGACTGTACCCCCACGTCGCCCACGTAACAAGAGTGCGTCACCGACCATCTGCAAGCCCTCTTTCAACCCTTTAAACTTCCTAATCACTTTTTTAAAATCGTGTCTCGCTCCACTAATCGAATATAATCGTCTACAGAGAGCGCGTCATGTGGTCATGGGGATTTAAGGGGAGGGGGTAGGGGGTCAAAAACCGGACACTCAATGACACTTTGCGCTCAGTTGACCATTGACTGACATTTTTCTAAAAAGAGAAACTCTCAACAAAAGGTTTTCGAAAGACAGGCAGGGGGTGTATGGCTTAATAGGGGGTGAGTTGTGCGTGGGGTGGATTTGCATATGGGGCTAGTTTTTCAAGGGGTGTAGATGAGTAATGATGGACAATGACCATCGTTGACAATGTACAGACGAGTCAAAGGCAACTTGTATGATGGTGATTGTCGACGAAAGACAGATGAGAATGTGGCAGATGGCAGGCGAAATCATAACGGGAGACAATGGTGATAGTTATGAAGTTTATTGGTGTGGTCGTCAATAGTTGAATACGCCTTCTTGCCGTGAATAACACCTGACAACAATGATAAACAGTAACACTTTAGTAACATTTTAATATTTTATTAATTATAATGTCATTACCAATTGATACTTTTTCGGTTGGATACGTCTTATTTGTTTGGTAAAATCCAAAACCAAAGCTTAAATAGGGCCTGAAACGTATACCCATTACATATATATATATAATATATATATATATTTTATATATATTTTTTTTTTTACGGCAGCATTGAATTCTCAATTCCGGAGTACTGCTGTCTCATTGATACGTATTTCAATCTTGGCCTACCTCAATTATTTTCCCCTTCTCTCTTTCCCTCAATGATGTATTCTGCAATACATCGTACTAACCCATCATGCCTCAACATTATTGCGTCCATTAGAACGTATAATTAAACGAGCCCTTCCCCCCGTTTTATGTTTCCATAACATGGTTTATTTTGGTTAATTCACGTCGCCCTATTTCTTCATGTGTTGCGTATAGTTCACAATAGTACATCCGAGTCGCACTAGCACTTCACATCGCCATTGTTTCAATACTGCCACTCTTAAAATTAATGTAATGTCACGGCATCATTATTATTCCTTGTATTATTATTTCACTATCATCGATATATTTGATTTGGTTCTATTTAATGACGCACTCCAAAACCAAAAGCTTACGTTTGCCGTCTCTCTCTGCATATTTTTAAAACGTATTTTCTGGTCTATATGAGAAGATAATAGGGTTGCACCCTGGTAGAAATATTGTATGCCAATCGGTCGCCAAGCGGTCACAACAGATCACCAAGGCTTATTTTTGATCCCCAAACAGGTTACCAAGTGATTACCAAGGGTTGCCATCCGAAATTTCAAAAGAAATATATGACAGCCAAACGTTCACCAAAAGGCAGCAATGGTCCCAACTCTGCAATGCAATTACACAAAACGCTGTTGCGACATTTGCGCGTGTGTCACTTCGCATTTCTTGTGAACGTTATTTTCCTGGCACCATTGGAACAATATTTATAGGGCATCTTCTCAAAAAATTATCCAATACTATGAATGGTACTCGTTAATGTATCATAATATAGGCTAATGTATAATTATTATCATATATTATCACAGTCGCGTTAAAACCTGCTCGTAAATCAAAGTTGATTAATTTGTGAAGTTTATATGCTTATCGAATTCAGAAATTGTAACAATGGACCTTTGCCTTTTGCTAATGCAGAAAATAGGCAATGTGATGAAATTAATGAAAACTGGATTCGATTCATCTTTCACCAGGCTTCGCTTGGCTTTTATACTTATCACACTTCCAAGAACTCTTCAAGGAATTTGGGTAAACTTTCATGCACTATTGGATGCAAATGTAGTTTTATATTTGCTGATGACTATTTAACATAGCTTATTTAAACGTATATCATGTAGAGATTGTTCTGATACGCCATAGAATGCTACCAGTATTCATGTAGAATCATGCCATCCCATCTGGGATCAAGCTCTCCCTATAGACAAGGTGTGCAACCGAGAAGGGGTTGGCCCATCACATCATCTTCACTGACGATGTAGATATTAAAAGCAAAGCAGCCATCTTAATTACGACCTAGGGTCGGTATGTATAAAAAGACGCACGAGTCTTGCGCATGCGTTCTCGCACACGTATCTCGACAAAAACTATAAAACTAACCGGGGTTTTCTATTGTGTGAGACAGAGAGAAGACAGACGCGTGCATCTCATTTAGTGGAGGGGTGGGGGGGGGTTACACACTACACACGCACCACGTGTGCCAGCACGCTTCTATACGCACGAGCAGCGAGGCTTAGAGCGAAGACGAGGGCAAAACACACCGACGGTTGGAGGAGAGCGCCCAAACCGTGCAGGCTTTCATGAGGAATGAATTATTATGTTGTAAAAAACGTTTTGGTTCTATAATTTCCACGTCAAAAATATGAATTCTCTAGAAAGTTGTTCAGAAATAATATACACATGGCTCGATCTATCATAGTATCATTCTAATATCCTTAATTTTATTTTAATAACTCCGTAAACATGCGATGAAAGAGACAATTAGTAGAAATTTCCCAATCTTACGTAAGGAGACATTACTTTGCATTGTGGAAATGTTGTATGACGGAGCCATGAACACTTTTCTTCATTAACACCCCAAAGATTCCAATTTTTGGTGTAAATTATAGGTCAGGTATTTTGCTCAAGAATGTTTGTGACATTCACTGGCTCCGTATTCTTCTTATAATCTTTTGTCGGTCGTCCATCATTTCCTATACCTTCCATTCCATAACTTTAAACACATTCTCTTCGAAACATCTTGAAAAAATACTTAGTCTGACATTCTGTCCGTTTGTTCTCTGTACAATATAATCCAAGCTCACTTTACTTTTCAATTCAAATTTAATTCGACGAAGACGATGATTGATTCCTAGCGTGGTTATACTTTGATATAAAGTTGGTCCAAAAATATTTGATTTCAAATGGATAGCAAATTAATATACTCAGTCAACTCGCCCGCGAAGATGATATTATTTTTTGTATACTAACATGATTATAATCTTATCACAATTTGCGATATCAAATCAATAACTTACAGATAGGATTTAAGTAGTGCACGGAATTCATGCTTTGATGTTCGCTATGAGTTAGTTAATTCAAATTGACTTGCCTTCTACACCATAGTAATAAGCTGGGAAATATGATCGCGTCTTCCTAGAATCTTCTCCTAGGAGAATTTGATAACATTTTTAAAATTCCATTAAAAATATTCGGTTTCATTTTTCTCCAATAACCTCTTGTTACGCAGTATTATAAGTAAGTAGCTTGTTGGATTCAATTTTCTCGGAGAGATTCCAGATTTTAATGAAATCTCATATTCAGCGTCTTGAGCTTTCAACGTCTTCCAATATAGAAGTTTAGTGAAGATTTGTGACACGCTTCTGACAAGTCTACGGACTTCTTTTTAAATTAAAAGCGTCTGATTTCGCCTGTCGGGCATCAACGTCACTAAACACCCGACTACGGTGGTTCAGTCACACTTTCACCCCTCCCCCCCCCCCCACCCCCTCATTCTATCACACGGGGGAAGAAAGTTACACATAGTAAACTCCCTGTCTGTCAATCAGGCTTCATACATAACATAGCAATATATGTATTAGCGTAGGATGGGGGCAAATTAAGATCTTGATGTTGTGATAGAATCGTGGAAGAAAATAAGAAATATCACATGTATTAATTTTATATATCGTGGTGTACTGTAACTTACTGTAAGTAGATGTATGAGCATGTGAGTAATGTTTCACGTCGATATTATATTACCGAACGATTAATTCATCGATCTAAAGATAAACAGATAAACGTGTTTTGCTATGTGTTGAGCTTGATCATTTTCTTTTTGGTTTTACAGTAATTATTTAATTTGGTTCTATGACGCTTTGGTTGGGACTCAGATCTAGAACGCCAGACAATTCTACATTACATTTTTAGGCACATCACTAAGAGTGCGAGAAGATTAAAGATTACTCTTATCTTTTAATTTACTTTATTTGTATTATTTTAAAACACGTGGAAACAAGTCGATGGTTTAATGTATTCAACATTCAACATCATGATTTAAAATTATCATTCAATACATTTGATATTATGTCGAAAGCTGGAAATGTGTGTGGCCTGCTTAGCGGGTGTCCATACTGTCTGGTATAAAACCCGTGACACCTACCCCCAATAATCTCAACATCTTGGCGTCTTCTCCTATCCTCCTCTTCTCGCGACGTCCTCGAGATATTAAACAGATGCAAATATCCTACGTGATTTGACCGTCAGAGCGGCCTGTCGGGAGATCAGGCAAGCTTGAGCTGCGGTTGGACGCAGCTGTGGGCATAAGCTCCTTCCCCCTTCCCCTACCCCCATCCCCTACCCCTAGCCATTCTCCTTCATATCTTTTACTCTTGTCCATGTATCGTGCCTCCTCTCATTTCGGAGCTTTGTTTCAGCTTTTCACTTTCGTATGTTGCGTTGGTCGCCGTCGTTTTTATTTTTCTAGAAATGAAAACAAGGAGTTGAAGGGTTTTCTTTCTTACTCCTGTGGGGTTTGCTTCTACCAAAATACAACGTTTTCTGCTGTTTCCATTTTATTGATCGCCCCAAAAAAATGTATTTTTTTTACTTTGCGATAATCAATGTATCAATCACGTGAATTATAATCTAAAAACCTAGCTTTTTATTTGTTGTTGTATACGTACATAAGTACTTAACTTAAGTATTTCCCGATTGGGAATCTTCCTAAACTCAAGAAGTATGTGTTCAAGGTTAACATACTACATTGGTTAACATACTAAATTACATTCTTTTATCTTCAACTACTTAAGTATGACTACATACATATCACTCCTCCTACTTACTACAAATACATAAGTCCAAAGATTTTGATAAGTGATTTGCAAACAAACAAACAAACAAACAAACAAAATGGAAATTAAGTCACAAATTTTAAATTGTGAAATCAGATTTATTAATGTAAGAACAATGTGCGTGATGACTGTGTTCATTTGTGTTACACATACCACTTTCGCTTGCGATGCACCTTTATTTCAATCGCACACTCCCACCAACAACTGCAACTCGCTGTTCGTCCCGGTAAGATGCCTGCCTGTCTTGGTTACAGGTGAACCAACCACGCTGCCCATGCATACTCGTAGATCGGGTTACGAGACGCTAAGTGTTAACACGATTACAAGTGGTCCTTCCACTGTGTTTACTAAGCAATTAACTCAACACCACATTATCATAATGAACCTAAAGAGAATTGCCCGCTGGCTACAATCACGTCACTAATCTTACCTACTCCGTGATGTTGTTATGAAAAGCTTTAATTGCATTGGCATTTTTTGTTGTCATTGCAGATGTCAAGTTTGGCGCCAGCTTCACACTCAAGTATATCGTTTGCTATGTGGGTGGACTTTCATTGTGCATTGTTATTAAAAATGTATGAACTTGTTGAGGATAATTACGAAATGTATTGATGACGTGACGTGATGTGTTCTGTAAGTACTTGGTGATTTAGTGTTTGGGATTGCTGAGTGAACATTGCTCTACAAAGTAACAATACAACGAACTGTCGTGTCATATAGCTAATACTTGTCGCCACTTTGAATTTTGAATCAAACTCACTGTCATTGTTCCGAAGTCCAAACTGGAATAACAGTTCTCACGACATTCTATACTGTTACAGCATTGACAAGGGCAAACTAGCAAACATTTGCCCTAGTATTTTAAACTTAATTATAAATTATAGGACGTAACTTTACTTTTGAAATATAATATTTAGCACGCAATAAAATAAAATAAAATTATGCAAATGAAATTTACTTTCTGATCATGAATCAATAATTATATATTATAGAGAATATGAAACGTAGAAAATTTGAATGAAAATCTTATATTCATGTTTTTAGATTGAACTTTGGTAAATTTCCTCTTAAAAACTGAAACTAGTATCTGTATAGTTTACTATTTGTTATGAGTATAACTAGATTTGTTCGATTATTCATTGCCGGACTCCAACATACCTGTATAAACAATACGTAATATCCCCTATAAATTACAACCTAGTTGTTTTGTTGTGCAACTATTCAAAACATAAGTGATTGCTGCTTGCACTTCGAATCCACACATTGACAACTTTGCTTGCGTTACCCTACCCAACATCCAGGGTGCTTGAAAAGTTCCTTATACTCGTACCCCTACCCCTTCCGTAGCAGACTGCCGCAACATAAGTAGCTTTATACTCGAATTAAAACTATTTCAATAACATTTATCCCAACAGAGCTTGATCTAATCGTGTCTAGTGGTTATCAGCCACTCGAAGCTTGTGCTACTTGAGATGTACAAGTACGTCTGAGCTCTAATCAAAGATCTGGGTACTTATGTTCTAGCTGCCACTACAAACTTGAATTACCATGTGAAATGTTTCGACGTAGACTGTTTGTTTAGTGAAAATATTGCCTGAAGTTTAACTCGTCAGTAATTGCTAGGGGCGAAGAATGAATGTTTTGTTTTGTTAGGTAATACAAGGGCGTTTCTTGAGGAGAATTGACAAATGATTGTTTGAAAACATTTCAATTGCAATATTTAGAATAACCTTGTCTCAAGCTTGACGTACAACAAGTACATTATTTACTCTGACATTGCCGACACTATTTGAGTCAGGGAACGACAGACAGACAAGTTTCGGGATCGTTTCCCATCACTGTCAATTATTAGTAATTCTTTGATCACTCATACGAGAAAATTACATTTTTAACCTTATCAACGTCATTATCACAAACACAGCCTCTCACGAACGCATATAACACAAACCCTATTGCTGGAATACAAGCAACCCCATTTTGAGGCGAGTCTGCAATAACAGTGATTTTTTCTGGAACTTTTCCTGAAGACCGTTTTTGCGTATTGTTACCAGACTTTGCACATATGTTATGGTTATGTTTGTACAGTCTTCTATATAGGCATATTTTTTTAAACCATCACAAAAAATCTAGATAAATTAAATCGATTTTTAGGTTTTTGGATTCTTGTAAAATCATCTAAATAGGGAAATTTCGCAATTTATTTTTGCGTAATGCGCAATAATGTGTAGTAATCTTTGAATATAGAAGAGTGGCTATATCCTTGCTTGACAGTTACGCAAAATTGCATATCGATCGGATGACAACTGGAAGCAGGAAAAGTTCCCAAAAAAGTTTCAAATAGTTATAGACGAAAATCCGATTTTTTAAGTTGGACAAAAAGTTTCAAAAAGTTTCAAAATTTTACAATTAATTTTCAATAGCATTGTTTTGTAATTTTTTTCGTGGATAAACACCCACACCCACACCCACTCACCAGCATCGATAAATTTAAATAATTAATCCTTTACTAGCCATTCCTAAAAATTTCAAGTCGCGAATATTTTTTAGAAGAAACGAGCAACATTTTTCCATGCCAAATCAAATGAATTGGCGGTCATATGATCGCAAATGATATCAATGTAAATACCAGATTACCATTGATGATTGAACACACTTCAAAATGCATAGATATATGTAATAAAATCTAAGGCAGTGTATTTGTTTAAAATGTTGACTTTTTAACGGAGTCCATCGCTCGCACTCGTCCTATATTATTTATTATCTGAGCGGCTTCCTTCACATAACAGTTCATCAACCCCGCGTCTATTCCACCACCCTCTCTCTGTACCGCGACCTCATATTTCCACCATCATAATTCTCCCGCTCGAAGATGGTCCATTCAAACATCAAAGCACCCACACTAAAGACAGTCCGAGTTTTATCTCGCATCTCAAAGCCCCCCGAAGTCTTTAAGAGTTATCTACTTCTCTTATCTCAAATCTTAACCCGTACAACATGGAAATTTTATACGCGTATAACGGCCTTGCTTTTGTCATCCCCGTGACGTCAGGATACGATCTTTCTGTTTTCAACAGTGTTTTGTTTAGTTGGGAAGAGTTGAAGTGTAAGGACGGCTTGGCCTGGCTTCTCATCTTTACTTTGACCGCCATTGGCCCGGGGTGTGCTCTAAATAATGAAGTCTTGTTTGGTTGTGAAATGAATTTGTTTTGGCGAGCATGGATGTGGTGAGTTCTGAGTTATGTGACCATAGATGACGAGTGACAATTTGAAAATGTGGTATGTTTTAAAAGCAAGATTAATATAATTTTTACTTCATTCCTTCAAAAGACTTTCTCCCCCCCCCCTCACCCTCTTTATTCCCACAAAATTATTTGATTTATTTATCTGAAATAAAAATATTTGCACCCTCAACCCAGCGCAAATATTATAACAATTTGCTTGAGTTGATTCAAATGTTTGTTGATCATTTTTCCATGTCGATGCATAAGCTACGTAATACAAGCATACAAAATATAAGTGCTAAATGCTAATTGCAATGGCATCATTCACGGTTGGAGTTAAGGTCTATATGCAGCTGAATAGCGAGGGTTTGACTCTCGCTCAGGTGACAACATGCATGGTTTTTGTAGTATCTTCTATTGCCAATCATTCGTCAAATGTATAACTATTGCAACATTATTAATGTTCCGTAAAATAACTAATAGAGCTCTCTGCTCTACTATCCCTTAGTAAAATGTTAACATTTATTTTTACTAAACTTGCTCATCAGTATCAATCCTCGAATAGAACTCAATCGATAGAATGTAATGAACGTCCTCGTGAGCATCATCGCATCTCGCAGCCTCCCGCTCAAACCAAACCACTTATCCAACTCTGCTCAGATGAATCTCTTTCCGTGCATCTCTAAATTGTTTGTGTTTTTTGTAACCGTTTTGTTTGATTGTTTCTGCGGTTTGGAAGGTGTAATGTTACCTAGCCTAATAGCGTGTTGGGTTTGTATTTAGCGCGGCCCGTGTAACCGTAATGACAAGCCGGCGTGAGGAGAATCTCGTCAAACACTACATTTATAATATAGCAACTTCACCGAACAAAGTTAATGGTTATGTTGACGTAGGTCTTGTGGGTTTATGGCGGCTTCCAATGCAGAAGGTACCAAGTTCTTTTCCCAATTACGAGTAAAAGTATCTATATCAACAATCAATGTATATGATTATAACATACCTCTATTTTAATGCATCAAATAACTAACAAATCTAGTATTAAAATAAAATACTTTCTAAGTTTAATTAATTATTCAAAAATTTTATGAAACCATTATAAAATTCAAAAAATACATTATTATACAAACGTGCCAATCTAAGTTAGCACGCTTTTCGCATGACTATGACACAAGTCAGTATTTAGACTTCTCAAGAGACGTTTGGCAAACGCAATAATTTTAGTAGTTATATATTTGATTGTTGCCAAAACTCCAAAAGTGAATTTCAAAAGTTGAACATAAATAATATAAAATAAAAGACTTGGTAGCTCATGCGTAACTCAAAGACTTGGAAGTCGGCAGGTCATGGGTTCGAATCCCTCCACCGGCAATCCCGACTGAAATTTTTGTCATCGTCGTGTGTTTAATGCTAAGATTGAGCCCTCGGGCATTCCCTTCATTACTCAGACAAGTTTATCACCTAATTAGTTACCTGAATAGGGTCACACCGGGTGAAACTGATGTGTACCCTACAGCGGGCATTCTTACGAAAAATGTATATTCTATGAAACATTATCTGTTTTTTTTTGTGATTCTCTCTCGCAAAAATATTTTTCCTAGTCCTATACAGAACTGACAGATGTATACTATAATCTGTCGCTAGGATGCTTATCTAGTTTGCACTATGATTGCCAGTGGGTTTGCCCTCCTAGACGACGAGGCTAGACTTTCGAGGACCGGAAATGGCAACAATCGCTTCCTGCGAGTGCGAGTCCACCCAGTTACATCATCACAGATCGTCTTGTTTCGCTCTCAAGGTGTTTTGGGGCCTCCCGAGCTCAGAGGTGGACGCGCATTGTTGAAAGGTGTCTCATCCTGTTCACAGTTGCGATGTTACCTTTTAGTTTGGCCTGTGCAAATGTTGTCGCAGATTATCACGAACTTCCTGTCGTTCTTACGGAAATCGAATGATTCTACAAGGATGTTTAACAAATTCATAAACACCATTAAATGAATCACCCGGATCCCAATTATTATACATTCCTATATTTATCCGAGCTGGTTCGTCGTGAAAGTTTGCTTAGATTTAAATCTTAAATATGTTACAATTTTACGTCTCAACTTCGCCTTAAATCATTTGGAACTTCCAAATTATTCAAAGCAATATTTGAGTGGTTTTATCTTCCCTTATCTTTAGACCTACGTAGGAGCTCGATACTTTTCATTATCACACATATAATTAATATTTACCAACAATAAACAAGACAGGGGGATAGCCAGGATTTTGATTCGAAGGGGAGGAATTTCGGGGTTTATATTAAGAAATTTGTAAAACTGTCTTCAAAACTATCATTTCGAGAAAAGTATATATATTCTGGTACAATATACAATATACAATATATGGGGGATGCCCCCAGTTAGTGCTGGTCTGGGACGCATAGCCCCAGTAAAATTTTGATTTCTAACATTGCAAATAGTGACATTTTCCTAGTTTCTAGAGTGCTTTTGTCGATAATTTATAAATTCCGAAATCCCATACTGTTAGTTTACAAAATCTTGCCATTATGTAGGCCCTACATAACAATATGTATGCCACATCATAGTGCTATTTAGTAGTTTTATTGCCCTTCTTCTGATTTCGGGGGGAGGGAGGGGGGCATCGGACACCCTGATCTCCCCTCGCTACGCTACGCTACGTAGTCAGAGTTTTGGTCCATGCTTTATCGAAAATCTCACACACAAACGATTCTTGAAAATCAACCGAAAACGTTCTTTGTAGAATGCGGTTTTGGTGTGGAGGTCCAGTTTGTTTGTCCAGCGAGAGTGTTGGTGACCAGTGACCAGCTGGGAGATGGTTTGCGGTGACCAGTGCGGTCAAGAGAAGAAGGTGTATTACTGCATTACGTACAGTTGGTCCCTATCCCTATTGATTACGGGCGCACCCTAAGTCTAAGAAGCTCTGCTCTGTGGTCGCACCCTTAGGGGAATCTATAGATAGAGACTTGAAAACAATCTTTCAAGTTTCAACAGACGGTGGGGGGATTTGTTTAATTTCTACATTGTCCATTGAACACAAATACAAAATTTCAATTCAAAATAAGCAAAAATTAAAATCACACACTTAAATTTCAATGTCTAAATGGTCATCTCAATAGTAAATATTTGTGAAGGAAATTATTTAGAAATTAACTTACCAGAATCAACTAGGACTCGAGTAATATGTGTCGGCGATAGAAATGTTCAAGACGTTAATATACACAATGTGGCTACCCATAACGTGATATAGTCACTCATTGCCTTGTTAGGCTTGGTTTACATTACGATCATGCTACGATACATTATCGCTCCAATTTCTCTACAGTAAGATAATATTCTTCAATGTAATTTATTTATATACTGGTCCAAGACGCTTACCGTACTGTAATTTCAGCAATGCTGATGAGCACCAGTATAATTAATTTTGTTTTTATTTTATTTTATATTTATATTTATATTTTAAAATTAATTGAACAATATAACTGTAACGAGAAGACTCAGGTTCAAGACCCGATCGAGGGGATTTGTAATTTCTCTATTATATTTAATATTTACAAGACAACTTCACAATAAATATGTAAAGCAAATCTTTATCGCCGTCTTTACCGCGATAATCTCGAGGTTTATGATTTACTCAAGCTGCATACTGAGTAATTGTCAATAGTTGAGTGTGTGTACTCTGTACAGCTGTGATAATTAATTTTGTTTTTATTTTATTTTATATTTATATTTATATTTTAAAATTAATTGAACAATATAACTGTAACGAGAAGACTCAGGTTCAAATCCCGAACGAGGGGATTTGTAATTTCTCTATTATATTTAATATTTACAAGACAACTTCACAATAAATATGTAAAGCAAATCTTTATCGCCGTCTTAACCGCGAAAATCTCGAGGTTTATGATTTACTCAAGCTGCATACTGAGTAATTGTCAATAGTTGAGTGTGTGTACTCTGTACAGCTGTGAATGAATAATCCATTAGCATTGTACCCCTACCCGCAGATCACCGGGGGTTAGAGTATTAGAAGTGAGAACACATACTCACGTAGATTGCAAGTCAATAGTAAACGCATCTTTTACTGTTAGTATTCCGACATAAAGTTGTACATATTCTAGAACAAGAGAGAGTAAAGGTCAATTAAGGTTTGGCAGAATCCAGTTGTTGCAGTTATGAAAGTTAGATAATTGCATACAGCTTTGAGTATTTTTAATAATTGATAAATGCAAGCCTACACTCTTAATTCTCCAAGAGTCACATTTTATATAACTTTTTGACAAAATCTATAAATGAAAATCGTCAGTTTATAAGGTTAATCAGTTCAAGGTTACTCAATGTACTTAATAAAAGCTCCCATGATTCGAAAAGTCACGTTGCCCTTTGTCAAGATTCTAATTTTTGCAAGTTTTTTTTAAGAGCAAAGACCTAACCCGAAAACAAAATGTGTCATATTATTCAGTCAAGTTCCAATATAAGCGTCAATTTTCTATCAGTCCGTGCGTCCGTCTGAGCGTGTCACACCCCTCGATAATAATCGATCGCGACGTCCAAGTTTTTGGTTGGTATTGCCTTTCAACAAAGATGATACTGAATGCTTTTGGTAACTTTAGCGGCTCCCCCAGTGGCTAGCCCTCCATACAATTTGAAAATTCATGACCCGGCACCACCACCACCATTACCGATGCAAGAACAAACCACGAACATATTTTATGGTAAGCTAACTCGACGCCGCCACCAAAAAGATAAACGCACTACGATTTTTTTAATCTTTATATTCTTAATCGACGATCTGTTGATTAAGTAGCTTCGCTCCCTCTTTCAAGTATTTCCGTACCCATGCTAGTATATATATTTTATGTACTAGGCCTCTTGGCGAACGCTTTTTTTAGTCGCGTTGATGGATGAGCTTTTTTGTAAGTTTTTAGTTTGCGTGGGATCTCTTTACTTTTGCAAGTGCATTTTGAACGCGTTGTAGGTAATTGTTGTCAAGTTCCTATTGTTAATTGTTAATTGTCATTATATACCTAAAAACTCATATTGAAACCTTTATTTCTATGAATTCTGGCTAACTTTTCCAACTTTTTCTTTCAAAAGTCAATACATCACCATTACCTTTAATGCCCATGTGAAATATGAACGTTATAGCTCTACCCGTTTGATCAGAATCGGCCCAAATGTCACGAAAATATATTTATTTATCTCTAACAACAGGTATCAAAACCCACGAGTGTTAAATAATAAAATAAATAAAATAAATAAATAAATAAATAAATATCGCACTTAAAATCGAAAACAATCGTAAAAGTACGATATTCATGAAAAATATTTCTTCGATTGTACCCAAAATCGTGGCAGGTCTAAAAAAAAACACCCGCGCTAGATTTTTTTGGGGGTCCGTGAAATTGAAGTCTTCGCTTCGCTCATCCAATTTTTTTTGAGTTTGGATCCCTTTTGAAGGAAAATCCATACAATGCTTTTGGGAAGCTGTCAGCGTGATGGTGTGGTACAGTGGCTAGCCCCCCAACAATTCGGAAAATTTCATCAAGGAGGCGCATCCACAAGCATACCGCACGCGAAACAACGCATGACGGATGGCTTTTGGTGCTCATCGGGCGGGGCCAGCACCCACGCCTCAAACGCCCTTTCACTATTTTTTTTAAATCTTATTAGTTCATAGTCGACGATCTGTTGATTAATTTGCCTTCGTTCCCTCTTTTTAAGTATGTCCGTAGCTGCTAGATACTGTCATGTATTATGAAATTTTTTGTGGTTTCGGTGCATTAAAGGGAAACTCCTTATCAGAATCCCATTTCGTAAATGAAGCTGTCCATCTTGTCAGTGGTAGTCTGTCAAAAAGATGCTGTCACTGTATCCGCCTCGCAAAGTCAAGGTACGGAGTCTGCCCTTAGTCTTCACAAGGACTGCGCTGATCGCCTATCAGAAGAGACGCGCCAGCTGCCCTAATTATGAACTGCCTGATGACTAGTGGTCTAGGCCCCTAGGATGACGGTCACGGTAGCGTCGTCTCATAGTCTGTCCACAGTCTGTCACTAGTCACTAGTCTGTCACTAGTCTGTCACTAGTCTGTCACTAAGATGACTGTCACTGTAGTCTGTCACTAGTCTGTCACCTAGAGATGACTGTCACTGTAGTCTGTCACTAGTCTGTCACCAACACTGTCGCCGAATAAAGTCAGTTGTCGTCATTTTCTGTTTCCAATTTCTTATGCCACTCCTTTTATGTCACTGTCTTTACTATGACCTGTGCTATGACTAGCATTATGACTATACATAAAATTATAATTGAAAACATTTTCACATTCACAAGACACACATTCACGAAATAGAGACTATCTAATTAATGGTCATAGTTGTAATTCAGTCAGGTCAATATTAGTCCCGTTGATCTCGCCTGTTTGAACTGATTTATGCCTCGTGTCATCACCTCTTACTGACCCCCACCCACCCCACCCACCCATCACATCACATCACATCACCAGACTTTCTCAATTTCAACTTCGGCTAAGTCCAGTTTCTTGGCGGCGACTCCGAAAAAGCCGCGTCCCTCGCCCGCAAGTTGGGCTTGGACGTTCAGCCGTAATCCCTCAATCCATTAACCCCCCCCCCCCCCCCCCCCCCCGACACAGTGAGATCCACGAGCTAAGACGCGGGCGTTACTCCTAGACTATAAAATACGTCTTAAGGGCATTTCACCTCTTCCCACCACACCCACCAACCCCTTTCTTGGTCACATTGGCATATCTATAGTCCGGCTACACTTTTGATTCACTGCCGCGTGGCGACCACAGGGTTTAGAATCAGAGTAAAGTTTGAGTGGGAAAATTATTACGATGTACCTACAACTTTGTCTAAATGAATCTGAACCGAACGCATAGAAGAAAACATTGACCTGTTCTTACTTCCTTGTTGTTTAATTTATAATTTTCTTCGCTTTTTATATTTTTTGTTCTTGTATGGATATAAACTTTTGTATTCACCCAAGTCTACCAATATTTTCGGTTATGTACCCACTTTTTGGTCAGATTCTCGTGTTAAATAGTTGTCACTTTGGTTTGAGATTAGGTTTTGTATAACATGTGGTTAAATTAATAGACCATTTCGCGAATTCTTAGTATAATCGCGTTGATGGATGAGCGTCTTTGGTCTATCTCACAGAATTTCCATGCAACAAATTATTATAAAAAGTGCAATTTTCATGAGGATATTTCCTCGATTCTATACCCATCTCCAAGTTAAGAGATTATGATAATTTCCACAAGATCCGAGTAACCGTTTGTCTGATAGAGAGCGAGGAAACAGACCAAAAACTTTCAAAAACCAAAAACCAAAATACGGTTAGTCAAATTTTAAGTTCTCGTCACGTGTGCCATGCTCATTACGTTCATCCAATAATTTTATTTTTTATTGTATTTTAAATTTTGTCTTAAATTTTTCAGTTTTATACCGGCTGAAATTATGTATCAACATACAACCAGCAAGCTCATATATTACATTTTTCTATTTACGCGATATAAAATGAGGAACCACTTGCCGTCGATATGGATTGAGCTCAGCTCTAGTAGATTAGAGCGCTATATCGCTCACCTCCTCGGCTTGAGCTCCGTCTGCCGTGCCACACACACACTCACGTGACACGTGCGCTCGTCTGAGGTGAGACAATAGAAGTGCCCACTGCCCTCCTATTGCTGACCCCTGAACGCTCATGCAAATCACCGCTCTCGAGCACCACAGAGGCTGATGAACTCAAAGATCGCTAACAAGAATTAATTAGGGTATTAGTTTGCAACCTTGTTTTAGATGGGTTTGTATGTGAATGTGACAATGTGTTGGTGGTGGTCCGGGGTTCGAACCCACGTCTCTTTGTCGCAGATCATTCGTAGACGTGTACCTACAATGGCACCTCAGCTATAGGGTACATCAATTAGCTAAAATGTCCCAAGATTACATTATTGTTTTAAACAAGAAGCATGAAGTTACTAAGTGAAATGAAAAAAATATATCGAATGTAATTTACACTTTTTACACAAAAGAATATATCAGCATAGAACATATCTAGACGAAAGCATACGTAAGAATAGCGTTATAGCAAAATAATAACATTCTGTATTTTTTTTTTTTTTTTACATATTTACAATTTGAGACATCCAACAAAATTGCAAGAAATTACCTTATGGGAGTTTCTAAGGTGCTGGAAAACATATTGTGCTCAATTGGAAATTATGTTTCCCATTATCAAAATTCTTAGTTTAATTGTGTTTCAAAATTAACATATATAATATTACGATAAGACCTTTAAAAATTCCGTAATGATTAACAAACAATCGTTGTCAGTGACCATAACTCAAGGAAAGACAATCGAAATCTTCCCCTTCCCGTCCCCAATCCAGGGGCCGAACCCCACAACAGATTTCAACTCCGCGCACATAGTTAATCTCCTTTAAAAAACGTGTTGACGGTGATAAAGATTGGAAACTTTCATCTTGTGAATATTGGTTTCTTTTATATTGTCCGCACATATTTAAGATTTACTGCGGACCTCGGGGATTAGCAACCAAGGGTAGTAGCTAGGCGAGAATGGGAAACGCTGTATGGACGGAAGGAGGTCGTTATGACCCCCCCCCCCCCCCCCCCAACACCCGGGCAATATGTGACCCTATGCAGATCACATAGGGCCGCAAAGTGGCAACCGCTGTGCGCCTTACCACCCTAACCCACCCACAAATGGACACTAAAATTGCATTTTTTTTCCTTAGACAATTTTTTAGAGTTGGATCGGCGGGGTTCTAAACCACTTTACTCCGTCCACAAAACCACCCCCAGAATATATATCTCTTATATATTTTTTCTTTTTTTTACACGCTCTTAAAAAATATAAGGAAAATGTGTGTAAAGCAATAATCGGAACAGTAGGGGTTGAGTAGTGGTCTGCATAACAATGCGATCAACAAGGAAGAAGTGGTTTTATCTTCCGGGGTTGGTTTAAAGATAATGGCCCAAGTCCGACGCCTAGGACGCATCTAAAACTCCACTTACTCGCGGAATATTGAGCTAATAAAGTGGAGCCATTTCATCACGAAACTTAAATCGACAAATCAATAACTTAGGCCGTAACCCTTTGTGGATAGACTTTATGTAAGCTCACTCAGTCACTAATAAAAACGTATAAATAGTAATTTTTATCGCACATTGACAAGGTTCAGGTTTTTCAAGAGCAACTATATAATATTCTTATAAATTCTATATTTTCTCAAACCAAACTAGCCTTTACTGCAATATGCAAACGTTTACAAACAGAATACCATAACCACGTAACATAACATATGAAAATAAAAATAATAAACCGTTCATATTTTGTGTTATTACTCGACATTTAAAAATAATATTGCGTTTTATTTCAGATGTTGTTGTTCTACAACTGTGTTTTGGTTTCTATATTTTATATAAAGAAAATATCGGAATAAACATTTACTTATAATTTTCGGTTGCTTTATCAATGGTACCATCATTTCGCCAGTCTTCTCTCTTCAGGCATAGTTTTTGTTTGTGTATTTAGGCCTACGGTGATTGTTTGTACTTTCTGTTGAGTATGAATGATGTATCATTGATTCATTGCATTGTCTGGTGTAAATTCTGTAAATTTGCAAGTAAAGTTTCTGTTTGCTCCCACTTATTTTTTGGTTGTGTGTTTTGTTCTGTTGTTTTGCTTTTGAATGTGTCGAATCTAAATCGGTTGAAGCTGCCCGATTGAAATGTGTGTGAAGAGTTGTGTTTGTATTTGACCACACGCAATGTTTTGTTGCGTGTCCTGGCGTCAAGTGACACATTATGTCTTAGTGCATTTGTTGTGTTTGTGTGTTCTAGTGAAAATTTTGTTTTTGTCTAAACGGTTGAGTTTTTTGTATTTGCTTGTGATATTGGTATTCTGTTGTGTGTTATGCTGTGTTTGAATCTGTCTCATTGCATTGTATTGTGTGTTTGTATATTCTGGTATAAGGCACTTTATGTGTTTTGTTGTGTTTGGTTTTTGTATAAATCTGTCTCTTGTGTTAGTTTGTTTTGGTATAAAGCACTGTGTGCTGTGTTGTCTCTAAGATCAGGTATTGTCTGGACTGCTCTGTCCCTGTGTATATCTTAGAATTGTATTGATCTTGTGTCCTCTGTGGCCAGCCAGGGTTAATCTTGCCAAGTTTTTAGCTTCTTTACGAAATACGACGTAAAAGATTTTAGTATCAACTCTCGACTGTACGTTGCCTGTCCAGACGTTTGGTCTAGTTCTCTAGTTTATAGAACCACCCACTCACTATACTACGCCTGCCGGAGTATACAATGCAAACTTACCTTTATTTTCACTTCTAAAATGTCGATTTCTCCACCCAGTGCATAGAAAAAATATAAAGTAACAAATTCAAGCTATAAAATGTATTACGCATAATAATCAATTTCCTTACTGCCTACAGCTCACCATTACTAACAAAAACAAAGCTATAAGTTGTACATTAGAGTTAATCTTTATATAGTTCCTTAGCCAAAAAAATACCTATAATAATAATAACATCTATTTTAAAAGTTCTTTCTTGCATGTATTGTTCTGTTTTGATGTTGCTTTCTAGCAGAATGATTTTTTATAAGAGTGCACAATTCACTATTATATGTTTATTTCTAGCTCACACTATAAATAAGTTTTCATTACTTTAAGTAGAATTTAAAGCTAAGTGCATATAACAAATAAGGGCATGACAAAATTATGTCCTTGAGTAAATGCTACAACGCAATTTGGATGGTTTGGCGAATGGTACAGAAGTTTATAATCTTTGATGAAACAATATCAAAGATGAAGAGAAGTCCAGTTCGTTAGGACAAACCAAACTAAAATGGGCTTAACAATAATCTCCGACATCGATCCTTAGCTCAGATACAACGACAACCTCATCTTACGTTACGTCATCAACAAAAGACGAATAGGATTTACGGTTAAGCGACTTTCAAAGAGCGACTACTTCTCTCTCTCTCTCTCATTAGAGCATCTCATCTCACAATTCTTTCTGTAGAAAACTTGTCAGCGAAGCGGTCCATAAAAGTACTTAGAATAGGAAAAATCGACTTGTATGCTGTGTGGATAAGGTTCAGTTTTATGGCTATCCAAGTGACGAGGGGACCTCATTGGAAGCTATCAGACGTTTATAATTACTGCCAATCCCCCACCACCACCACCACTACCACCCAGCTCCTACGCTGTCTTCCGGTAGGACAAACAAAAAGGACAACACTTCATCACACTTATTTCTAAATAGCGATTTTCAAATCTGTACTAAATTTGCTTTCTGTTTTTGATTTTTAGTCTCGTTAAATTATTAAATATTTTATTGAAAATTAGCCATTGACAAAAAATATTTGCAAGTCTTTATGTATAGGCCTACTTAAATGAGATTTATGACATTTAAAAAAAATGTGATTCTGTCAAATTAAATGTTTTTCAAGTAAAACCTTGTTCATGTGATGCGTCCCAAACAAAATGTAAAAGAAACATCGTTTCATAGTAATCATATTATGATGCACGTAGCACTTTGTGTGAAATATAATATGAAACTTAACGCCTACTTTGAATTTTATCAGAGGCCCGTATAATGAAAAAATCACTACGTGCGGGCAGTGTAAAAAAAGTTAATATAAAAGTAGGACTGCGCTTTAAACAGAAAGTTATCAAATTTACGTTCTTGAAGGTTCATTTATGTAACCTGTATTTAAGATTTTGACTATTAAAAACTCCGTTTTAGTTTATTTTGAAAAATTACAATACTTGATTTTATTTTTACAACTTGTCAAAATCGTTTTTTATTTATTTACTAAGATAAATGACATACAATAAAATGAAATTTCGTAAATGTTTAACGTATTGTACTGTAATACTTGGATGTGCAGCAGATCTTGTAAAAATGTACATTACGAGTCACCGAAAAAGACCTATCAGTTTTATGCTTGTAGATTTGTAACCCATTTTGATTGTCCAATTCGATTTGTTCTACAATTGAAAAACACAACTACTCTTGTGCACTTGTTAAAATATTACTTGCCTGAAATGTAATGTGCAAAACTAAAGACAACTAAGGTAGATCAATTACTTTGTACATCATTGACAATTAAACATTGGTACATGCATATAACAAAGAAAAGGGAGCGAAGCAACACAATTGGTTCAGATTGACACTTAAATATTACTTTGCATTAAAGATTTTGGTGGAGGTGCCGGGTACAGTACAATAAAACTCTAAAAGTAATGACACAGACGAACGGACAGAATAGTGGTGATGATAGGGAACTACGCTCCCTAATATCATCACTAAGGTGTAAAACTTTTTCAGCATTGCCTTTTAGAATTGAGGTGTTTTTCATTAAACATCTATTCTTTCATCGGTTCCTCCCAATGAGTTTTTTTAACAGAGTGTACCCGAGAATGATTTATCAAACAATGCATAATGACGAAGAAGTAGTGGTGAAGGGAGGGGAAAGGTCAGAATGGCTTTTTTCGGGCGCGGCGACAATATTTCTAAAGATACCGCCCCCCCCCCTCAATCATCTCGAGGAGAATTATTAGGACTCTACTTTTGAAAGTCCGTCCGTCTGCGTGTTTGTTTGATTGTCAGCTGTGCAGCGGAGCGTGCTCGGATTGTTTGTTGGGCATGTTTGTCATACAAGTTAGCTGTCATCGACAAATCGTTGACAACGTTTTGTTATTGATTTCAATACCGTATAGCACGGTCTTTCCATTGTGCGACACGCAAACTTTTTCAATTAAGTTTAATATTAATTATTTGATATATCGTAAAATGGGTCAACTCGATTTGTAGAGGGGGACCTCATTCATATGAGGGGAAAGATGAACTTGAGAGAAAATAATATTTCCCCCTTGACCCTTGCTCCACTTTTGTGTAAGAAAACAATGTTTTGAGAACAATTGGATTGATTTAATTTGCAATATATTTTCAGAATATTTCGTCTCGTGCCGTTGCGTCAGTAGTAATCATCCTTGACAACGGGGCAGTTCTTGCCTCCTGAAACTTAATTTAACATTCTTATTCTTTACATATTTTTTCTGTGGAAATACAATATTGAGAACTGAATTATTTAAATCGAACGCATACATTTATTTTAATTGCATTAGTAATTAAACGCTTTAAAAAATATTTAATATTTTAATTTATTAAGAACAAGTCATTAATATCGAATATGAAGAAATGTTTTCATTAAAGTATTTGACTCCTTTGTAAATAGCGATAATATCGCGTCTCAATGTCTTAACTTTTCCTTGATACATCGCAGAAATATTTGCATATCGTTATTTTGCGATGCGAACATGAGTCCACTTACATACCTGTTAGTAGGGTTGAAGAATTGCATCGAGATTTCTAAAGTTTATCTCGTACAGCCTTGTTTTAATTTACTAAGCAAGCTTTCTTGTTTGTAACAACGAATCCTGCCGAGACTTTAGTATTTTCACTGCGTCGTCGTTCGATTTTAGGTGTAACCTTTCTCGGCCACACTCCTGGTTATTTGGCGAAGAAGGATCTGGGACAGGAAACAATTTGTGGCTGGATGCTATAATTGCTAAGCAACCAAATGTCACGCAAATCCCCCAGGTGTCAACCGCTTCGGTTCTGATACCCTCACAAGATTAGAGGGGGGGGGGGGGGCAGCCACAAAGACGACTAACCAAGCATTCATTTCCCCATCAAGCCGCATTAGAAATATGTAACACCCTTGACATGAATCTGAACTGTCACGTGTTGAAGTTTGTTAGCATTTAGTATTGTGGGATACGTTTTTACCCCCACCCCTCCCCACAGTATCATTATCAGTCTAGTCCAGAAACAACTTGAGGTGAACCGATAATATTTAAAACTTCTTCCTCACAATTCAGATATTTTGGTGTAAGTCACAAAATGTTTTACCAAACTTGCCCTTTTCTTAGCTTCTTCCTTGAACATTAGTATCTCTTCAAAAATTCTAATGACTAATAACACTTGAAAATTAAACACATTTTTAAAAACTTATTTTCGTACTTTATTCAACAAGGGATTTGCCATCAATCGCTTTAGTAAGGAATACAATGTTAACCTAGAGTGTAATTTTAAAAGGTGTAATGAATTGAGGAGAGTGTAGCATCTTGTCTAACCTAAGTGTTGTTCTGTTTGTTCCAGAGCCCAGCAACTACGTGTGCTCCACGTGCAAGCAGCGCCTCCACTCTGCGTGGCGTCTCGTGCAACACGTTCAGAACAGCCACGGCATGAAGATCTACGTCGAGTCGTCCCCCTCGCCCGGCTCCGGCGGCTCCGGCACCTCCCCTTGCACCACCTCCACCCTCTCCAACCCCAAGGCGAACAACAACAATAACAACCACTCGTCGTCTTCGTCCTCCTCGTGTTCCGGTTCCTCCACCTCCTCCGGCTGCTCGTCGACCTCCTCCACCGGCAAGGACGGTAGAACCACGACCCCGCAGGGCACCCCCCTCTCCTTGCCCCCGCCTGGAGTGACCTCTAGACTACACCACCAGTCACTCCATCATCCACCACCGTCGATAGATTCTTTACACCCAATCATTAACAATAACCCTTTTGGGGTTGGAGGTCTCCTGAGGATGCCCTTAGGAGACCGGCCCCACCACCAGTTCCCACCTACTTCAATGGCAGCCCCCCCTATCAGCCATCACGGCGTCGCCGCAAACGGGCCGACAATATTCGCCCGACCTTCTAGTCACGATCACCACTTTAGAATGGAACAGTTGGTATCGGAACAGTTTCGCTTGAATCCTCACGGTCTGGGCCTGGCCGCGGCCGTGGCTGCGGCAGCAGGAGTACCACCACCTCACCCCGCGTTCGGACCCCCTTCGGATCGAATACCGTCGATACCGACATCCACCAGCTCCAGATCTGTGGTACCGCCCTCGCCGACGCTTTCCTTGTCCCTTGAACCTCAGCTGGATTTCTACTCTCAGCGGCTGAGGCAGTTGGCGGGCACGACTAGTCCCGGTGCGGCGGCCAACGGCAGCTCGTCGCCGTCGCCCAGAAAACAGATCCTGACGCCGCCGTTCACGAGTCCGAGCAGCCTGAACGTCGGCTCTACCCCGGTGATGCTGAACAACAACACCGCGCACAGTCTGAACGCGAACCACAGCCGCCCGGAGAGTTTGTCCTCACCAGAGAAACAGTCCCCCTTGTCGGATCCGGTGCACAGTTCCACGGCGATGACGTCGACCCCGAGGTCCGCGTCGACGCCCCCAAACAACTTCAAGACGTCGGAGTTGAACCGGAGTCACGAGCGGACGACGCCGGAGCGGATTCGTTCCTGCGAGTTTTGCGGGAAGAAGTTTCGGTTCCAGAGCAATCTCATCGTGCATAGACGCACGCACACCGGCGAGAAGCCATACAAGTGCAGCGTGTGTAATCACGCGTGCACGCAGAGCTCCAAACTAAAGCGACACATGAAAATACACCGTCGGAGTCGGGGAAACGGGGGGGCCGGTGGCGAAGGAGGAACTGCACCCAACAACAACGGCAGTACGAATTCGACACCGGATAATGTATCACACACCGGCTCTGTGGAGACGCTCGATGACGACCTTGACGACGAAGACGATGACGATGAGGAAGATGAGGAGGAAGAAGAAGAGGAGGATGAAATGGAACTTGAAGAAGAAGAAGGGGACGATGACTTTGATGACGATCTAGGAGGCGACGCGCCCGAAGATCTAACTACAAAATCCACATCGTCAACCCCACCGAACAACACTTCTGGAAATACCAACAACAAAGTAAATTCCACAAGACCAACCCCCTCATCCACTCCCTTAGAGAAGATCGCTACATCGGGCTCCCTCGTCGGCGAACTCATGGACAAGTTCGGGCTGTCGAACATCCAACAGTACAACGAGGCTTACAAACAGGCTCTGCAGGAGTCGGTCGTGAACCATCGCCTACACATCAAGGATGAGTACCACCGTTCGTCCGGGCTCATCCCAGACAACAACAACGGCGGGGGCAAAGCGCTGGCCATATCCAAGAGCATCGAGAACGGGATAATGGACAAGACCGCGGCGGCGATGCGATTTCGAGAAGAATTCGCGAAGAATATAATCGCCGCGGGCCAGCCCCCGATGGATCTGATTGGTGTTCCGCATGGACTTTTTGGGTCGGGGACGACTTTCGAGAACCCTTTTGATGCGGCCAACAAGCGTTTGAAGCTTGACCTTGAGAATCACCACCACCACCACGCGGCCCTAGCGCGAGGGGGAATCCCAGGGGGTGACCGCGACGGTCTCTACGCCGGGCTGTGGCTGCCGGCAATGGCCGCCGCGCACCATCGTGAGCACCTCTTCGGGAGCGACACCACCCCCTTGGACCTGCTCTCCGCCCGAGCCAAGACTGCCGAGAACGCGATGATGAAATCGGCGGGGATGAAGGGCGAACCCACCGCCGCCTCGCTCGCCGCAGCCGCCGCCGCCATCAACATCGGCCTTGGAAACCACGGGAATCCCCAGCACCACCTCAAGAAGGAGTCCCGACGCAACGATACCTGCGAATATTGCGGGAAAATATTCAAAAACTGTTCGAATCTTACGGTTCACCGACGGTCACACACCGGTGAGAAGCCCTACAAGTGTGAATTGTGCTCCTACGCATGCGCGCAGAGCTCTAAACTCACGCGACACATGAAAACGCACGGACGATTAGGGAAAGACGTTTACCGTTGTCGTTTCTGCGAAATGCCATTCTCTGTGCCCTCGACGTTGGAGAAGCACATGAGGAAGTGTGTGGTCAATCAAAATAACAAGGGAGGACACATTTTACCGTCGCTTATCAGTGAGGACACGGCAGACTCCAGCACATCCGCGTCGAAAGATACATGACTCTTTCCCTGGGGAGGATTCCGCCACTTGCCACTTCAAAGTATTTATTGAAGATACTGCGTACCCTTTTCATATTGAGAGACATGTTGACAGAGTACCCGGACGCTATTTGTTTGGGTAGTATTATAGCACATTCATTTCTAAAATTAAATCAGTTATTAAGGATATCCATTTTGGTAATTTCCTTATCGATTTCTCAAGAAACATAAATCATTTTTATCACATTATGTTTGTAACCAGTTTTGAAATGTTCAATTCATGAGGATCTGGTTAATCTGTCCAAAAAGCTGGGCTAGAAAGGATTCAAATTTTTCAACTTTATTTCGTTGGTTATTCAGTAAAGAAAAGTAAACTTAGTTAATATGGTTTTCGAGAATAAATTCCTGTTCCTATTCGGAACGATGTAATGGATTTAAAAATAGAATCAATTTCAATACTGATATGATTGGGGATTTCTAAATCCCACAAATAGCTGTCATCGTACTCTACGAACACGTATCTTTGTGTAAAGCTCCGAGCTTGCAAGTTCCTTATGAAATGGGTATGCAATATTATTATCTAGTTGTTAGCAATTATCTTTAGGTATTTTCATTTCTTCCTCTATTTCTCTCCTGGCGGAAACCTCCCCTAAGGTCGGATCATAAATCAAACCACAAAGACAGTAAAATAGCCCTCAACGGGAACAAAGTGAAACAAACAGACACCTTCGTATAATTCCAAGTTATACGCCAGCCTAAGGCAAAACTAGTGTTGGAAGTGATAACTGTACATGCCTCGCTAAGATTTGACCCAATGATGTGGAAGAAATCGAAATATTTGCGCATAAAGCAGTGAAAAACCATTGTAAAAACAAATATGAATGAAATTAATGTGTTAAAAGTGAAATATTAAATCAAATTATAGTCCATTTTGAGGAATTAGTTTTTGAACAACGTTGTAACAGTGTTTTTGAAAGTCACATTAAAAAATGTTAAGAATAGATTCATGATTAATCATTATCGGTATTTATGTCTTTGTAGTAATCATCTTACTATATAATTTTTGCGCAAATGTTCCTTTAATTCTTATCATTTAAATGTAATAACATACCAAAGGCTTAAATCTAGACTCTAGATACTTTAAGAAACCACTTACGCAACCACTTAAATTTCAGCATAACATAATTTCCATTATGTTTTACTGACAGTACTAATGTGCAGGGAATGGCCAGTGTCTATAGATTTAGTTTCTTTATCTATCTCTTCTTTTCCTCGTGCTTATTTCTAAATATATTTTCCTTATCTATGAAAGCGAAAAGTTTTCATAACTTAATTTTTGAGACTGATAAATCAGATTAAATTATTGTTACTAACATTATCTAGAGAGATGTTTTGTGTGTTTTTACTTAACTATTGCCAATATTTTAGAGAGTTACTTCTTTAATATGGCGCTACTAACATGTACGTTTGATGGAGTGATATAATAGAATGTAACTTGTTTTTCCTATAAGAAAAATATAATTATAATAAGAAGTTAATATGTGTTATTTTGTTCCATGTTGAAAGTTAGGTGGATAAAGTGTTCCTAAATGCAAGTTATTTCTTATGAAAATCGTTTTCAATTATTGCAAACAGACATGATTAATCTTAGAATCAAAAGATTACATATTATTATATTTTCTAAATCCCTTGACCATGTACATTCCGTTTGGCATTCGCGTGGGCAGATTATAAATGCCCACCCACTTTAAGACTGGACGTTTTACTCAATTCTACTTGTCAAAAATATATTTCATGCAACAATTCCAAAAATATTATTTCAGCACAAATATCGAGTATTGAATTAAGATCCTGGGACGTTGTTTGTGTTATACTGTCAAATATCGCACTGCTTCTTGTTTTGAGCATCATTCATAACGGATCATTCGTGTCACATAACACAACTTTGCCTATATAACTTGTGTGACACACAAACCATTATATACACAATTTTCATATTGTTGTTGTTCTTGTATTTATTTTGTTTGTTAAACTACAAGCATCTTTGAAATAATTATTTAGTTGAGTATTTCATAAATAATTTTTGTTCAAAAATTACAAATCTCTATGTTATAAATGCATATCCTAGAATTGTATTGTTTTCAAAGCAAAAACCAAAAAGTAATTAAGATTGTACTTGTAGCTCTTACGAGATTTAAATGCAGCTGTTTTTGCTGTTTGTATGATACAACTTGTACAAAAATTATTCGTAAATATTAACTGTATATAATGTAAGCCCTTCTTCCATCAACAATATCTCGTGTCGTTCAACATGTCTAGAGTTGATTTGTGTACACTGTTCATCCTCATCCCGGTTATACGTACCACCCCTTAACTCTATAATGTAACAGGGTAAACATATGAATTAATAAACTATTTTAGGCTAATAAACAATAATTGCCAATAAATTGAAAACAAAAACGACCTTTGTTTGTTGACAAATTATGTAACAACCAATTTCAGGGTACGTTTTTGACTCATGATTACGAATAATCAACCCATCGGATTTACCTGATAATATTTGTATAGAATGTTTAAACATTGTGAACGTTTTTCTCGACCTTACCTTACTGAAGTGAAATTGTATTTCAATGTAATTTGATTATATTGTCTCCCCTTTGTTTGAACACTTGCATATCTCTTGTCCGATTACATAGATTAGTGCCATCTTGCCATTGCGTCGTTTAGTTACTTAATGGACCACTTACATAATTTCATCAATAAGCATTTAAAAACTTAAAAGTTCCAATGAGAAAAGGGACTTGAACAATTTGATAGTAAAAGAGAGTCGGAAGTGTTTACATCGTTGGTCAGTTCCATCTTATATTCACCCCCGAAAGTTAATTAACAGAACCGTGGGAAATATCATTCAAATCAATAATGTTATATTCGTAATAACTATTATAGAAGACAAATAGAGGCGTATAAAGATTTGGACTTAGAAGAAAAGAAGAAAGAGTTTCATTGGGTACCTTCGTTTCATCGTGACTGTTTATTAATCATTATTAATATTAATTATTAAGTATTTATTTGTACATGTAATGTACCTAAAAATACGTAGTGAACCCTGAATACGTGTATTTAAGATGATTGTCAAACGTATATTGTTTTTATTAAATGGCTTCTTTAAGATATTAGAGAAGCGTAATGTATAACCTTGTGTACAATTTCCTCACTCAATCGTGGCTGGTCCAATTCTTTCATTCAAGTATTCAATAAGTTCAATAATGATAAAAACCTAACAAGAATAAGGGAGGGAGAATTACATTTTATTACGATGCAGATCTTTAGAAACTTGAATGGAAAAGTTATACCATCTAAATGGTGCAATAGACCCTGTTGAATATTTCTTATCATTTCCTGAATCCTTGTTTCATTAATCTAAATAGGTAATCAAGAGTTTGGTACATTGGTACAACATTTATTTTTTGGATGGTTTGTAAAACAATATTTAGTTATTTACCTTTGTTAAAAGATTCATCTCCATGCTGTCTGTACCAATGACTAAAATAACAAGCCAAAGTAATGAATACAAAATTGAACGAACAGACAAGTATATAAAAAAGGCATTATGATATTTATTTGCCATTAACTTTAATTTTTTTGTAATGGTGTTACGTTACTTGGGGCAGGTATTTCATCCACTCAAAAAATAAGATACTTCTTTGTAGCAAGCTATTTGCGGAAAATGAAATGCATTAATTAATTTGTTGCAATGGTTATTCCGGACTGTGCATACAACTTTAAATATCCCTCCTTCTCTTTCGATAAGTCGTATTTCATACATCAACCTAGTTCGACCACATACGCAACATAATCTTTGCTCAGTCAGTCCCGGGCTTCGGTACAAGGTGCGTCGTTCTTGTAGTGCGTCTATTAGTGGTCGTGGTACGCGGACAAAGTGCAGTGGTGTGTCATGGTGCGCTGTGATGTCGGCTACGTTGTACAGCTAGGTAAGCTTCCATCTTCTCACATCTAAAAAGACTTTTTCGTAGGGATGTCTTTGTAGGGTGTATATGGTCCTGATGTGACCCTTATTTGGTAACTAACTAGAGTATCAATGTATAGTTTGTAAAGGAATGTCCAAGGTCTGTTTAAGAGGACTTAATCCCACGAAATCGCGTCAAAGACTGAAGAAAATCATGACAAAAATTAGTCAGGATGACAGGTTGTGGGTACCGATGCTAGGGCCTGGGACCTCCCGTATTAGAGTTACACACACGATCTGCGCCTGAGCTACCTCTATCAATGTACCACACCTCTAAGGTCAATCTACGATGACTGTTTTGGGCATGGCCTCATCATATTTCCCCTGCATAGACAATAATTGATGGAAACAAGTTATTTGTGTGAAATTTCAATCTTTCATCGTGAGCCTGCTGTAAGGACAAGGGTGAACTAAAAGCAATGTTCGAAAAGATGTGTCTGGGCCGGGGATCGAACCCGGGTCCGCCGCCTTTACGTATAGCGATGCTTTACCAATCTATCTTCGCATTAGCGCAACTAGTCATTGATTATTTATTCTGGGGGTGGGGGGTGGGTGGGGGGGCATTTATGTAACTACAAACGATCAATGGTCAGCATAGTGAAAGGGCTATGTGGGTATATAGTACCATGCAGCAGGGTTTATTATAAAGAAATCTTTAGACCTGGTCATGAAACAATTGCTTCGGGAAAAGTAGGTATCCTGACGCTGTGGGGGATCTGGGGAGATGCCCCTCCCCCCGCTAGTGCGCGTTTGGCGTGCTGCATAGTCCTAGAATTTTTTTAATTTTATTTTTAACATTGCAAATGGAGGTATTTTACTGTTTTAGCTTGGTATCGTCGATAATTTGTAAAAATGTGAAGATTGTCAGTTTTATTGTGAGATTACAAAACAAAATTGCCCCTGCCCCTCTCTCTCCCCCGTAGTTACGCCACTGCATCCTCGTGACGCTCTCCCACCTAGTCACCGGCGCCCACACAACACCCCAACCCCCTTCGTTTGTATGCGAAGCGCCAACTCTCGAATCTCTAGCTTGATGCACGGACGAACCGCTATCACCAATACCGCGATTTTCCAGTCGAATTTCTTGCTCGAATCAAACCAGTTGGAAAACCATTTCATAATGATAACAATTTTCATTCTGAAATATCCCCTATCGAGTTAGTAACCTCATGTATGCGGAGACCTATGTGGTCGTTCCTGGTTTCAAATAGTAATGCTTGACAGAAACTGAAAGTACAATGTGGGCCAGTCCCAACACATGAACCAAAACTAGCAATTGACCATCAGTGTTTTTTGTGTAGCTCGTTGGTCTTGTGGTTAGTCTCTCTACTTCCAATGCAGAAGGTCCAGGGGTCGATTTCCGCTGAAGTCAGAAGTGTTTTAACTTCTGATTTGGACTTAAGTCTATCAGTTCTTGTCTTAGGAATTTGTAAGCGGTGACTTTGGAACCGCCCTAGCAACGAGGCACATAATAAATTCTAAGTTGTTCTGAATTGCCCTTGTTGATTCTGGCGTTTATCCGCGGGTGTTCGTACTGTCCATACCGTTGATTGCTATATTTCCTTTTTTTTTTTTTTAAACGATCTTTGGTTGGTTATCGCTCCCTTGTCGATTGCGTTGGGGTCTACAGGGTTGGCTTGGTCGCTTTGGTTTACTGTCCCCCACTGAAAATCAGTTATATAACTGCGTGGGTAGACTCTAAATACGAATTAATTAATTATTTTTCAAAATTTATTTAATGACCATACAAACAAAAATCAAACATCAGTTTTTAAAAAAGCATATCGTCTCAATTGGACCAGTCGTTTAAAAACTAATTTCTGCAATATTCAGTAATGGACTGTACGTGTAAGCTATACTATATTGAATATGGCATAACGTCGTTTTTGTGCTCCGACCGTCCGTCCGTCGGTGCGTACTGCGTATGTCACGTCTCACGATAAAACATACTTTTGACATTATCTTTTTGTTGGCATTGCCCTTCGACACGGGCGATTAATAAGCTTCTTGGCGATCAGGGGCCCTTTGGTCAGAGGATGGGGCAACTGTCACCCAAACTTGACATATACATACACGACTACACCTACAACTATTTGATTTTTTGTTTTTTGTTGCTTATAACGTCTGTTCTAAGTTTTAATACACTAAGGCTATTCGAGACGATAGACGACGATGAAGGACAATGTCCTAGTAGAGCCATACGCTTCATATTATTTGTTTATCGCATTCTTCTTCGACCATTTGTTGATACTCCCGTACCGGTGTGCTTGTTCTAAATATTCTTTAAATGGGACACTCAACAAAAATATGACATTTTATAAAAACGACTTTTCATTCTGTTTCTCGCCATTGACCGACCATCAGTTTTACTTACCATCATTACCACAAAAATGTAAATGTAAGCACGCAATCTACAACAGTGCACAACAATCTGTTTTGACCACTGATGTCGAGGAATGTAAACTATATGATGTCAATGTTCGCGCGAATCCGTTATTTTCATGTGTATTTACTCGTCATTCGTGTTTATTTCACATTCTATTATTACACTCCAACTAGCTCTTATCAGCTTCCTACCACCCTCCTCACACCCCTGTTGCTCTCTGTAGTTAGTCAGTCAGTCTATTACAACGACATAGTTCGGTTCGGTTGTGACTTAACCGCTGTACAGTGTAAAGTGTAGTGCATCTCTTCTCTTAGTGGCATAACTATGTGTTCGACTCCAGGCAGTGTTATTTTTGTCTTGTTCATTGGTTTTCTATTGGTGCTATCTACATTTTCTATTCTTCGCCTTCCTAGCCATGGCTCTTTCTCAAACAACACATCACGCCGTCATCCCATCACCTTGGCAGCTAAAACCAAGTAAGTGTGCCAATCATGCTATAGACTGTCAGTGTCAATACAACCATCAATAATTCACACTTTTCTTTCCTCGGGCCATTCTCGGCCGCAACAGCTACATCTTCTATATTAAACGAGTCTATTTTTGCATCTATAGAAACATGTTTGACAATGTATACTAATGTGTATAGGTAAATATAGGCTATCCGTAATCTATACAAAGATGTTTTGTAGAGGTCAAAGCGTCTAGGAATCAATCGTGGTTATTGTTGTTGGATTTAAAAAGCACATAAGTCTCCGATTGTTATACCTCAACCGTGGTCGTTAAAATAATACACTCCATTGTGGAGTTGAATAAAACAAATCATATTGAAGACAATTTGTTTGTTTCATGTTTATTATAACTAAGTATGTATCCTGGTACAATGCCCCCCCTTGGACTAGGAATAAACGTTTGCAAATGGTTGTATGTTACTAGGAGTTGGCGTGTTTGGTTTCGCCGATAATTTGTAAAATTGTGAAGATTGTCAATTTAGGAAACTTGCCCCTCTGACCAAATTTTTGTGGGCGGTCGCTCCCCTTTCCCATTCGTAGTTGCACCTCTGCATATATTTAGCCTCGTGTCCTAGAGGTTTAAAAACAAAATCAAAACAATACAAGAAGTAAAGTAAGTGACCAAACCTCTGGATTTTTACTGTGTGACTAATCGAGGTAATGAATGAGTGATATATTAGGATCAGGAAATACATAAACCTATCTCAAATGCGGAATTTGAACCCAGGTACACTTGGACATACACTCGGCCCATGACATGAGCTACACTGCGGTCAGCGGGCATAGAAGTAATGTACAAAAATAACTAAACTCTGATTTAGTTGAAAAACTTGTTACAAAATATCATATTTTTTAAATGGCAATATGTTTAAAAGTTGAATTCCATACATCACTATTATTACCTGAAGCCAGTATTATTGTAAGATCATGCTCACATATAATGTTGCATAATAGTGTGGAGGTAAATTTCTGTTGCTTTTTTTCGAGTAAATAAAAAACTTATATTTCTTAATAGTTTCATTGATTAAAAAATCAAATTTATATAATCTTCGTAAATTACTTGAATTTTACTATATTCGTCAATTTGTTCTAACTACCTATAGACATTTCAAGTGCAAATTTTCGTAATGTATCAACCTCAAGTGAAACAGTTTAATACAAATTTCGCGATTATGTACTATGTTTTGGATTCTCAATTTTTTCGTCTTTCGGGGGTTTGGGGGGGGGGGGGTCTCGCAATTATAGTTTAGCTATTTGTTTTCAACGAGTGTATGTATATATCAATAGCACGGTTCAAAACTTGAAAGATATTCGTAACCCTTCACTTGCTATCCTCTGAAACCTGAACACGTGTACTTTTCCCGCGCTAACCTTGTTTGTATTGCCCTTCAAGGTAACAGCAATAGGTAGACGACGTGAAAAACTAGGGCGAATTAAGTTCAACCGGTTGGGTCATATTTTTATTTATGTTTATTAAAATATTGATGATTGATGATTTCTTATTAATTGTTTCATAAAGTTTGAATTTATGTCTAGTAACTACTATTTATTTATTTATTGCTTTTCAATCACGTTAAGTATTGCAATATTTTGTTCAAATTTACCCCACCCTCCGCCCACCTCTTTATAGCATGATTAACTTGATTCATACTATTATTACCAGTCACCCTTTTTTGACACGGGCATATCATAAACGTCATAACAATAACGCATTTGAAGCTACCAATTAACAAAGCTGCTCATAAAATATGCATGAATCTTTCATCAAAAATTAAAAACAAAATAACATTATGAGTAGTTGTATTTTGTTAAATCAAAACCTGAGAAAATTAACAACTTTTATTACTTTACAAAACAAATACCTAATACTATTTAGCTATCACTGAAGAAAACTTACTAAAACCTTTTTGAGAACAATCTGAGATACCTCCTTCGTTGCGACAAATCGTCTTGTTTTGTTTTTCTAAATACTTTTGTAATGTTATATTCGTACTTCGTAGGGTAGATCTATTCTACTGGTATTTTGATTCTTCCCTCCCGTCTATCTGGTGTAGTGTGCACAAGATGCCACGTGCAGCGCTCTACCAGCGGTGGCGGGAACTACTAGCAAGTGGTCGTGGCGCTAGAAGACGGCGTGACAACCGATTGATTGATTGATTGATTGATTGATCTTTTATTTTTCCATATTGTTTGTATACATGGTTGTTACATTTTGATATTTGTATGCTCCAATAAGAGTAAATCTTGAGGCGGAGCATACTTTTTCTCATTGTGAATACATACTAAGGTTAATTGACATACTTAGGAACTAATTACCGTATCTCTTAGCAATAAAATAAAATAAAATTGGCACATAATATTAGGGCGTACGAATAGATAATGCATGCATTAGGAATAAATAGTGTACTGTCCATCCAAAAATGTAAATGCATGGGCAGTACAAATATTTTGTAGCGGGTATACATTAGCCATTTCTGTCTATGCAAAAATAGACGAGCGTGCCTTGAATTAACATAACTAATCTTAAAAAAAAACTAATAATTAATAACTAAGTTAACAGTTGATCATTGATAAATATTAAACTAAAATAACAGTGAAATCATGGTTATAAACTTATTAAAAACATCTTTATGGGTCTATTACCAAACATCCAAAACAATAGTTCTTATCATATAATGTACAATTATTGTACATTATACCTATTATATACATACCTATTATAGGTAGGTAAAAGCATGAAGATTATAGTGAAAAAAGGTTTAGGCTTTAAGATATCATGCTTAGGGACATTAGATAAATACATGTCTACTTCCTTATACTAAAAATGATGCTACAAATTAAAATTAAATTTAAATATTCCTCTAACTTATCTGGTTCAGTGTTTTGATGGCTTTTGAAACAGCATTTCTGTTTCAGCAGTTAACGAGGATTATAGTCCACGTGTTATTATGTTGACTTTGTGAATGATTTACAGTTTATAACATTGGTTATGTAGCTTATTGACTTGGTAAGGAGCCATTTCTTTGAGTGGAGGTTGAATATGTCCTTTGACTTTATATTTCGGGTTTTAATTGGTAAGATGTTGTATAGTTTTGGTCCTAGAAATGTGGCATGTCTTTGTTGAATTCCTTTATTTACCCTATGATTAAATATTTCTTTATTACTTCTCGAGCGAGTGACTAGCTTATAGTTTTTGTGTGGGGTCTGGGGGTATAGATATCTTATTTGTATGCATACTGCGAAGCAGAGAGAGTACATACAATTTTCGAATTTCTAGGATTCTAGTATTTACGTATAAGTTATTGGTGGGGTGATACCGATCTAATTTTAGAATAATTTTTAGAACAGTTTTTGAAGAGACATTAATTGTTGTATGTGTGTGTCATATGTACCTCCCCATCCATGACAGAATACTGACTCCACGTGCGTGTTCGGCTTGCCTTCAGCACTCACTGATAGCAGGTTGTACGACCATTATTTCGGCGGAACGAGTTCATTTTTCTTTTCAAACATCAGGAACTTAAAACTTTGAAAGTTACTGTTTTGTGGGAACTTTATGGAACGAATTGCAAGTTAATTTTGTAAGTTCCTTGGATTAATTACGGAGACTGCAGTTAGATCATGACCACGAATCGATCGATCAGTGACTAATAAAGTGCCGTTGACTGCAGTTCCCGTGTAATACCCCCTTTAAGGAATTTATAATTGAACTAACAATTCGTTCCAAGTTGTCACAAAATAGTAACTTTTTAGATTCTTAAGTCGCAGTTGTAAACAGTTGCTTGGTTAATGATTGTTCCAAAGTCCAAACTGCTGACTGTAATTTTGGCGAGTTGAATTTTTATGGTACCGACCATGCGCACATTTGTTCTGATTGCAGTTAAAACTGTAGCCCACTGATTGTAGTTGCACCGATGATTGGATGAGCGAAGCGAAGACTTCAATTTCACTGACCCCCCAAAAATTTAGCTCGGGTTTTTTTTTGTTGTCTTTTTTGTGTTTTT
The DNA here is from genome assembly GCA_024449915.1 of Sweltsa coloradensis. Taxonomy (NCBI): domain Eukaryota; kingdom Metazoa; phylum Arthropoda; class Insecta; order Plecoptera; family Chloroperlidae; genus Sweltsa; species Sweltsa coloradensis. Next base: position 225,276 of record JAMZAV010000246.1, on the reverse strand, counting down.
TGTGTTTTTTTTTTTTTGTTTTTTTTTTTTTTTTTTTGTCTGTTTGTTCACACGATTCCGGGCAAACGGCATATGCGATCTTGATGAAAATTGAAGGGGACCTTCGAAATCTCTGAACTTAGACGTGCCACGTTTTTGGGTACAATCGAAGAAATATTTCTCATGAATATCGCACTTTTTCGATTTTTTTCGATTTTTAGTGCGATATTTTCGTGACATTTGGGCCGATTCTGACCAAACGGGTGGGGCTACAAAGTTCATATTTTACATGGACATTAAGGTTATGGTGATGTAGTACCTTGTGAAAAAAAAAGTTGACAAAGTTAAGCAGAATCCATAGAATAAACGTACTTTTACGATTTTTTTCGATTTTTAGTGCGATATTTTCGTGACATTTGGGCCGATTCTGACCAAACGGGTGGGGCTACAACGTTCATATTTCACATGGACATTAAGGTTATGGTGATGTAGTACCTTTTGAAAGAAAAAGTTGAAAAAGTTAGCCAGAATCCATAGAAATAAAGCTTTTAATATAAGTTTTTTACGGTAAATAATACCAATTGACAAGAAACAATAGAAACTTGACAACAATCACCTACAATGCGTAGGCAACAAAACAAAGCACTTGCAAAAGTAAAGATATCCCACGCATACTAAAAACTTTAAAAAGCTCATCCATCAACGCGGCGGGACTTTAGCGTTTTCCTAGTAGAGTACACTTCGTGGGAGTGTAGGCCTACTCTATTATCTGTGGTAGTTGGCTACAGTCCCCGAGTAAAAGCGGTTTAGCGTTGCTACGTAATATACAGTTCAGCTAAAAATACAAATTTAATTTTGTTTTTTGGCACTTCCAGTTTTCGGAAAATAGATAACTAACAGCAATTTTGATATGGGTATAACTTTACGCGCCAATTCGTTTGTATTCGTTTGTTTCCACTATCCATGTGAATAACACTACATACCTTGCTTTGGATCAACTGGCAATTCATAACTAGTTCTTATCAATTTCCCTGCCCCCCTCTAACCCTGTGCCCTCTTTCGTTTCGTAACAGTCAGTCAGTCAGTCAGTCAGTCTACTACAACGACAAAGTTCAGTTCGGTCGTGACTTATCCGCGGTACGGTCCAAACATGTAGTGTGCATCTCTTCTCTAGTCCCAAGTGCGTCTCCGCTGATCGTTCGACTCCCAGCAGCTTCATCGCCGGTTTTTCTTCGTTCTCTTATACATTTTCTATTCTTTTCCTCGTTAGTCATGGTTCTTTGGGAAATTTCATTGTGGTTCTTATTCTATCTGAAGTGCGGGCACAAACAACACGTTATTCACGGGTCGCATCTAGTCACCATGGCCACTACATACAAAGTAAGTGTCGGCAATAATTGTTCTATTTTCAATTTGGTGTAAAAAAATAAGTCCATATTTTTCCTCAGGACATACTCATCCACAAGAGTAACTTTTTATGGGGGGTAACTTTTTATTAACTTTTAATACGAACGGGAAAGTGACTCAGTTTCCATTCCCATGCAGGAAATTTTATTTTTTGAGTGTTCCTTTTTTGCGGAGCTTGTGTAAGACTGAGGTTGATGCAGATAAGCTGATATATAAATATATATTCGATTTGATTGTAATTCCTAATTTGTCAGGATCTTATTAACTCAAGCGTGACTCACGAGACTAGTTCGAGTGGTCGTCAGTTCGATCCTCCTCGTCGGCCATCATAACTGAAGTTTGTTCAAAGGTTTTCCTCGGCATAGTTTGAAAATACTCATCGAAACCGTATTGAGTCATTGGATATTTAATTGCAACTGAACCAAATAACTAATAATGGAATTTTTATTAACATGTAGCTATAGTCGGCTGAACTGACGTGCAGGCCACCTAACAGCTGCAGGGCATTATTGATTGTTTTTTACATTGTAACATGTTGAATTTAGTATCATGTAAAATAGCACATTATTTCTATAACCATATTTCAAAACTTCATATTATCAGGAGCAAAGCTATTATTTCAGCCGCAATTTGATGTCCGTCTGTCCGTCCTTGTGTGTCACGTCTCGCGATTAAACTGATAACGACCTCCGATTGACATAGCCCTAAGTTTGTTTGGTTGACATTGGGAGTCAGGATGGTACAGAATGTTTTCGATTAATCATATTGGAGTCGGAAGTTTGGGGCTATCACCATTCAAAAGAAATAAATTCTTTCAATCTGACAGCTACACCGAGATATTAAAACTATCGTATCTTTTATTGTTCTTCGACGTAACTCCGTTGATTAAAGGTAGCTCCCTTCCCGTTTTGGGTACTCCTCTACCGGTACTTGTTCAGACCTACATTAACAAATTTCACACCACTATTAATACATATTTAAATAATTCATTCCCTAGTTTTCAATTTTCACCTGCATCCTTTGTAACATGTTGATATGGCAATATGATTAGCTATCACCATCGTATATAATGTTTTACCGCGTTATTTAAAAAAATTGTCTTTCATCAGTGGCGGATACAGGGTAGGAGGGCGGTTACTTCCCACCCCCGTGAGATTCTAATTGCGTATTACCATTGAGTATGGTATTACACTAATACAATTACCATCAACTATTATGTCATCTTAATTTTTTAACGAAGGCATTTGAAAATTGCAAATTCGCAAATTTTTCCCGCATTCGGCGATAAGGGCATTGCCAGCGGCCAGGGATTTCAAACTTACCTTGTACCGGTTTTGTAAATCCGAATTCCCCCCCCCCCTCCCCCCCCCCCCCCGTCTTCGATACGCTACAGCTTCCAAGTTCGTTTTCTTTTTTGTTTTATAATAATTATTTGAAAATCTTGAATAAAATCACGACCCCCCCCCCCCCATGGTTCAGGGCTGGACCCGCCACTATATCTCGCCTTTAGTTATAGTGCATTAAAAAGAAATGCTGGTGGGGGAAATCGTACCCAGTCAAAATATGAGCAAACTCGGTCGGTAACGCCGTGCGCGCAACACACAGTCAACTTCTTTGCCGACGGTATCGACCGCGAGTGAACGGCAGCGCTCCCGACACCTAGCGGCGTGCTGGAGAAGCTCACAACCACTCGCCTCCGAGTTTGAGAGAAACCAAAACTACGGTCATGCTATGATATTATTATTCACAGATTATTTTATCGAATTTATTAGTTTCTTGCATAATGGAGCAATATCATATACACAAAAGTTTGTAATAGCTAGTTGTGTGTCTAAGGTGTTCGCCCTGCAAGTGGGAGACTCGGGTTCAATGCCAGTTCTAGTAATATTTTATTATTATATCTGTACAATGCATTAATCAATCATTAGTTAAATAAAAGCTGAAAGGAAAGTTGTGAATTAAATGCGCCTTTTTATAATGATTTATTTTTCTTGATATTATTATTTGAAATGTGAAAATACTGTATTCATGTTTCATGAATTATCAGCACATCTGCAATTGACAGCTTGGTTCAACTCGCGGTTTGAAATGATTTCACTACTTTGTAGTGAACAAAATTTGTTTAAATTTTAAGAAATTGATGAAACAGTCGCTTTTTATTGATACTTTTGTTTTGGTGGTGCAAGGTTTAGATTGGACAAGTCTCTTGTAGATGTGGGTTTGTTACATCTTTTAAAAATTCCACTCAATACAATTAGAAATTAATTCATTAGCTTAATTTTAATGTATTAATCATGTTGAGCGAAATTCAAATTTAAATTCCACCGATTATATAGAATTTCATTTCCCATCCCACGCAGACTATGGTAACTAGGAAAACGCTTTTGTCCCGCCGCGTTGTTGGATTAGCGTAATTGGTGCATTGAGCGGCCATGTGTTATGCGGATTTTCTGTTGTTCTGTGAAAAAATTATTACTATGTTAAAGATTTTTTTTAAATTAAATAAAATTTAATAAAAAATAAACTTTTTTTTTAATTAATCGTAATTTTTAAAAAAAAGAAAAAATCGCAAAATTTCTATTTTCATGAAAAATAATTTTTCGATTGCGCTCAAATTTCACACGAATATCTTAATTCATAAAATTAAGGTTCTGTGAAAAAATCATTGAAATCGAATAAAGCATGTAGGTGTTATAAGTCGAAGAAATTTTTTAAAAAATCGAAAAAAATCGTAAAATTGCGATTTTCATGAGAAATAATTTTTCGATTGCGCTCAAAAAACGTGGCAGTTATAAGTTCAGAGATTGCAAAGGCCTTCATAAAATGTCATGTCAATTGGAGTATTGGTTTAGCCGGAATCGTGTTAACAAACACACAAAAATACAAAAAAAAAAGAAAAAAGAAAAATACATTCCGGATTTTTTTCTCCAGTGTAGTGAAATGGAATCTTCGCTTCGCTCGCTACGCTCATGCAAAAATGTGAAGTTTATTGACAATAACAGTAAGATAAAATGTCGCACGTCTTTTCACAATACGTGAGATACGTGAGCTAAAAAAAATGTTTATTGGATGAGCGTAGCGAGCGTAGCGAGCGAAGCGAAGATTCCATTTCACTACACTGGAGAAAAAAATCCGGAATGTTTTTTTTTTTTTCTTTCTTTCTGTATTTTTGTGTGTCTGTTAACACGATTCCGGCTAAACCGATACTCCGATTGCGATGAAATTTCATGGAGGCCTTCGAAATCTCTGAACTTAGAACTGCCACGTTTTTGAGCGCAATCGGGAAATTTTTTCTCATAAAAAACGCAAGTTTACGATTTTTTTCGATTTTTAAAAACTTTCTTCGACTTATAACACCTACATGCTTTAACCGATTGTAATGATTTTTTCACAGAACCTTAATTTCATGAATTAAGATATTCGTGCGAAATTTGAGCGTAATCAAAAAATTATTTCTCATGAAAATCGAAATTTTACGTTTTTTTCTTTTTTAAAACAATTCTTTGACTTATAACACCTATATGCTTTATCCTATTGTAATAATTTTTTCACAGAACCTTAATTTTATAAATTCATATATTTGTGTAAAATTTGTGCGCAATCGAATAATTATTTCTTATGAAAATTTCAATATTCATTTTTTAAATTATTTAATAAATTTTATTTAAGTTAATTTTTCATTTAATTTAATTTAATTTTTAAAAAAATCTTCAACTTAGTAATGATTTTTTCACAGAACAACAGAAAATCCGCATAACACATGGCAGCTCTATGCACCAATTACGCTCATCCAACAACGCGGCGGGACTTAAGCGTTTTCCTAGTATAAATAAATCGCTTTGAGCATTAAAACTATTAACGAATGATTTTTCAGGACGACGCACCACAATAAATTGTATCGTCAGAATAAAATACATGTGATGCTGTTATTTTGTTGGATTTAGAGTCTACCTACTGAGTACAATGACGCATTTTCAGTGATGAACAATTTCGGTTACTGGAGTAGCTAAAATAGGGAGCGAAGCTAGTAAACCAACAGATTGTCGGAGAACACACAACCCTCAAACACAGAGATTCCGGTTTTCGGGCGCTGCTAATGCAATATTTTGAATTATGGCCAGGGAGAGAGGATTATAAGATTTTTTAAATGATTGAAGAAACAGACTTGAGATGAATATTTTCTACCATGAAGATGCCCACGTCGTCGTAGAGGACGAGGGGGGAGTAAGGTACACCCTCGACCAGAAGTAAATCAAGGGGTCGGTATACGTCAACAAGACCCCTGGACTTACTTCTAGTCGATGGTACACCATGAGCCATCATCAAGTACCTTGTTTTGAAGAGGGCTGACTACTCCTGAGATTACACGCCTTGGAAACGGAACCGGATGAATTCCAACGTATTACATTGTTAAAATATCGTTTTAAATTGTATTAATAACGATGTGATTGTATTAAATAAGTAATAATATTAAGCTTTAAACATTATTGGTTATTTAATGGTAGAAAGAAATAATGGTCTGAAACAACCTATTTAGAATGAAATAAGTAGTAAACTGTGAACACTTAAAAGATCGTTTTAAAATTATTATCCATTAATAACGATGTGATTATATTAAATAATTAATAATATTAAGTTATGAACATTATTGGTTATTTAATGGTAGAAATAATGGTTTGGTACAACATATTTTGAATGAAATAAGTTGTGAAACTGTGAACACTGTTTAAAGATCGTTTTAAATTTAACGATGTGATTATATTAAATAAGTAATACTATTAAGTTTTTATAATTGAATGAGCGAAGCGAAGACTTCAATTTCACTGACCCCCAAAAAATTTAGCTCGGTTGCTTTTTTTTTTTTTTTTTGTCTGTTTGTTCGCACGATTCCGGGAAAATGCATATGCGATCTTGATGAAAATTGAAGGGGACCTTCGAAATCTCTGAACTTAGACGTGCCACGTTTTTGGGTACAATCGAAGAAATATTTCTCATGATTATCGCACTTTTCCGTTTTTTTTCGATTTTTAGTGCGATATTTTCGAGACATTTGGGCCGATTCTGACCAAACGGGTAGGGCTACAACGTTCATATTTCACATGGACATTAAGGTAATGGTGATGTATTGCTTTCTGAAAGAAAAAGTTGAAAAAATTAGCCAGAATCTATAGAAATAAAGCTTTTAATATAAGTTTTTTGACTTTTTGTGCGATATTTTCGTGCCATTTGGGTCAATTCTGACCAAACGGGTGAGGCTACAACGTTCATATTTCACATGGACATTAAGGTAATGGTGATGTATTGCTTTCTGAAAGAAAAAGTTGGAAAAGTTAGTCAGAATCTATAGAAATAAGCTTTTAATATAAGTTTTTTGACTTTTAGTGCGATATTTTCGTGCCATTTGGGCCAATTCTGACCAAACGCCAACGGGTGGGCCTTTAACGTTCATATTATACATGGACATTAAGGTTATGGTGATGTAGTACCTTTTAAAAGAAAAAGTTGAAAAAGTTAGCCAGAATCCATAGAAATAAAGCTTTTAATATAAGTTTTTACGGTAATAATACCAATTGACCGGTAACAAAAGAAATTTGACAACAATCACTTACAATGCGTACACTGTAATAAATTTACTTGTAAAAATATCTATAATGTAGTGTTACGCTTGCATTCCCAACACGTTCATATATTAAAACACATACATTCAGATTGTAATAAAATGACTACTAGTTTGTTTTATAAAGTTACATTTGCTAATAAAACAACTCTAATGTAGTTGTTTTTATGATTCAACACTTTGTAATTTAACATCCAATAATGTCGTATTGCAAGTACATAAGGGTCAGAAAATAAGTCGACCAGTTGTTATTTTATGCATTTGGATTTGTAATATTACATCTCAAATGTAGTTGTTTTATTTAATATGCGATTTAATTTAACAAGGCGTAGTGGCAAAATAGCGATAGTTATTAATTACGATGATGTGATTTGATTAATTAGTTAGTGATGCAGAGTGAATCTGTAAGTAAGACATACACCATTAGACAGATTAGAGGCAGATTAACATTACATATTAATTTCGTGAGTAGAAAAACCCCCGCCAAACTGGGCTCGAACCTGGATCACCTGGAGAAAGAATTACAAAGCATGTGATTAAACCGTATACACCAACAGGACCTGTGAGAAACGCATCGAGTTTCGTCAGTCATGTTTAGAGCGGTGCACCTACGTATTTCTTTTCAACTCTTTAATGCCCCTGGGCCCTAATAAACATATTTTAACCACGCTAATGTTTTTCATACACTGCTTGTAAATTATTTGATTACAAATGGCTAACAAGTTTTCAATATCGCACGAGATTCCAAACCTGAAGCCGGTCTGTGACCCAACTGTCTGTAAGAAATAAACGATGCAAACCCAATTATAAAGGATGAACCTTATTGGGCCGGTAGTTTTATCAACAAAGAGATTTATTTATAAAAATAAGTTAACTGTATCTAATAACGGTATTTCGGTCTACAATCGACAAACTCCACTTTTCTAATAAATAGGAGCGGCCTATTTGTCAGATTCTTATTCAGAGATTTGAACGGCCGGCAAATAGTGCGACAAGGGCGTCAAAAAAATTATTAAAACTCTTTCAATACAATCATTACACTAGGCCGCTTCGCGAACGCTTTTTCTAGTCGCGTTGATGGATGAGCTTTTTTAAATATATTCTATGAGAAATATTTCTTTAAATGTCTCTAAAATCATAACATATATAATTTCAGTGATTTTTCACGTTCCCATAAAAAATTAAAAACCAAGACTCAAGACAAGACCGGGAGGATATAAATAAACACAAACACACGAACAATAACCACGCGGTCAGAAATAAAACACTTACCAAAAAAAAGGTCACGGGACATAAAGATCGTCCGCATGTTATATCTTATGGGAGATATTTGCCAATGGGACCTAGCTCGAAAAATACCAAGTTTGACATTTTTTGGAGGTTCATGGTGGACACAATTTTTTTTCTCTCAGTATCTAAATTCATAACTAGTTAAGGCTATTCCAGAGCACTCTTACCGATATTTTGGAAGTCAAAGGAAAATGGCTTAAAGTTGGTTAGATGAAAGATTAACTTTAATTTACTAGGAAAACGCTCAAGTCCCGCCGCGTTGTTGGATGAGCGTAATTGGTGCATTGAGCTGTCATGTGTTATGCGGATTTTCTGTTGTTCTGTTATCAAATCATATCTAAGTTGATTTTTTTTTAAATTAAATTAAATTTAAAAAAAGTAATTTCACGATTTTTGAATTTTAAAAAATCGTAATTAAAAAAAAAGGAAAAAATCGTAAAATTGCAATTTTCACAAGAAATAATTATTCGATAGCGCTCAGATTTCACACGAATATATAAATTCATGAAATTAAGGTTCTGTGAGAAAATCATTACGATCGGATAAAGCATGTAGGGGCTATAAGCCAAAGAAATTTTAAAAATCGAAAAAAGTCGTAAAATTGCGATTTTTTAAAGACATTTACATTTCGATAACGCTCAAATTTCGCACGAATATATCAATTCATGAAATAAAGGTTCTGTGAAAAAATTATTACAATCGGACAAAGCATGTAGGTCTTATAAATCGAAGAATTTTGTTAAAAATAAAAAAAAACGTAAAATTGCGATTTTCATGAGAAATAATTTTCCGATTGCGCTCAAAAACGTGGCAGGTCTAAGTTCAGAGATTTCGAAGGCCTCCATAAAATTTCATCGTAATCGGAGTATCGGTTTAGCCGGAATCGTATGGACAAACAGACAAAAATACAAAAAAAGAAAGAAAGAAAAAAAAAACATTCCGGAATTTTTTCTCCAGTGTAGTAGAATGGAATCTTCGCTTCGCTCGCTCATCCAAAAAGAAGAGAATTTTTTTTTTTTTTTTGGAGCTCCATTTTGGTCATTGTATGCAAATTTTGGGTTAATAAGAAAACAGCAGTTCTAGGTGCAATACTTAATTTTAAGCTTTGTTTTTTTTTCAACACACCTTTGTCTATGCTTTGAGTATAAGGGAAAATAATTTTCTGAAATAACGTTTGATGTACGATTTTTTTGTCACGTGGCACAAATAAGTGTTTTGATCTTTGGTTGGTTATCGCTCACTCGGCGATTGCGTCAGGGCCTACAGGGTTGGTTGGTCGCTTTGATTTACTGTCCCCTACTGAAAATCAGTTATATAACTGAGTGGGTAGACTATGAATACATTTTTTATTTTTTTATTTTATGACCTGAAAAAAAATTGTCAAAGTTAATATTTTTCTAGCTAGGTCCCATCGGGAAAAATCTCCCATAAGAAATTACATGGGGACGATCTTTATGCCCCATGACCTTGGAGGATTTTCATCCAATAAAATACTGGACATTATTGATGTACTCGACAGCCTTTTCTGTAAATCCTCTATATTTTGTTTTGTTATTTGGGCAAGTGGTTCGGTCAAAATATGCTGATAACCAAGAATAAGTGTGATTTTGGAATGCATATATTTACGTGTTTGTGTGTATATTTGTGTACAGTTTCAAGACACGATGTTTTAAAGGGCCATTTTAGATTGGTACGATGATCTCGTATCTATATAGAACAAAAAAGAAGCCGATTAAAGCCGATTTAAGAAATTTCCTAAAACGCCAATATTCGCAAATTTCTGGATAAAAACATTGAAAATTTCGTGTAAAATCACAGTTAAAAGATATAATTTTTCAACGGTTATTTTAGTGGTAGCTATTTTTATTTATTTATTTATTTATTTTAACGTCTATCCTATTCAGTTATAAAAACTGATTTACAAAGGAGGACAACTAAATAAATCTAATTACATAGATGCAGACACAACAATGAACTACATTTAAGTAAATATTTGAAATAGTAATAATACTACAATGCATTAAATTCTCAACAAATTTGATAACAAATAAAAAGGATATTAAATGCAATTTATGAATGAATCGAATAATATAAAAAGGGGGGTGGGGAATGAAAAGAAAAGAAAAAAGAAAAGAAAAGAAAAAGAAAATAAAAGGAAAAAGGAAAAAGGAAAGAAAAAAAGAAAGAAAAGAAAAAAGAAGAAAAAACAAAAACATAAAAAAAACGAAAAGAAAAAAACTGATTTATTAGACGATCCCACTCAAACGAATATGAGGTTTGCCAAAAATCAGGAACAGCAAATCAGGGAGTAATCAATCTTTCGCGGAAGAAACCACCGAACGCGAATCTTCATTCTTGTGTTCAACCATCATTCTTGTGTTCAAATCTTGATAAAATTTAGTACAAAAGATCTTGACTCTAATATATAATTATATCAGATATATAATTATTAAAAATTGTTCAAGTCAAAAACTGATCACAGCAATGATACAGGACACCTAACTCAAGTTGCAAGTTCCACCAGTGGGCGGCAACCAGACAATCTAGGCAGAAAAATATCAATTGAAAATACATTGAATACATCAAAATCAAAGCAATAATGAACAAACAAAGAGAACGGCAAAATCATAAATAAGAACATATGAAGATAAATTGACATTACATAAACACAGAGACAATGACCCACAAATAAATAGTAAAAATCAATTCTTTTTTGTTCTTCGATTCATTATCATTGCTTCAATTTTACTTTTAAATTGTACTATTCCTAGCTCAGTAAACTGGCTTCTAATATCATAAGAAATTGAATTCCAAAAGGATACTCCTCTGTACAAGAATGACTTTCTTAATGATTCGGAAATTAATTTAGGAACTTTCAATGAGTACATTAGAATAGAATTTCTATATATATATTACGATGTAAAAAAATGGGGGTATAGCCCCTTTAACATCATCATACCACTTCTCTTTCATTCATTAATCCATAAATAATATTAATTTTAATTATGGTGATTCGATATGAATAGTAAATTTTGATATAATTGCTTATAACAATAAAGTCTGTTGAATCATGTATTGGCTATGAGTGTATATTGGCATGCCCATAAGCCTGTCTATCCTGTCCCGTGCCGGGACAGGTCAACCACAATAAAATAATTATAATAAGATCTCGTCGGATGGCAGAAACGCTAGACGTGCCTGACAATGTAATAATTTCATGAGAGGACAGTAAGTAGGGCAATTTTTTAGAGATTTGGTCCAGGTGCATAGTTTTACGCGAAACGAGTATGAAACAATGACACAAAACCACCTATATGAAAATAAATTGTTCCGAGAATAACACAATAACTGTATATTATACCGGCCCTAATAAATGGCCATGGTGATATCGAGTTATTATATAAATTAATAGTATATTCGTTCTGATGTTTGAAATTTACGGCTCCTACATTTTAAATAAAATTGCAATTTATTGATTATTTTTATTACTAATATATAATATTAGTTAATGCACAGAGCCCATTGCATGGACGTCACATGCATTATTGAATTAATTAATGTCTAGAAAAATTGTATGATGAACGACCTCACAAGATAAACATTTTACACTTTACTGGTCATTGTGTATAACCTCACATTGACCGCATTTACGTTTTAACGGCTTTTGTGTAAAGACCTCACTTATAATGTATGTATTCACTCGGACCTCTAATTGTATTGAAAAATCACAGACCTCACTCCTTATTTAGTATTCACCCATACACAAATGAATGTTATCGAAAAATGATTATAATATTCGTGTTCTCTGACGTAACATTAGTCAAAGTTGCCATTACCGCAATTCGCTAACACTGCTGGTTTGGCGTGTCTCACTATGTCTGTGTGTATTCATGGACCTCATCACTTGCTACGGTTTGCCAGTATGTGTGTGTGTGTGTGTATTTTTTTTTTTTTAAATTTATTTATAAATGGGCCAATAGGGGAGAGATGACGTGTGTGTACATCGAAAATCAGCCGAATCGCTGAACAGATTGCGCTGAAAATTTAAGTTTACTGAGAACTGCTAACAAAATCAGCTAAAACTATTGCGATTTAAACATACAAGAAATAGTCAATTGACAAATATTCTGCCAATGTGTAGTAATTATTAACGACAATGGTTTTGTTTTTGACAAAATATGTTTTATTTTTTATTTTTGACTGTGAAATGCAGTGCCCAAGGTTTGTCGAATCTTGCATGCTCACTGTACCACCAATTAATTGAGCTGGGAGATTGAATAAACCTTGCAATATTTTCACGTATTTCGCACTGGCTATGTTTCCCACAGTATTGTCACAGATGATAGACTACACTGAGTTATATGCACTTCAAAACATGTTTAATAAGTTTTTAAATACAATCTAGAAATTACTAAACGTTTCCCGACCAGGGGATTGAACCCAGGTCTCCCACATTTCAGGTATAAGGGCGCCTTAGCCAACTAGATGAGGAAAACGCCAAAGTTGTTGTTAGACGAGTGAGCGAGTCATGTGTTGAGTATCCGGGAACATTTGCATTTATGTTTGATAATTATATTTTATTTTTTATTATTTTTATTTCCTCCCGGTCTAAGAGGCTTGATTTTTAATTAAAAAATCATACTGCAAGTGATCTTCGACATCCGATATCGTAATTCATATAGCAGCACATATTTTTATTAGACGGGCGAGCGAAGCGAGTGAGTCTTTCGACGGAACTTTTGTAGACTTGATTCGTGTGTATGTCGGTATGTCTGTCAGTTCGAATGTCAGTCTCGTTGCAAACACTGATTTTGATCCTTTGTATTAATTACTTAGACTCAGTCTTGAGGACGTTACTTTAAAATAGTAGCACTGCAAATGTAGCGCGCTACTTTCCGCTACATTTTCGTGTTAAATAGGGCCAGGGGTGTGGTGTGTGGGAACTCAAAATACAAAATTTTATAAGCTTCTTGAAGTCGAGCCAAGATGATTTTGGCCATGATGTATGTTGATTCTTTCATCAAAAGCACATTCTTTCGTTTCACCTGGCGTATTTTCACTGTAGAGTCTAGAGTCTAGACGTTAAAACATTCCAATTCAACTTCTTGTCAACAACTGGTTTTCCAGGAAGAATGTGACAAAATAGCCTGCGAGGATCAGAGTGGCCTACTGGACAATAATGAGACCGAGTTCGGAATGTATCAATTGGGGGGTGGGGGGATGTAAGACGCTCACTAATTCATTTCAACGTGCAACAGCAGATAATCCCGCGTAATAATTAAAAAGAAGATTACGCTCCTAATCAGTAATCCAATCCGGCTCTATTCTTTGAAAACTTGTTGCCTGCGTTATGTGAAGATTTAGTGAAACCGTGAAAATATATAGCCGAAAAAGAATTTCATAATAACTGCAATGTTTTTCGCGCTAACGCTACAAGAAATGTAGCTACATTAATATGTAGTAGTAATAATAATAAATTAACCATAGTGGTTTAGTAAATAAATAAAATTAAATATTTTTATGACATCCTTCAGTCTAATCTTATTCTCAATCTTCGGGCTTGTTGCTCCTCGGAATCTAAAATTGTATAGAAATCAATTAGCTGACATACAAAAGAACTCCGCTCTTGAAGAGAACAATGTGTTCTACTGGCGAGTAAACGCACTATATAGTTGTTTTAATATCAGTGGCTCATAATAATACCAGACCAGTGTTGAAGTTAAATTATATGGGGAATGTATTTTTAGCATCCAGCATGGTTAAAATTACAATTTGTATGTAGGTGTTATTTTGCAGTTACAATATTGTTTTTTTATATTGACGTTAACAATTCATAACACGTTACATGTACTACTTTTTCTTAAAAACATAAGAAGTATATGTATTTTAGTAAAACATTCCACTTTTTTTTTACGCAAAACAAAATTGTTAGTGTATTAAAACAAATTTTTCTTAGAGTGTAGGTAGCAAAACAATGCATTTGCAAAAGTAAAGATATCCCACGCATACTAGAAATTTTTAAAAAGCTCATCCATCAACGCGGCGGGACTTTAGCCTTTTCTTAGTGGTAGAAATAATTGTTTAAAAAAACCTATTTAAAATGATAAAAGTTTTGAAACGAGGCGTCCTATTTACATTGCAAGCAAACTCGAGAAAAGACCTCCTTGCAGTCCCTAGAAGTGGGACCCAACACATTGCGTCCATACATTGTAGTAAAACGTACGTCTGGAAGGTCTAGAGACCAAGTATAGTTTCTGTGGTCCCCTGCGCGCCTGTGAGCTAGGCAACCATCAGTACGCACCTGGCAAGCAGGTTTCATAGCCTGCCCCTTGGCTCTCTGCGGGAGTTCAACACCTGGCTGCTAGGGTGCGACACTTACCTACTTACTGGCTAATAGAACCTAATAATAGTTCAGCCGGAAGGTGCGACTATTATTATTATTATTATTTATTTTCCACTAATAGGCTTAGTAGGAAGGTTGGCAGAAAAGGGCAGTATGCCCCAAGCACAAGGTGTCTGCCAGCCTCTACACAACAAACTGTGATAATAAACAAGAACTTATAAAACATAGAACATAGAGATAAAAGAGACAAACATAGAAGAGACAAATTAACAAAACATTAACAATTCAATGAATTCTAATATCAAAAAAGCAATCATAATGTTGAAGACTTAACAACTCTCTTAAAAACCACCAATCAAACAGCCTGACTAAATTGCGACTGATTGCGAACAATTTCCGATCTCTAGCAGATAATGAGCGCTCGACTGAGCGTATTTTGATTGACTTGACATTAATCTTTTGGTCTGACAATAGTAAGGACTTTATCGAGTTTACATATTGTGATCTGGTAAAGACTGAAGAAGCAACAAGAACAACGCAATGAATTTCCGATAGAACCGATAGAGGTAGCCCAAGGCTCAGCGCTAGAACACGAGACTATATTTCATAACGTAATCCGGGGTGGAATACAAGTATTTTCTAAGGTTTTCATTATTGATAAGGCCCCGAATAGTATGCATTGTACTTTCACTAATATAAACTTACCAATTTTTATTTCGCTAAAAAAATCAAAACTTAAGTAAATGCACGTATAGTTTAATTTTATATTGAATAATTATTTGCTACAATTTAGCCAAAATTAACAAAACTAGAATAAATTATACAGGTTTGCATCAATCATTAAATTGGAAAAAATGAAGAAATAAAAGCTCATGTGAAACATATCTAAAGTAGTAAAATAAGATCAAAACCAAGTAAATAATACGTTTTTTAGCATTTATGTTTCAGTCATATCTTAATTTACAGAGTTTTATATTGATGGATTTGAGTCATAATACCGATATAAGCAGGCCTATAAGCCATATTATTAGAAGCAAAATATAAATTGCATTTAAAATACCTTGTTATGAGCTGTTATGCTTTCATGGCCCTTCATTTCCACGCGCCCGTTGCTCCACGAACTCGCCGTACTAGAAAGTCTGCTGGGAGATTCAGTGGTCCTTGTTATATGATCGTATAATTATAATAAATATTTCATGAGCTAAGAATTATAAAGTTAAAACTACTTATTAGCACAAAAATTGTCTTCAAAATTCTGGATATATGATATTCGTTTTTGTATTATAATGGATGGTTAGTACCGACGCTTTTATGCGCTATCTTCGGTTTTACCATAATGAAGCATAATATGAAACCTCGTGTTAAGATAGTAGAGTAGCACTATAGCCTATAGTGCTACTCTACTATCTTAACACGAGCCCTATAGTCTATAGGGCTTATGGAATAGTGGGTCCAGTCTAGAAAAAAACATGAGCCAAAAAGTTCACTCGACAAAAAATGGTCTACCAAAAGGTCCACACTGCAATTTGGTCTAGGACAAAATGTTTATACGAAATATTGTATCAAAAATTTGTATTTTTCATAGGATACATAGCCTAACACTGGAACTGCTACCTTGAACTTGTTTAAACCCGTTCACCAGAGTTTCTTGGGGCCCATGGACGATTCATGTCTGTCGACAAAGATGAGCGTGTGAAAATAGTAAGAGCTAATTCCAAGTTGTTATTGAAGATGACTGAATCCCTAGCATTCGTCTTGTTGACTGAAGAAAACCATTGACAACACATTCAGTCAGGATTGCTAGTGACGGGTGTCGGTCTGACGACCTCTCGAATAAGAATCTAGCTTGCTAACATCAACATAGGTGAATTTAATCAAAGACGTTATTGCACGTTATGCACGAGCTACCACTATCTGTATGAGATTCAGAGTTTGTTTAGTTACGTCACCAGCCCGGCACCTCCACCAAATGTTTCAACTTTTCAGTTTTACTGATTTGATTTGATGTTTGGCGCGTTTCATTTTATATATCTGAATAAAATTTTGTGTAATTTCTAAAAAGGGACATATGTAGGCCTACTCCCCTATCATATCAGATTTGTGATATTTACCATAAAACAATAAAAAGGGCAGACTTATTCGGGTGTTTTTGACCATTTCGAAGGTTTCTATATCCTAAAAATGGATTTATTTTTATTTTTTATATTCAATTTATTAAAAAGTACTGTGGAAGGTGCCTCCATATTCCATTTTTACGCAATCACGTTAATTTCATCAATATGTGACTAAAATTGGCTAAAAATTTTTGAATCGTGGTAAAATGAGCATGGCTGCCTCATATTGAACGTTGTGTCCGACCCAATGTCAGCATTTGAAAATTTTTTTTGCCCTGGAACTCTGGAAGTTATCGAGGAAGGTTCACTAAAACTCTACTAGGATCGCCTCGCTTTTAAGCGATGAGCCACCCATATCAGTGTGTTGAATTATCACTCATAATATATAATATGGGAACATTTAACTTTTTGTAATTTATATTATATATATTATGTTTTTATTGCATATCGGTAAGATTAATTTTATTCGTGTATGTATGATGTTCATACACGGTTTACGGAACCATATATTATACATAAATGAGTTATTATAAATTACTAGTAAAGACGTTAAACAAATAAATAAATTATGCATCGAGCTGGGTTTTGTAATATCTTGATTTTAGCTGGGGGGATAGAGGGGGGAAAGAATTATTATAAATTATAAAATATATTATAATGAACTGTTTTTATAAGAGTTACACTTCTTGAGTAAAACATCTTACTACACAAGTAAGTGTTTTCATCGCGTCAGCAGCTTGGTGGATTTAAGCTCTCGAGGAGTGCGGGTGTGAAATCTAAGGGGGGAGTGTTGGGAAGGGGGGTAAATCATTCAGGGCGGGAAGCAAGCACTCTGTCACGCCAGCCGTCAATAGACAGGAGAGAACAATTCCAAATAAATACACAACTTTTCCGCGAGAAAATGGAAAAGCGCATTCGAATGTGACAATAAAGAATCCCAGATAGAAGACGCAGAAAAATAACCTCTCTTGTGACAAAGCTCCGAGGGATTTTAAAAGCGACGTGTTGGTGGTTTATCCCGCCCATTAACTAACAGGATTCTAGTGCAAACATTCCTTACGAGTCGTCAAGCATTTGCAATAAATTCCTGAAAACGAAATCAATTTGTAAGCGATGTAGAATCGGTTATCGGTTGAGTTGCTCTTCAATTTTGGTAATGATTTCATGTGAACATTAAAGTATTTGTTTCATACGCTCTTAACATGTAAATGCTAATAAAATACATGTTGTGTATATAAGAGAATGGCCTGTAAAGTCAAGTACTTGCTCCAATTGAGGATCCTTACTAGAAATAAGAATAGCAGCCTACAAGATAAGATTATAATATACTATAGTTTCATTTCCATGATGCAATGTTTTTTTTACAATACAACACCCATTATACGGTTACATTACATTTTGCCTTGCTCCTTGTTATACTTGGGTATTTGGATTGTATATATAATACAATTTAAATATATATTTTTTACACTCAAAACTGATATTAAATTAAAGGAAATTAAAAAATAAACATGATACATACTCTTTTATGCAATTATTACATTATGTATTGTTAATACTTCGTTTAGAACGGTCTATAATACTTTTTGTTTTTAACAGTAAGGATAACTTACACTCCTAATAAAATGGGTTTCATCTGGCAACTTTAAATATAAAACTATTTTGTGAGTAAAATTACAATCAAGCACGGGTACGGGAGATCCTAAAATATAGAGCGAATTCAAACTAATAAAATATCTAGTTTGGTGGAGGTGCCGGGTCCGTAGATTAAAACTTTTGTATTTTATTTTCCTCGTCCACCTGATAAAAATATTCTGTATCCTTCTTAATTAATTGTTGAAGGACGAAGTCAACCAAAACGCTTGCTTGATATTGTGACATCTATTAATGATTCATAATAATTGTTATAACATTATTTTGTTACATAATGTCGTTTACATTTGACATTCTAAAATTAATATGAAATTGATCCGGTAAAATATCAACGTTGAAGCTGCTTTTTTGATAATAATATATTCAAAAATGTTCCAACATCAAACACGAATTGTATTCTCTCGAAGATGAAAAGCTCCAAGGTTGGTATTTCTGGATTGCGTAAACTCCCGAGCGAGCGAGCAAGCACCCCTCATCAATTCGTTTGTTCTGCATCTTATTCGTAAGAGGCAAAAAACACAATCGTCAAAAGAACACATGTCGTAAGGCGTCCTCGCCTCTCAAAGGCGTGGAGAAGCCGACGGCGTAAGATGTTGGAGGGGGGGGGGATTTCTTTTTGCGAAAAAGAAACAGCATTTGAATTTCAACCTTCTTGGGTGTTTTGATGCCTTGAGGATGTGCTAAGGGTGGGCGCGAGTGGTGTGGGGGTGGGGGGGGGGGGGGGGGGGGAGCAAGATAACCATGGAACAGTTTCCGCGCACCTTCTTCATGCAAGATATGTTTTATGATGGTTTGGTTGTAGCCTCGCATCAAACACTATGCGCGAGAATTGTTCATCTCGAAGGCAGGAAATAAAATAAGACGGCGTGTGACATTTTTCTCTGGTTTCGTTTCAAAGCAGTAAGGTCAATCTAGATGAAGATGTTTGGAGTAGACATTCACAAAGTTGGCTGTCTCTCCTGTAGAAAATATACTTCATTCAATTATAATCATTTTCTTTTAGAATCATTGGCGGCATACCTTGCTGTTCGGTGCATTTAAACACATTATGAAAGATTTTTAAGTTGCTTATTACTTAAAACACTTTTGTGTTCAATCGTTCTCTTAATCATCTTATCATTTTACCAGTGTAATATAGTTTTTGAATCCTCCTTATATGTTTGTAATAGTATCGGGACCATGGAGCATCGGACTATATGACATGCGTTTCAATCAAAGTAGTTGTGACGTTTTAGGTCATGGATCAATATAAACCTTCGATTAAGTTAAATTTCTTCAATGTTTCACTGTTTTAAGTGCGCAAATAGTCACACATTCTTTTGATGCGATTTTCACACACATGGCCGGACGGACGTAAGACTAAGTTTGGAGTTAATGAAGCGGTTAGGAGCCGCAAAATCGCGAACTAACTTCGTTTGGCACGTACAGGAAGCACATAAAACTGTGTTTGTCACCACACAAAACTGTATTTGTCACCACTCAGTTATAGGGCACACCGACAACGCAGTTGCTCAAAATCTCTCAGTTGGGAAAAAAGAGGAAATGAAGGGCTCTAAATATTCACTGCACTTTTCTAAAAATAATTTTGGAATTATTCTCTGAAAAATCAATTTGAACTATTTTGTGGAAGTTAAATAGTCCAAAGCGACGGTTTTCGTGAATTTATCTATCTGATTCAAAACAAATTTCAAATCAAATTTTATTATCGATGAATGTTGGCCTGTCTTTATCTTTTTGCCAGACAACTATGCACAGTTTCGCCCATATACTGAGAATGAGAAGCACTACATTTTAACAGTTAGGTTGGTATAATGCTAAATGACGTCACTCAGCTATGACGTCATCGCCTGACTTCTTACGCCGTGAAGAGTATATAATCTTCCGAACCTAACTTTTCGGTGGAGATAAAAAAATATCACATCGAAGTTTAGCGGTGACTCCAAATGACCAAGTTCGAGGATGTAAAATCACAAGTCTGCGCCATCTTTGTTTTGGAATCTGTTGGCAGGAAACTCTAGACACAATCTCGGTGGCTCCCATCCCTCAACCTGTGGGTGGGGGTGGGGGGTAGGGGGGATGATGGAGCGATGCGTCGCCGAGTGTGAGGTGTAAATACGTTGACGTTGTGACGTAGGGGATGAAGAAATGAGGTGGAATATTTGGAGAGACGAAAGAAACACGTGCATATATGCATGGACACACGATGGACGATGGAGTAATGTAAACAAATAATGTTCGCGGGAGTACCCAATATATAATAAAGCAAAGCTATTTTTAACATACAGATTGTTGAAGGACATATAATTAAATTCATTCAGTATTAAAATACTATAGTGAAGGTTCCGATTTGATATAGTTTTCTAATTTGCCCCTAACCCCTTGTCAAAGAAGTGTTACTCATAAAATTCCGTTGTATCTTTGTTGAAGGGGAATGTCATTTAAAAATCGGAGGTATGTTCGGTTTTTATGGTGAGTTTTATATAGGCTACATGTACCGACGGACGGACATAAGAGTGATGCATATCGAGTAGCTATGCTCCCTCATAATGTTTAATCTTTGTTTATTATATTTATTATTTTATCATCAACTGTTTTATACGTGATGTTCATTCTTAACGTGACTCAACTGTCGTAATGTGAATATTAAAGGTAAAGCGTGAGCGACTATCACAACGTGAAATATTATGTTATTTAAACTTCGACACTGAAGCGCTAAACTGTCTTGAAATCGTCGTCTTCGTCGTCTTCGTTCGTCGTAATTCATGTATTCACTGTTGTCAACTCTGTCTACACTTTTACCACAGAAGAACACAAGCATAATCGCTAGCACCCACTTGCACAGAAGTAAAACATATGCATTCAGCTACGTGTGCGTGCACTAGCTTGGGGTTTAATTCTTGACTAAGCTCCCACCCCCCACGCCTTTTCGTGCACTACTTTCTTCGTAAACCCCATGTATTCCTTATTCACTACTCCTCACATTCGTACGTAATTCCCTATATTACAGATGTAAAATATCGTTGGTACATCAACAGTTGGAAAGCAATCTCTAAACGCGAGTACTCTCAACTCAGAAAAAATACCAACTTCCGAATCTAAATCAATTACCAACGTGGGGTGCGATTTTCTAAACGGAATTAATTTTCTTATTTATAATTGAATTTGTCATTTTGATTTCAGGAAATAAATTTCCGAAACAATTTAGACCTTGGGCGGAACATTTGACATTTCGCGACGTTGAAAGGAGATTAATACAAATTTCGTTTCCCTTCGCGCGCGGGGAGTGATTGGATGAGCTCAGTCCGACAGTGCGAAAAAATAACTGGCTGAAGCAGCGGTCTGGTTACAGTACTTCCTACAAACAGTACTAGCCCTATATCTTGTTTAAAGTTAGTTGAAGATACTTTTACTGCAGAGGTTACTTATGTATTTTTTTTTTTTTAAACACTTAATCTTTTTCTTTAGGCCCTAAACATTCAATATGTCAATTTTAAGAAAATAAACCTAACAATGCATGCTATTTATATTACATTGACCTAAAAACTAATTATTACTTCCAGTTCCATACTCATTTAACAGGTTGGTATTCTTAGTTTCGCGAATGTATATTCTCTAATGATTATTTTATATACATTATGAATATTAACTTATTGATTGCAATATTATTAGTTGCATGATTGGTTTATATTATATGGGCTTGTGGATTGGTTGAGAAGGTTTATATGAAGGTGCCACAGTTAAAAAAAAAAGAAGTTGTTCAAAAACGCGTTTGATTAATAGAAAGTTACCAGTGTACCGACAATACCATTGCCAATAAACCACTACCAATTAACAATATTAGAAATATAACAACGATATTACCAATGTTTATAAATAATAATCATTGTGATCTTCAATTTAAATTATCTCTTTGTCAGTCATGGTAAAGATAACGCGCACTATAAAGCTGCCGTATAACATTTCTGTTTCCCTTCGTTAGAAGCCTGTGCAACATTTAGCGATTAATTATCGCAAAACCGTATTACTTCTCCATTGTAATTAACAACAATGTCTCGATCCGATGATGAATAGAATATTATCACATCAACAAAACTGAACGTTTGTAATCGCTTGGCCCTAACTATATAGAGAGAACCTGTAAGATGTTTTGCTGAAACCAGTGAAACTCCTTTTAATTCCTTCTTTGTTTCCCTGAAACCTTGAGTCAGTGATTCACACTAAAGGGTTTAATTCAAGATTCTCAAGTCACCGGAAATGAACCAACCAGTAACTCCTTGTGCCCTTATCGCTTTCTCACCCCCTAATCAACCTCACACCTACCCCCCACCCTTCCCCCACCCTCCTCCCCCTCTACACCACGGTTCCATTCATTCCGGCTACGCGGCTTAAGTTAGCTCTAATATTTGGTTCCGAATCTTCACATCTTTAAGAGTACAGTCGTCATCAAATGTGCGCGTACCCTATATGCGACTTCGTCCATCTTAATACATTATACAGGTGTTCTTAAGTACAGAAATGAATGCATGACTCCGCAATTTAAATGTGCTCTTCTGGAAAATAAAGTATTTATTAATTTTTTATTTGTTAAAATGTTGAATAATTTAATATGGTAAATAAATTCTATAAATTTGTTCCGAATTATCCTTGTTGATTCTGGCCTTGTCCGCGAGGGATTGTGTATAACTACTTGGTCACTATTTCATATTTTAAATGCCCATCTCTGGTCGGCCATTATTCGCTCATAAATTGTTTGTGTCAGTGCCAACGAAGTCTGCTTTAAATTAAAGTACCCAACCTAAAATCTGCTCTGTAACTGAGTGCGTAAACTTTAAATACGAACGTAAGTAATTCCTTTATAACTTACATGACGAAAAGAATATGAGTTGACGTTACACTATTCGACGCCTTGTACAGGACTCGAACCCACTTCGTATTATGGTTTCTTACATTTCGGGCCATCATCCCAAAGTTATGATGAGCCACTGCCCAAGGTCATTCGCTGCTATGTCATTCGTTTGTTTTGTAATATTCATTAGTGTAACGCAATGAGGAACATTTCTCCTGTCGTGATGATTGCATTCACAATATATTAAATTTTCTTATTTCAAGAACATGAAGAGATATCCAATAAAATAGTAAAGTGTGGCAATCTTGTACAGGCATTTTGTCGATAGTAGACCTTTTTAAGTAACTATACTTACTAACATTTGACACAATTTAGAAATTAAAAAATCCATCCCGAAAGTGGTTCGAACCCGGGTCTCTTACATTCCAGGTATAGGCACCTTAGCCAACTATTAACCACCGAGACGGTAACCTTTTAACTTCCGAATTGTAGTAGCATTATAGTTCTAATTGCTAAGGTACCTACCTGGAATGTGGGAGACCCGGGTTCAAACCCCGGTCGGGATGAACTTTTCAAATTTCTGAATTGTATTAAATGTTAACAATTTCACATACGGGAGTGTTTGCCGACTAACCAAATCGATAAATTGACTACTTACTATATTATAACATTTGAGGGATTAAAATAGAGGTGCTGCCTATACTCGATGACTGTCTATAATCGCTTATGATTTAAAACAGAGTTTCATTATTAAAGGTAAAAAATATGTCGCAGTAAATAATTATATTCAAAATATTACGCTGTCTGTATGAGCACGTATACAGACGGACGAGCAAAAAAGTGAGTGTGATTCGCTCTTATGAATAATATTTCTCACCGTCCATCTCACGATAAAACTTAACAAAACTCCGTTTCACAAGCGTTTTTTTGACATTACTACAACAAGGATGAAACAAAATATTTTGGTGACCTTCTAAGTCAATGCGAGATGGTTTCTTCAATTATCAGCGTGAATTATTCAAACCCGGCACCTCCACCAAAATACATTTTGATCGATGCTTTCGCTCCCATTTCGGGAGTTACGTAGCATTACTTCTAAGTGGATCATGCAATAACTTGCTATTTATTGACAACAGTCAATAATTAGTCCAATTATTCAATAATCAGTCCAATAATATACCTATTATTACGTATTATACATAATACAACATATGTATTTTTAAACTTTTTAAATTCTCGATTTTCGAGATTCGATTTTTTAAACTGTGACTTAAACCGTAATATACATACACCGTAGCAAATAATCAATGCCAGTGGGTTTGTATCACGTTGGCCACCCTCTACGCAAGAATCGCAACAGTCTCGAATCCCAAAAGTATCCCTTATGTTTGTACCGGAACATTCCGGGAATCCCGAATCGCTCCAGGGTTTTGTTAATGCCTCGTTATCACCACCTCCCTCCCTCCTCCCCCCCCTCCGACACCCACACTCTCAAACTGAGTCGCGGGGCTCCACTGATAAACTGTTTAACTATAGCTAGCCGGCGGGCCTACTTCCACACCTACCGTGCATGGACACTCGGCTCACCGCACGGACCAACACTTCCTTATTCCATTAGGTGGCTGGTCTATGAGGAAATGAGTGATATGATTTGAGTTTTTGTTGGTTAATACTTAATCGTATTCCCCTTAAAATTACGTACACTTAATATTGACTTTCACTTCCAGATATAGGGCCTACGTTAATATAATCTTATACAAAAAAATACAAAGAATAAACAAAGAAATAAATTATATTAGTAAGTTAAACGATTAGAAGTGCACTTGGCAGAAATTCCGAAATGTGTGTAGAGCCTATGGACAATTTCATTAGGGTACAATTTACAAAGATTATAATGATAATTAAAATAACAATGATATGACAATTTCAAATTGAGCAATTATTGAGGTGACTACGGAGCATTGAAAGTGAAAGACGTCTTCAACCTAAATTATGCAGTTTTAAAATTGATGTGTTCTTGAGACTATATTGAATAATATGTAATATACAAAATAGAAAACGACTTGTATTTTTACAACATTCAACAACACATTCAACAAAATTAATAAAAACATAATATTTAGCCAATAATTAAATGACTTGAGGTATTGTTAACTAATTAGTTTTATACGTTTAGAAAAATTAAGTAAACACAGCATTTGCCTCTTTGAGGAAAATCTCTGAAAACATCTTCAGTCAGGATTGTCGGTGGTCGCCGTGATCTATCCAATTAATGTCCCTCTTGTGGCGCCTGAACTACCTCCATCTATGTCCTTTCAACTTGTCTGTACTTTACAAAGGAAGGTAAAGCAAGCGCCTAATGAAACTATGCTTCCATACACAGTGCATGTATGGCCGTGAAGGGTCGCGCGGGGTCCTTCATTAGTGCGACCTCTTGCGGCGTTAGAATATCGCTTGTCACTTGTTCGTGACGTCATCTCTCTTGCTTTGAATGTGATCGAGTTACAGGAAGGAAGGAGGTTGCGGTTTCTTTGAGATGGAATCTGCATCTGACAAGCCCCTTGCTGGTTGCCGTGCATGTCTCTAGCCTTTGCGTGGTCGGTGGTCACAGTTGGATGTCGTCGTCGTCGGCCCCAGGTTGATACCTATACATGAGGAGGTTGGTGGCGAGTGGAGAGTTTTGGTCGGTCTAGTTGGCGGCTTGGAGACTTGTGGGTTTTATTCCAGAAGGTTAGGGGTTTGAGACTCGCTTTCATGCATTTATGTGTGGACGAGAGAAATTAGTTCGTAAACTACCTGTCGAGTCCGCCCCAAAACGACAGAAATTAAAACCAAAAATAGAAAGAAAAAAACATTTCCATATCTATTTAAAACAGTATTAATTTGTAAAACCACTCAACTACTTTTTTATTCGCGATATTTCGGAGACTCTGTCTCCTTCCTCAAGCGTCGTCCATGCCCGACTGTTACTCAGGTTAAAATTCATTTGAGTGCATGGTTTTATATAATATACGTTTCCGGGTTAATGAATTCTTGTGAAAATTTTTAAGTGTTCATTCGAACATGTAGCCTACATGCGGTACATATTTTCTGAGTCAGAGGTGGACACAACCTTAATTATTCTTTTTCAAAATATCTAATAAAAATCCCATAAAGTTCACACAATCTGCGAAACCTTTTGAAACAGTGCCAGTTAACATCTGCTGCTAGGATTGTTGTTGGAGTCTCATCGTCTGATGACACAGTGAAGGGTAGGCTTGACGTCTATAACAATCTTAGCAATCAAATTGAGAGAGGGAAGAGTGATTTTATTGGATGAGCGTAGCGAGCGAAGCGAAGATTCCATTTCACTACACTGGAGAAAAAAATCCGTTTTTTTTGTATTATTGTGTGTTTGTTAACACGATTCCGGCTAAACCGATACTCAAATTACGATGAATTTTATGGAGGCCTTCGAAATCTCTGAACTTAGAACTGCCACGTTTTTGAGCGTAATCGAAAAATAATTTCTCATTAAAATCGCCATTTTACGATTTTTTCGATTTAAAAAAAAATTTCTTCGACTTTTAACAACTACATTTTTTATTCGATTGTAATGATTTTTTCAAAGAACCTTAATTTTATGAAATTATATATTCGTGTGAAATTTGAGCGCAATCAAAAAATATTTTATTATGAAAATCGCAATTTTACGATTTTTTCGATTTTTAAAACATTTCTTCGACTTGTAACACCTACATGCATTATCCGATTGTAATGATTTTTCACAGAACCTTAATTTTATGAATTCACATATTGGGGTGAAATTTGAACGCAATCGAAATATAATTTCTCGTGAAAATCGCAATTTTACACTTTTTTCATATAAAAAAAAGTCGGCTTATAACACCTACTTGCTTTATCCGATTGTAATGATTTTTTTACAGAACCTTAATTTTATTAATTAATATATTGGTGTGAAATTTGAGCGTAATTAAAAAATAATTTCTCATGAAAATCCCAATTTTACGCTTTTTTTCGTTTAAAAAAATTACGCTCATCCAACAATGCGCCTGAAAAAGCGTTTGCGAAGCTTCCTAGTTTACATATAATGTGCCATCAAACAAGCGCAAATTAACCTGACACTTGTGGGTTAATACCTGTTGTTAGAGACAAATAAATATACATAAGTTTATACACATACTTCATTGAAAAAGGTTGCTATAACCATTGCCCTTGGTGGACAAAATTAAATTGATTTAAAATATAAGAGGTGAAATACATCGTTAATATAATATTCATGTTGACAAAATAAACTTGAATTGAAAAACAAAAGCAAAAATAAACTTGAATTGAAAAACAAAAGCAAAATTGCTTTAGGTATACCCAAACGAGATAGCGAAGCTACTTAATCTATTGATCGTTGAAAAAGAATACAAAAAACAATATTTCGCTGTGTGTTTATGTTGTTGGTGGAGGTGCCAGGTTCTGAATTTTAAACTTTCCGGAGAGAGGGGAGGGGGGGAGGTGGTTTAGATCACAAAAATATTGCTTGTCAATAGGAGGACTTTTGATTTTTTTTTCGGACGGACGGATGGACACCTATACTAATTGTGTTGACCAGCGACTTGTTCGAAATTTCTGGTATTTGTTAACCTTGGGTTTTCACCATGAGAGTACACTGATTTGTACACGTTGTACAGTTTGTGACTTACTTGTCTATATAGACTTGTCTATATAGTTATGTTATGTGCATCGTTTATTGGATGAGCGTATTGATCGAAGAGAAGACTCAATTTAGCTACACTGAAGGGCAAAAGCTCTAGGGTGTCATTTTTATGTGCCAGAAGAAAATAAGATTAAATGTTATTCGTGTATGTCATGTGTGTATTTTTTGTTGGTTCTATAATATTTTGATAAATGGTGATTTCGATATCAATGAAATTTTTAGGGATATTCTACTCATACCCATTATTCAATTTTTTTTACATAAAAAACATAAAACGGTATTTTCATATGCTTATTTATTGTTGGTTTGAATTTCGGCTAAGTCAAAACAAAACTGAAGTAACTTAAATGTATTGAAAAAAGATGCAATGGTGTAAAAACAGACTTCATATTTTGCGTTTCGAAATAATGAGTGTATTTTATTTTTCATGATTGCGGAGTCCTTGTGTGGGTGTACTTTTCGCGTATGTGTGTGAATACATACATGAGATATGTACGTGAGCTAGTACGTCGTGTATAATGCCCCAGCTTCCTAAAGTATACACAATCCTCTTCGGACAACGGAACAAAACAAGTGAACGTCGCTTCATTGTCTCTTCTCCAGCATCGAGTCCGTTCAAATAATTTCCTAGTGTGTTGAGGAATGCTGCTCTTCTAAATGAGATGAAATTTGTTCCCCTCTTTGCTATGTCCCCCTCAGATCTTGCGTGGTCATGGCAACGAGGGGGCGGGGCATGTACCACCCCCCAGCTCTCCCACCCTGTCCGCCAATCCTGGGTCTGAGTCGCGACCTTTGACGACAACTACCCCTTACCGCGCATTGTTGCACTAACTTAGTTCGCACTTGTACAAGTTACTGTACAGACGATCATTAGCCCTGTGTCATGCGGAGATGCCATACCGCTCGTATGCACACAGCGAGACGGAAGAGAGGCAGGTAGACTCAGAGGCAGACTGGCATTCAGACATACGGTCTGGAAGACAGATAGGCAGACTGGCATTCAGACATACAGCTGGTGGACAGATAGGCAGACGGCATTCAGACATACAGGCTGGTAGACAGATAGGCAGACTGGCATCAGACACAGCTGGTGGACAGATGGATGACTACCGGCAGGAAGCATAGGCATTCAGACATACGAGCTGGAGAACAGATAGGCACACTGGCATTCAGACATACAGGCTGGAAGACATAGGCAGATAGACATACAGCTTGGCAGAGACATACAGAGCTGGAGAATAGATAGGCAGACTGGCATTCAGACATCAGGCAGAAGCTGGCATTCAGACATACAGCTTGGGAGACAGAGAGGCAGACTGGCATTCAGACATACAGGCTGGAAGAGATAGCAGATAGACATACAGCTTGTAAGACAGATAGGCAGACCGGCATTCAGACATACAGACTGGAAGAGATAGCAGATAGACATAGTTGGTAGACATAGAGGCAGACTGGCATTCAGATATACAGGCTGGTAGACAGATTGGCATTCAGACATATACTGATGTGCCGTCTGTCATGCAGACATACATGCAGCTGATAAGACTGATATAGGCAGACTGGCATTCACACACACACACATTGACATACATACAGGCTGCTAAACAGATAGACATACTAGCAAATATACGTTAAGATATGCAAATATTACTTTGTAGTTTGCATGTTTGAAACGAATCGTTTCCCTCCAGATTATTGATATGATGAGCATAGAGGAGAAATGCCAATAAGTATTACTTAACAAGACTCGTCCAAACCTTCATTTGTTGGTTATAGGATTATGAACACCTGAAACAACCCTTCGGACAATACTGATGTATAGGCTGATATTAGACCGACTACCGCCAGATTTAGCAAACACTTTTTTTATTTTCTGTCTGACTATCTT
Organism: Sweltsa coloradensis; assembly: GCA_024449915.1. Taxonomy (NCBI): domain Eukaryota; kingdom Metazoa; phylum Arthropoda; class Insecta; order Plecoptera; family Chloroperlidae; genus Sweltsa; species Sweltsa coloradensis. The sequence continues at coordinate 195,431 of JAMZAV010000246.1, read as the reverse complement.
CGATTGGCATGCGGTTACATGTTGAAATTTTCCTTCAACACAGATCATAGAGAATGTTTTTGGTGACCATGGGGTTGAGGGGGGGGGGGGCAGGTATATTTTCTTAAAAATACAATTTTGGACCCGGCACCTCCACCAAAATATTTAAAAAAATTTAAAAAAATGTTTATAATACCATGACCTTTGCTCCTTGTTTTAAGTACTCACGTACGTTGGCTGGAAATTGTTGGAATTGTTTGGCGAAATAACGACACAAAAGCGAAATAAACTTTTAATGGCTGGACTTTTTTAAGTTTTGAGCAATTAATTTACAATTGTGAAACATATTACGTCATTCTCGTGCTGCAGTATTTAAACAACGTACCAGCAAGACTTAGTTTTAATTCTAATTACAGTTGAAACTGTGGTGAGCTAGATCTGGGAAGCTGGCGGCCATTCTCTCTGACGAACTTGTCTTCTTTCTCGATTTTCTCATCTCGCAAATATCTAAAACAAAAATATTAAAAAATTAAAATACACTTTTACTTGTTGTAGGTATTCTGCAAAGTCATAATAAATATTGTTTAGATAACCTATAAAAAATCAAACCCATTTTTAACACAGTGCCCCCTCCCCCCCCCCCCCAACCACAAGCCCCGACCACCTACCGCAAATTAGGTTTCGAACTCATAAACTTGGATTCTATGAATCGGCAAGGCAGTTTTTATATTTGTGTAATGTGATTTGTGTGGGAAATTATTGAGATATTACAGCAAAATCAAATCAATAAAGTAAATATTTATCACGATTGGTCAAGTTATGTTGCCAGAGAATGGAGATGAAAAATGGTTTTTATTCTTAATACTTCATTTGTAACGAATTGTAAGGTCTCTTCTAAAATTCAGTGTCAATGTGTTATTGTATCACCCACTTTTCTAGCAACCTAACACATTATTGGCGTCAAATGTTTTAAATAATTAAATACTGACATTTTTTCAGAAAGAAACCTTTTACGCAAAGTTAGAAATTTTATTTATTTTACGTCTCCTATTCAGTTATAAAAACTGATTTACAAAGAAGAAAACTACATAAATCTGATTACATAAATCATACATATGAAATGACGGTCACCCTTCAAAGTTTGCCAATAGTTAGCACGTATTTATGTTTTTGACCAGGATAGTGATCTACAGAGAGAACATTAAGAATGTGAACAATTTGCTTGACTAACTTATTTGTCTTGTTTTATTTGGAATTTTGTTTTTTATTGTTAAGGTTTATAATGAAATTACGCTCTACCAAACATCGTTTTCTAATTTTTATTACTGAAGAGCGATGCATAGGTTTTCTGTTCGGCTGTCCGTCCGTCTGTTTGTCACGTCTCATGATTAAAACCGAACATAACGTCCAATGATCATTCGAATTTTTGTTGATATTGTTCGTCAACAAGATTGAGAGTAAACACTAATCGTGTTTGGTGAGAGAATTTATATTACCGCACTTCCAGCAAGATATTTGAATGCTAGAGGAATATTTATTTTACTACAAAATATACACTAACATATACTAGACTAGAATAATACAGGCATAATGGTACAAACAATGACAGACAGACAAACACGTGCAGTCACATTAATAAATGCTTGACCGACTGGTGAATTATCATAATACCGCTTTTTTTTTTAAAGTGATAAACTATGAAAGAAAATATGTTGAAATCCCTCCATAAAGTTGTGTTCAAAATTAAAGTGGACTCGGCAACGATGCCCTAAAGTCAAGATGCAATCACGATATCAGTCTTCTAAATGTTGTTCCCAGACAAACCAATATGTCGAACTAATTACTACCCTGAGTGCCACCCTGCCCTTCAATTCACCACCCTTAGCACGACCTCACGGTAAAATTACTTAAACATACCTTAACTACCCTTAGTGACTGCAAAATGTTTAATAAACAATTTCACCCTCTAAAGTTAAGACTAAAAGCCACTCTAGGACCGTAAAGTTCAGTATCAACCCTGCTCTTGTGCCTAAATGATTGCGCCCCGTAATGAGGTATAATTAACAATTAAGGACAGTGAAGCACGTCTGATCGCCAGATGCTGCCGATAGATGGGGTTGCCTGCCTCGACTAGCAACACTGGCGCTACAGCGGACAATGTGGAAACCATAACAAGTAGTTGCGGTAGAAATTTCGCTCAAGCTCAGCGTACTTATAATTTAATTAACATAATTTGAACGTAATTGTACAATAATTGACTTAGGAAACTGTTGAAACGTATACGGTGAGTGGGTTTCACAAACCGGCGTCAATTTGTTTGCAACGTAAGATCAGATTTTCTTCGTAAAAGCAAAATATTTATAAGCCTATTAATTAGGGCCTAAACTGAATACATGATAGATTTATTCAAGTTGACCGACCAATGGCGTCTTACTTTTTCCTTTACATTCGTCACAACCCACTGTTTTCACATCACTATGACTGTAGTTTAACTTATGCATTTTAATTTGCAAAATATTGATGTTTTAAATACACACGAATAATGTTTTATATGCCTTAATGATTGTAGAGGATTGTAAGTTAAACCAGTTCTAACTGATTATTGGCCAACGAAACTAACAATGAATGGAGCAAGCAACGATGTGTAGCAAATACGTAAATGGTATTTGATAGTGGTTGCCTTGGTAAAAACAACAAATTGATAATTTAATACCGGATTCAAACTAGACAGTGAATTTAACAATGCGGTAAATAATAATAGGCTCAGTCATCACTATTCCAGCATAAATACGAATTGTTAGGGATGCACATCGATACTTTTTTCATTAACGATTTTAAAGTGGTAATGTTATTAACGAATCGATATCACCAACAAAGCATATTTTGACCTATAAGTGGAACCCCAAGTGTGGCAAGTGTAAGTTAAAACAAAACAATCACGTTCCGTTTACTGCCTTCGATGTTATGTGTTTGGCTTCCGTTATCGACTGATAGCTCATTTCCAAACATAACTCTCGAGTGTGACACCATCTGCTCAGCCAGTGCATGGCGCAACGTGAGATAATCTCCGTCTTTAGAGTTTGGTTCGTGCCACTATCGACCAATTATTTGATATTTCGACAATCGATAATGAATTTTGGTTATCGATTATCGAAATTGTATCCATTTATGATTAACGATCGATAATATCGATTATCATGTGCATCCCTAAACAAACCACAACATGCTAATTTGTTGACTGTAAAGCGACAAGAACTGTTCTGTGCTTGCGATAATATGTCGAGGTTGACTCAAGCGTTGGAGCCAGATGGGCTGTGGTGGTTGGTAAAAACTAAAAACCCTAGCCTTACCCCGGGCTACAAGTTAGCGCACCGAAGCTTGGCTGCGGCGCCCCAACGTCCCAACGTCAAAATTTCTCGTTCGGTAAACACAATAATAATTATTTTATAAATATACACACTTATCACCTGCTACAGCCATACTTGCATGCGAAGCTGCCTGGCTTGAATAATGCTTAACCGGTTCAAATAAAAAACATTACACCTAAAACGGACGTAGTTTAATAACCAAAAGTTGACCTGGATTATATAATCTGAAACTAAGAGCTAGGTAGTTAAATATTGGTGTGTTTTTTCTGGTTTAGAGATTTTCATTTATAACACTGAAATGTACAATACGCAAATAAGTATATTTTTATGAGTAAAAAATATAGCAAGCCGATTTCAAGATGTATTCAGCCTGATATATATGTTACACATTCTTTTCTCTTACAAATATTTTGAAAGATAGGAAAATGACTGAAAGTTGGTAGAATGAAAGAGGAACTTGAAGAAAAAAGAAGAAAGTTTTTTTCGGGACAATAGCTGGGGAGCTCCCGTTTGGCCATTATTTGCAAATTTTGGGCCAATAAAAAAATGAAACCTCTGCGTTACTTAATTTTGTGCTATGATTTTTTTAATTGTTTAAACACACCTTTGTCTCAGGACTGAGTATAAGGGAAAATAATTTTCTGAAATAACGTTTGTTGTACGATTTTTTCGTCACCGATTCAAAACTCTTATTTGTACCATGTGACAAAAAAAATCGCACATCGAACATTATTTCAGAAAATTGTTTTCCCTTATTGCCCCGTAACAAATCTCATTTCCCCTTTTTTTATTAAAGTTACTGTTTCATTCAACCAAATTTTAACCATTTTCCTTTGACTTTCCAAATATCGGTAAGAGTTAACATTTTTTTCAATAACAAAATAAATTTTGATAAATTTACGCTATAGCTATATATGTCACAAATGTAAATAATCAATTATTAAGCGAGCGAAGCGAGCGTTTCCATTTGACTCTGCCGGAAAAATTTGTCACTCGTTTTTTTTTTGTTTTTTGTTTTTTGTTTTTTTTTTTGTTTTTGTTTTTGTTTGTATGTCTCGCCATAACGTTCGAACGGAGGCTCGGATCGAGTTGAAATTTTGACCATCCGCAAGCTTTGTTCTCGATTGAATGCCATTAGTTTTGTGGCAAAATCGTTCAAAAAGTTAAAAAGTTACATTAAAGTTAATCGAAAGTTTTTTTTTCAAACTAACCGGCGACAAAATCTGAGATAGCCAAATCATTTAGAATGTCCGTCCGGTCACGAATATGTTAATTTTAGTTTGATCCGATAAGTAGTGTAGATGGAAATTACATTATAACAAAAGTAACGTTGCCATGGCAACGAAAAGACGCGCGAAGTTTCTAATGCACTGCCACCCAGAAAATCAAAATACTTTCGAGGAAGCAGTCTATTATTTGTCACCAAAGAGTTTAAATTTTTTTCCCAATGAGTCAAGGTCCTCTAGATGGCGGTGGATTTTATCCACAAAGTAAAGATTTACATACGGGTTTACCCAAATACCTTGGCAATAATAAATAATATCGGAAACATGGCCCTGTGGACAGCAAACGTCGCAAATTTTAAAATTTAAAAAATGTGCAATGTGGGTCTAGCTATAGCACGTGCTCGCTTATCAACGCGTCCAACTGAGCGTTTCCTAGTTTTATGAACTAACACAGAAACGAGCAACTTGATCATAGGGTGTGTAGTCTGTGTACAAGTCTTTATCACGCGATCAGGTTTTGGTGGAGGTGCCGGGTAGCCACTAGAATTTCAATCTTTTTTTTAGATTTGTTAATTTCAATTCCAATTTAACTTATTTCCTACATTACAATGGTATAATTCGACTCCTACGTACATATGGGGATGAGCGTAGCGAGCGAAGCGAAGATTCCATTTCACTACACTGGTGAAAAAAATCCGGAATGTTTTTTTCTTCTTTTTTTTGTATTTTTGTCTGTTTGTTAGCACGATTCCGGCTAAACCGACACTCTGATTGCGATGAAATTTTATGGAGACCTTTGAAATCTCTGAACTTAGAACTGCCACGTTTTTGAGCACAATCGAAAAATTATTTCTCATAAAAATCGCAATTTTACGATTTTTTTCGATTTTTTTAAAATTTCTTCGACTTACAACACCTACATGCTTTGTCCGATTGTTATGATTTTTTCACAGAACCTTAATTTTATGAATTGATATATTTATGTGACATTTGAGCGTTATCGAATAACTATTTTTTTACGAAAATCGCAATTTTACGACTTTTTTCGATTTTTAAAATTTCTTAGGCTTATAACACCTACATGCTTTATCTTTTATTGTAATGTTTTTTTTTACAGAACCTTAATTTTTTGAATTGAAATATTCGTGTGAAATTTGAGCGGAATCGAAAAATTATTTCCCTAAATAATCGCAATTTTACGATTTTTTACGATTTTTTTAATTTCTTTGACTTAAAACACCTACATGCTTTATTCGATTGTTTTGATTTTTCACATAACCTTAATTTTATGAATTAATATATTCGTGTGAAATTTGAGCGTAATCGTAAAAATTATTTCTCATGAAAATTTATTTTACGCTTTTTTTCGTTAAAAAAAATTACGCTCATCCAACAACGCGCCTGAAAAAGCGTTTGCGAAGCTTCCTAGTACAAAATAATGTAGCTCATCAAAACTCCTGGAAGACATAAAATAAATAATTGGATGAGCGTAGCGAGCGTAGCGAGCGAAGCGAGCGAAGCGAAGATTCCATTCTACTACACTGGAGAAAAAAATCCGGAATGTTTTTTTTTTTTTTTTTTTTTTTTGTATTTTTGTCTGTTTGTTAGCACGATTCCGGCTAAACCGATACTCCGATTGCGATGAAATTTCATGGAGGCCTTCGAAATCTCTGAACTTAGAACTGCCACGTTTTTGAGCGCAATCGGGATATTTTTTCTCATAAAAAACGCAATTTTACGATTTTTTTCGATTTTTAAAAACTTTCTTCGACTTATAACACCTACATGCTTTAACCGATTGTAATGATTTTTTCACAGAACCTTAATTTCATGAATTAAGATATTCGTGCGAAATTTGAGCGTAATCGAAAAATTATTTCTCATGAAAATCGAAATTTATTGTTTTTTTTCTTTTTTAAAACAATTCTTTGACTTATTACACCAACATGCTTTATCCTATTGTAATTATTTTTTCACAGAACCTTAATTTCATGAATTAATATATTCGTGTTAAATTTGAGCGCAATCGAATATTTATTTCTTATGAAAATTGCAATTTTACGATTTTTTTTCTTTGTTAAAAATTACGATTAATTAAAAAAATTAAGTTATTTTTTTATTTATTTTAATTTAATTAATAAAATCTTCGATTAAGTAATGATTTTTTCACAGAACAACAGAAAATCCGCGTAACACATGGCAGCTCAATGCACCAACTACGCTCATCCAACAACGCGGCGGGACTTAAGCGTTTTCCTAGTTTACATAATACATAATATATCCACTTCTGAATTACAATAATATCGTTTATAGTGTTGTTCTAGTCTGTATGTGAAGTGATTGTTCTCTGTATTTATTTTTATTTTCATCTGTATTGACTCGTCATTCATGTAGAATTCATTCGCATTCTATTATTAAACTCAAACCTGTTCTTATCAGCTTCACCACCCCTCTAGCCCCTCAATTCTTATCGTAATAGTTGAACCTAGTCAGTCTGTCTTCCACAACGACACGGGTCAGTTCGGTTGTGACTTGTCCGCGGTATAGTGCAAACGTGTAGTGTAGTGTATCGGCCTTGTGGCAAGTTCTACACCCCGGCTATACGGATAGCTCGACTCCCGGCAAAACATCTACATATTATATTTATTGTTTTTCTCCTCGTTCTATCTATATTTTATATTATTCTCCTTCCCGGCAAGGCTCTTTCTTTTCATTCTGTTTTGTTTCCATCCTACGTGCCGACATACAACACGTCACCCGTCACGCTGTCATCTCACCACCTTTGGTAACTAAATCCAGGTAAGTTTCGTCGATTTCTGAGCTCATAGTACCTTCTTAGGTCTCTGCTTCCCATGCAGATGGTCCAGGGTTCGAATACCACTATAGGTAGAAGTTTTTTTACTTCCGACATGGACAAATCATATCTTGACTTAGGAATGTGTAAACCGTGACGTTGGAGCCTTCCTTTCAAGTAGCAACGAGGCACATAATTAATCCTAAGGTTGTTCCGAATTAGCCTTATTGATTCTTGCACTGTCCGCGGGTGGAATCGTGTCCAGCTTGATTGGTCGGTGTTTCCTACTTAAATATGCCGGTCTCTAGTTGGTCATTATTCGCTCGTTGACGACGTCGGGGCCTGCAGGGCTGGCTTGGTCTGCTGAGTTGTGTGACGGAGTGGGTATACTCTTAATACGTTTATTAATCTCTTTTTTAGTCAACATAATAAAAAATCTTAAGAGCCTAATGCATAGACAGGTTTTCCAGGCGCAGCTGCAGAGGGTTAGAAATCAAATAACAAGCTCTACAATTATGATCAAAAATTATGGAAAAATTCAACTATACTCAAAATAAATTTTTGAACACATCGCATTTGTCTATTTTTTCTTTGGTCTGTTATTGCTCCGGAAAAAAATGATAACTTGGGAACTTGATGATGCACTTTACTGCATGAAATAAGTTATATCCATGTTTCATGACAGCGACGTATTAATTTTACTATTTCGAACACTGTGGTGAAAGTTGATCTTATTTGATCCATAATTATGGATATAATCGTTAAATTTTTCATCAGTAAAAGCTACAAAAAAAGGGGCAGGGAAATTGCCCCCTAAAATGGGGATTGATGGCTGCACGGAGTTCCGCGCTGTGCGTTTAGGATCGTATGTACGAAAGACGATAACGGCAGCTCAGGCTATACGAACGCCTCGCCCAAGAAAATACGTAAACGATGGACGACATTTTTAATTTGTGTCTATGCCGTAAAAGAAAAAAGTTTGTCTTACTCTATAAAAAAAAACAGAAACCATCCCGGGCCTAGGCCCCAGACGATGAAAATTATTTATAATACAACATGTAAGCTTCAAGTTACCTTAGGCTATATGACTAGAAATATGAATACAAAACACATCACGTTTGACAACTCCTAGGCCTCTCCTAGCCAGCCCTAGGCCTGCACGACCGTGTTTCTACACTCCCGCACAAATAACTGGTTTTGATTACAGAAAGCCTAATTAGTTAAACAATAGTAGGGATGATAGTCCTAGGCTAAACAAAAATTTACGGAAACAATACCCTTTTTCTTTTTGTTCAATGCTCCTGTCATTAAAAAAAAATTGTTAAAAAAAAGGGCAGTGCAAATTTTCAGTGTTCATTGATGATTTGCTGATTAAAAATGGCGGTGAATGCAGGGGGGAAAGGTGGAAAATATCAATTGTTATGTTTGTTGCTGCATTGGAATTTTTTTTATTTTATTTTGATTTGTGGGCTACGAAGAACACTGGGTTATTTTTTTAGTACGTGGCAGATGTGCAAGTAACTATGTAGTGTATGTATGTACGTAACTGTAATGTAAAAGTGATTTGAAAAACCACGTTCAAATCTGTTTTGAGATCACTATATTCCAAAAATACGAATTTGATTTGCAAGTTTTGTATTTTAAAATGTCTCAGTAATTTTCAAAATTTATATTTTTTTTGGGTAGCTGATTCTGCGTGTGCGCTCCCATCCTTCTCGCGCTGCAGTCGGGGCCCTTTTCGTCAGTCTCACAAGGTCAATGTTGCTTTGCGAACGATGATTACTGATTTATACATTCACATTGTGGTATTCTTACCCATGCATGTATCTATACTCGGCATGCTTTTACTCCAAGATGAGAGTGGCGGGTATTTTTATTCTTTCAATTTGGTTACCATACTTTTGACCATTTTGTTGCATTTTTCGCCTTTGGTGGCTAATGGCTACAAAATCAACATAAACTGTTTCACTGTTTAGAGTGAAACTTCATTAGCTATGCTATGCTTCTCCTAAACATCAAACAAAATAGTAGTGGGGAATGTGGGACTATGTAAGTACTAAACACCTGGTTGTAAATGTAGTGACAGCTAGCAGTGTATGTAAGCTACTTTTTACAACATCTTTAAAATTCTTGCATGGGATTGGTTCTTGCATCAATCGCTCAGGAGCGTCCCCATCAGTTTTTGGATGAGCGAAGCAAAGACTTCAATTTCACTGACCCCCCAAAAATATAGCTCGGGTGTTTGTTATTGTTTGTTTTTCTGTCTGTTTGTTAGCTAACACCAGGCAAACGGCATAACCGATCTTGATGAAAATTGGAAGGGACCTTCGAAATATCTAAACTTGAGGTGTTTTGGTTTTGGGCACAATCGAAGAAATATTTTTTATAAATATCGTTACTTTTAACGATTTTTTTTTAAATTTTTAGTGCGATTTTTTCGTGACATTTGTCCGATTCTGACCAAACGGGTGGTGGTACAACGTTCATATTTCACATGGACATTAAGGTTATGTTAATGTAGTGCTTTTTGAAAGAAAAAATTGAAAAAGTTATCCAGAATTCATAGAAATAAAGATTTTAATGATTGTTTTAGGTTTATAACAACAATTAACAAGTAACAATAGAAACTTGACAAAAATCCCTACAATGCATTCAAAAAAGCATTGAAAAGGAAAAGTGCAAACAAACGCAAAAAACGCAAACAAAAAAAACTTACAAAAAATGATCATCCATCAACGCGGCGGGACTTTAGCGTTTTCCTAGTCTAATGTATTTGTGTTTAGTGCTGTACACCACAAACATGTATTCAAATTGTTTTTTTGTAACCCCAAAACTTATTATTCTCCAAAAGCATGCAACTTATGTTTTTTTGTGTCATTGTTGGACTTTTAATAGCACTGGGATAATTATTGATCCACAATTTAAAACATAAAAGCAAAATATTTTCAATTGAAATTATACTTGTGTACATAAGTACGCAATCTATTTACAGTGAAACCTCTATGCATCGTTTTTTCAGGGAGTACTTGGAAAAAACTATGGATCCGGAAAAACTATGGATCAATAGAAAATAACAATAAAGTTATTTTGGGAGTGCATAAAAACACTATAGATGCCCGGAAAACAGTAGTTTTAGAAACTATGGATAGAGGTTTCACTGTAGTAATAATATTGCATTGCTATTTTTTTTTCGGTGTTCTTGTGTATATTTCATCATCGTAAAGCTACATCCCGGATGAAATATACCGTATTTAGGTAGTGAGCCGCCCCTAGACAATTAAATTTTGCCGCCCCCCCCCCCCCCCCCCATACCCCCACCAACCAACTCACTACAAAAGGGTTTTGGTAACGGTTTTAAATTTAAATTTTCTTCTATTCTGCAACAAAGTTGTCTGTCTCAGATGCTGCATGCAGCAGCTAAACACCACAGTAAACACGCAAGAGTCTTACTTTACGAAACCTTTTATTACGGGATCGGGGTAAGAAGACTTAATAAATAAATAAATAAATAAATAAATATTCGGATTAGAGTCTACCCATTCAGTCATATAACTGATTTTCAGTGGGAACAGTAAACCAAAGCGACCAAGCCAACCATGTAGGCCCCCACTAATGCTATAGCTGTACGAAGGGCCGATCGCCGAAGGCGAAATTTTTGCAAATTTTCAACTTTTAAAGCTCCAAAACACGTTTTAAAATCAAAATTCATAAAACGAAAATAATAAAAACAAAACAAAATAATAAAATATTAAACTAACATTGTTGAATTTGTTTCGCTCTTTGTGCCGCCCCCCCAAGGGCTGCCGCCCCTGGACCCGTGCCTAGTTGGCCTAGGTACAAAGACGCCCCCGAAGTTGCCGCAAACCTCAATACCATGATCGGGGCAAAGAAAGACGTAAAGAACTGAAATCCCAAAGTGTTCCTTTTGTTTAGCGCTATATCAAATGGTGCAAATATATTTTTAATTCTGGGCCCGGGGTAGAATTGGCCCAGAGCATGGCTCTGCTTATCGTAAAAGGCGATTCAAGAGAAAAAGTCCACCTCGCAAACTCAGCTAGAAAAAGCGGAGTATCTTACTCCCGAAACTAGAGGCGAGCTCTGGCAATCGTCGTCGGGGACCTTGCCCCCCTTTCCCTTGACGACCCCCTGGCGACGTGACAAGACACAAGAACGATGACAAAGACGATGGGACGGGAACCCCTTTTCCCGGGGGGTTTGGCATGGGTTCCCCCCCGGAGGTGGTGATTATGCTAACGGTTGACGGTCTAACTGGTTTCAAGAAGTCAAAATTGGTTAAACTTTGGGGGATTTCTATGGGTAACCGGATTGGGATGGGACGGAGAGGCCTTTTTTCCATTAGAGTAATTGCACCGGAAAAAAAAAATTTTTAGTTTTAAGATGTTGAACAAGAATTTTAATGGGATGATGTAAAAAAGTAAAAAGAGTTTTTAAAAAAAATCTCGTTAAAAAAGCTTCTGGAACCATGGGCCAACACGACTAGGAAGCGGAAGCGGGGCCTTGCCTTAGAGAATTGCACCCGGAAAGTCATAAAAATTTTGTCAAAATTACAATTAAGGGAATGTAAAAAAAAAGTTTTATAAAACCTTCCCGCCAAACTACAGTGTAATTTTGCCATACATAGGTGACTTATAATTTGGATGAGCTACGAGCGAGCGTAAACATTTGCATTTCAATTACACTAAAAAAAATCGCCGATTTTTCTTTTTTTTCTTTTTTTCTATTTTTAAATTTTTGGTGTCCGGGGAGCCACGGGTTCCGGCTACAACTGGAAAAAATCCAAATTTCTTTTTCCCCATTTTTAAATTTTCTGGAGACTTCCGGAAATCTTTGCAAAACTAAGAAACTTAACTGCCACGTTTTTGAACGCAATCGAAAAAAATTTTTTCTCATGAAAATCGCAATTTTACGATTTTTTTCGATTTTAAAATTACGATTAATTGAAAAATTAAAAATTAAAGTTTATTTTTTATTTCTTTTAAATAATTTTAAAAAATAACTTCAATGAAGTTATGATTTTTTCTCAGAACAACAGAAAAAACCGCATAACACATGGCAGCTCAATGCTCCAATTACGCTCATCCAACAACGCGGTGGGACTTAAGCGTTTTCCTGGATGTGGCAGTCAGTCGCATAAAATCATCCAACTCGCCACCAATAATATCTCGTGGTTTGAAACGTGGCTGGTAATGCGGGTAGCCTAGGACCCTAGGGGAGAAGACGCAACTGTATTGACAGAGCTACCGATAGCGGACGATTTTTGTTTAGGTAGTCACCGCAAAATTTGAAAGCGCTCGGCCCTGCTTTCGACTCTTTATCAGTTTAAAAATTATTAAAAGTTGTACATTGAACAAATACTAGGCCTAGTTTATATACATATATATTTTCATTAACGAGTAGAATAATGACCTAGCTTCGTCGAAAGCAGAGCACCGAATATGTCATGTATGAGCAATTCCTAAATGTTTCAGAGCGAGTTGGGTGAATAGGGAATGTTGTGTTGTTTCGCGTGCATTGAAAAACATCAGAGTAGAATTTTAATTAGTGTTGAAATTAGCTTCGAGCTCCGTCATAAGAGTTCCAAGTTCCGCCGTGCAGCCTGCTGAGTGAAGCAAGGTCTGGCTGGATTGTTGTCAAACCTCGTTATCGTCCTAGGCTACCTACCAACAGTGATTAATTAAACTGTAGCTCTACGTAGCTGCTAATTATGAAATTAGCCCTACGTCGAAACCACTTGGTAGCTTGTAAAGAAAACCACAGCAAATGTGAGCAACTCGTGTCGAGTGGATGCTGAAAATTTACGGTGCATTTTTTGAATTAAAAATACAAACGAGCTCGTTTTGTATTCTGTTTCAAATTGTAAGTGGCTGTAATTTTTTTCAAGTCCCTCGTTTTAATTAGCTTCGTTCAAAACATTCGAGCGGAGTTTTCTGGGATTAAAAGTGGATAGACATTTTCAAACTCGACTTTACTGCAATGAGGTTATTGAGTAGAAATAATTTTTCTCTTTGAATTGCATTTTTTGTCCATTGGACCGAAAGGCTTTTGTTGTTGAAGTAGGCTGAATGTTTTTACATTTACTTTAGCTAATTATGACTTTCTGCTCCGGGTAGTTCTGTTTTAATTAATTCATGTGCGTATATACATGTGAGTGCGTGAATGCTAGCTTTGAGGTGACTCAATTGAAAAGCTTGTTTCGTTTGACAAACATGAGATATAAAACATATGCTAATAATAATACACGTTACTCGTTTAGATAATATGAATAATTAGAAGTTTTTCCAGGTTTGTGATGCAAAACAAGGATGCAAAACATGTCACAGGAAAATCTGGAATGTAAATAACACGGTCACGCACACGCCTACTGACAATATCTCATTTGCATCACTATTTATTACTAGTTTGTTCATCACTTCTTTTATTCCGTCTAGCCTACGATAAATACTGAAAATAACCTCGGATTGACGTGCGTTGTTTATAGTGACAGTACCCTTCAACAATGCGATACCTAATTGTGCCTGGTTTTCTAAATGACTCATTTATTCTTGTCATCTTAGGGTATAGGTATCACCTTTTCGCCAGTTTTGTATTTTATTACTTCAGTTTTATCTTCATTCATCTTGTTTTTTCAGCCGTTTAATATTTTTTTAATACTTTTGTTAGATAAAAGAAAGAAGTAGAACAGGTATTTATTCTTTAAAATAAGTGTATACATTACTTTATATTTCATTTTTGTTTTGATCTTATTTTATTTTCATAAATTGTAGTGGCAGATATGTGGTCATCTTGTTTATTATTTCTTCTTTTATTTGGATTGTTGTTATTTTTCCTTTGTCCAACCTTCAGGTTGAAAAAGATATTTTTCTTAAAAGTCGAAATATAACAAATAAAATATTGATAAACAACAGTGTTATATCCAATAAACACTTATTTACTTTTGTTATTTAAGTTTTTCTTATAGTGTTGTACATTTTTAATCTTATTATAATTGTCCATGTATGTAGTTTCAGTTATTGACATTACAGCATTGCTATTTGATAACAATCAGTCGTGATGGATTAGGGTGTAGGAAAGCTACAAACAACATGCCTTGTGCAGGATTCGACCCACCCCGGTGTCATACGCGTAGGACCTGCTCCCCAATCGTATGATCCACCTCGGAAGGCTCACAGAAATTATCAAGTTAAAAAAGAACTGAAGTTATAATATCCAAAGCATAGTGATAACGAGTGATAAGAGTGGTTAAAATAAAGACCGGAAAACTGACATAAACAGCTGTTTTAAATGAATGGCGTTACATATTATGACTGATGTGAATGGAAGTCTACGGTGACTTGGTAGCGTTGGTATCGGATGTTATTGACAATTATTATTGTGAACGGTGAAAATGTATATTTATATCATTTATAAATGTTTGTACAATTTGTTGATTATTACAATTGCAATAGTGTCGGTCATAAAGTGTCAGTCATAACTGTTATAAGTAATGATGTCCAAGATAATTCTTTCTTGTTATGTTAATGAGTGTATAGTTGTATGTTTCTTCAAAAACAAACAATAGAAAATTAAATAAAAAAATCGTGCTTTCTTGAATTTCTACTAAACAGCTATACGTAAATTTTAAAGCCAGCCTTGGTGTCTATGATCCCCATGCACCGAGTGTATTGTAAATAAGGTGCTAAGAAAGATGGCGGCGTCCTCACGGCTCTGCTCGACCTAACGATCTTTTCCACCCCCCCTTAACGGGGTGACCACAGGCTACGTGGGGTGACTTTCCTCTCGCCGCTCGGCTTTAGGGGGTGGGGGCGGGGGGGGGGGGGGGGGGGAGGGGAAATAGCATGGCGAATCTTTTGGGAGCAGCCGACCGCAAATATTCGACAATTCCTTAGCTTTGAATAGTTCCTGGAGAGTTTACTCGTAAAGCCAGCTACAAAAACACCCAGGATTGAACATTAGGGTCTCTTTATTGACTTGGATAGTATTCATATTGAATTTGATAGTTTTACATGACTAACTGTAAAGGGTTTCATGAATTTGTCCAGCTATGCATACTGGTTGGAATAAGCGGTTATGCCACATTTCCTTGGTTAAAATTATTAAATAAATATACAAAATAAATCAATTTAAATTTAATTAATGTATTTATTAATATATTATTATATATATTATTATACATATTAATTTAATTTAAATTTGGTTGGTTATCGCTTACTCATCGATTGCGTCGGGGCCTACAGGTTTGGCTTGGTCGCTTTGATTTAAAGTCCCCCACTGAAAATCAGTTATACAACTGAGTGGGTAGACTCTAAATACAATTTATTTATTTATTTATTTATTTAATTCTTATTTAGAGTCAAGTCATATAACTGATTTTCAGTATGGACACAAATTTTTAAGCCGACAAAGCCAACCCTGTGGCACCGAGACCATCGACGAGCGAACAATGACCATTTAGAGACCGGCATATTCTAAACACCGATCAATCAAGGCTGCACACGATTCTACTAGCTTATTATTTATTGTGGTTATAGATAAGTCATTTCCTGAAAAATATTAACAAACGTTTTGCAGATAATTACAAGCATGTATAATTCAACTACTAGTATCTCCAGAAATCCCACCTATAAATAAAATGTTGTTTCGTATAGGAAAAGCAAGAGGTTGGTACGGTTTTCCTGTAGTCCAAAATCCAAACACAATTATATGTTCCGCTCTAATGTTATGTGTAATGTGAGTTATGAGTTGTTAATGCTCCGGAAGTTCCATTTTGTTCTCTTGTTTTGACATAAGTACATAGCGATACTGATTGATCAAATTTAACTAACGAAAACATATGCTTAACTATATATGCCTTTTTACATGCTTGAGAGAGAGCTTTGTTAAACAGTGAGAAAGCGTATTTAATATGTATATGGCAAACTGTAATGAGTACTTGGAATGTATGTGAAAGCACGCACATTGCCAAAAAGACTGGGCATGTATCTTCAATGTATATATTATCATATCGAATAGTCGTAATCGGTTAATTCTCTTTCTACCCGGCACCTCCACCAAAACCTTACCGCGTGTCACAGCCTTGTACACAGATCACACACCCTATGTTTAGGTTGCTATAGTTTCTTTGTTAGTCAAAATCGACATTTGTAACATGTTAAATAACTTGCGTAAATTTAGCAATGTTTATTTTTTCAATTTAAAAAAATGTTCTTGAATCACATTGAATTATTATATGGTCAAAAACAGAATGTTTTGACATATTAGGCAAAATACATGTTGAAATCGGCATACTACATATTTTTTACTCATAACATATAAGTATACCTAGTTTGATAATTATAAAAAATAGTTTCATTTGTCTATGCATATCTAATTTCGTGTAAATACGTTTTTTTTAAATAGAACCTAAAACACACTGACCATTTAGGATTTCTTTAACAAGATCTCTTATTGATGTCAAAATGTTCTCCGAAAACAAATTTAATGCTCTTTAAAAAACAAAGTACTAAATTTATAAATTGTTGTTAACACATACGGTGTAATTTATCTACATTCGTCAAGATATGTTCGGTAATCTCCTATTCATAAAACGTCTCTTGTGTCCGTCTTACAATAATCATAATTTTCTAAAATATTTTTCTTTGAGAATTGTACCAAATTTTATGTGCCTTCTTGCAGGTATTCAAATACCAAAAATTGAACAAAAATACTTGGCATTAACTCGAGATAGCTGCATTTGTACAGTACTACAGCTCTATAGTGTATAGCTTGCCAACTATTCTGCTGAATGTGGCGATGGTCTAATTCAAAGTTCTAGTGTATCTTGCCTAGCTCTTCTCCCAGTGGTTCAACTACTGCTGAATGTTGCCATGTCCTAAGTCTTAAAGACGGAAACTTCATTTAATTATCTTCTTAGACGACGGAATTTTAGAAATACCTCCATAAAATAAATTTTACTATCTTAAGAACATAATAAGAACGATTTAAACTTGTTACAGCGTAGCCCGGCAAGTAAACTTGTCTCTGTATGACCTCACAGCCACTGCACAATAAAGGGACTTTAATTAAAGTTAGCATTAAACTTGGGGCTGTGGTTTCATTCCATAAGGAATGATCATATAACTATCATTTATATGTTTAACATGGAACTTCCAAGTGTAAACGTGGGATAAAACAAATACATATTAAAGAAATATATTATTTACAATCTGATACCTAAGGTGATAAAAGACGGAAGAGGTTCATGTCCAGCTTGTAAATAATTCAGACTAATTAAATCACGCATGGTCTTAATCTTGAATCACGAGAAAACCTCACAATAACCACGTATAAAAATATAAGTATAATTTGTTTCTTAAGATTTCTCCGGTTCTTTTATTTTAAGCATTAATTTTTTGAAGTAAAACGATAACAACGACTTTATTAACCACTCCTGATAAGCGTTTTATACCCAATTACAGTTATCCTACTATCCTACTATAGTAAGACCTTATAATTATAGTAAATTTAGCAGTTTAGGATTTTGATACACACTCGGTGTACATATGTTTTTGAAAACTTTGCAAAGTGACTTTTATTGTAAATAAGGTTTTTTATATACGTATTGGGATTTTGTTTTAACATTGTAGGGACCACCCTTATTTTAAGTAGCTAAGTAATTGAATTATATCAATTGCAAATGCCCCTTTTGCCATTTCTATACATGGAAAATTATTATATGACTCTTCTATATAGATTTGAAAGAAACTTTCGTCTTTTGTGGTTATGGTGAAAAGGAAAAGTATAATATACTATACAGAATGAGTAATATTATTGTAATCGTTTGTTTGACAACCAAATTAAATATATTAACCAAATGTCTTATCAATGGCTTTAAAAATAAATAAATATTAAACACATTTATGCAAATATTTGAAATTAAATTAGATGTTTACGTACTTCTACTAATAATGTATTATCAAGCGATCTACTAGGCTTGCGAATGACAACCTAGATGATTAATTATGTATGATTGATGCAAGAATGACGTATTACTCACGCGATTAGAAGCAGAGGGGTTGTTTGGTGAGGGGGTGGGGGGTTAAGATGTTAAAATATGCTAAATAGCTGTTGTCTATGCGGTATAAAACAAGAACCTTCGTATAGGCCTATATTTGATATCGTACTTAATGTCTTAATGTACTTAATGTTTAATTGTCCTCCTTTGTAAATCAGTTTTTTTAACTGAATAGGATAGACGTTAAATAAATAATAAATAAATAAATAAATGCAATCAAGATTTATGAAGGAAATCTTGTTTATCCAATTTTTGGCAACAAAACTAGATTAGCCTAGTTCTTCAAACTTTCTGAGAAAACCCAACAATTTTACTTTGTATTTTTAATATAAAAGCAATATTGGCAAATATTTCTATAGCCCAATTATAAAATTAATATAGCCTTTGTTGGTCGCTGGTAAACCAGCTGTGCCCCAGTCAATAACTCACAATTAGCATACCTACAATGGTTCTAGTTTGGTGTTGAAAACCGGAAGTGCAGGAACAATTCTTCTGACGTCATACACATACTGTATCTCTCCGGTCTACACTGAATGTTCTTCCTCGTCGTTGATTGTGTGTTCGAATCCCCCGTTGCATTTCAAGACCTGGCGACTGTTAGTCTGCTCTCTTCTGTTGCGTCTCCGGCAATGAATCTGGAACCCATGTAGGCCTGAATTATTTCTATTACATTGTCGAAACATATTGTTAGTGGGGAACATTTCGCTGTCCTCACTGGAGAACAATGTATTAAACAAATAAGTTATGGTGTTATTAAAAACAAAAGTTTGAACTGTGCCATTAAAAAGCAAGTTTAAATCAACTGTATTGACACACACAAGGTTAATATATTTAAATATAGCAATGCGTACATATCCCTATTGTAAGATACAAATGGGAGCACATCTTACATATATTATTTATTTCCATAATTAAGTTCACATTATTTATTTAATTTTTCGTTGATTGAATGCACATGAAACCAATTTTTGTCATTCTGTGTGCCACTTAATTATATGAAAGTTCCGAAAATATTGTGTTAATATTTACGAATGAATATGAAACACGTCAATTATACCCAAGTAAACAATATTAATTTATTACTTTTGAGGCAAATTTATTTTTTGGTTATGTGGTTGTTATTCATCGGAATATAGTCCCAGTCATTAGTGTACTTTTTAATTAAACTAGTGTTGTGTAAAGTTCAAAACACGTCGTCCACAAATTGAATCGTGACCAACTTTAGTTGAGTCGGTGTTTCACATTTAAAATACCGGTTTCTGGTTGGCCAATGTTTGATCGTCGGCGCCGACAAGGTTGGTTTGACCCTGTCTAAATGTATTTCCCTCGCTGTTAGTCAGTTATATGACAGAATGGGTAGGCTCTAATACGAATTTATTATTTAATAACAAATCTGTTTTGTACTAACCTCACAAATGCAACAAGTTTTAAAAAAAGGTTTTGGTGTTTACATTTATTTTAAATTTAGCTTGTTTTGTTGGATGAGCAAAGCGAAGACTTCAATTTCACTGACCCCCCAAAAAAATTACCTCGCGTGTTTTTTTTCTTTTTTATGTTTGTTCGCGCTTTACCGGGCAAATAGCATAATTATGCGATTTTGATGAAAATTTGAGGGGACCTTCGAAATCTCTGAACATAAGACTTGCCACGTTTTTGGGTAAAATCGAACGATTTTTTCGGTTTTTAATTAGGTATTTTCGTGATATTTGGCCCGCGACCGGGCAAACGGCTACTCCGATCTTGATAAAACTTTATGGGGAAGTTTAAAATCACTAAAATTATGTATGTTATGATTTAAGAGACATCTGAAGAAATATTTCTTATAGAAATCGTACTTTTACGATTTTTCACGATTTTTAATACGATATTTTCGTGATATTTGGGCCGATAACCATAAAAGCTCATCCATCAACGCGAGTGGAAAAAGCGTTAGCGAAGCGGCCTCGTATGTATATTATATCTGGTTGCACTAGTATGCGTGTTTACGTCTATGTGGGCTAGCGGGGTATGTAATCACTCTGTCCAGAATGCGGGCGAGGTATGTGTGTAGTGTAATCACCTAGACGACTCACTCGGTACGACCAGCCATAAAACTAACTGCTCCATGGAGTGGAAACATAACCATCTCTCTCTGTGGAGGGGGCGGGGGCGAGATGACAGATCGGGGTAGGTGACGTGCGAGATGGTTATGACTACGGTCGATGAACGCGGTATACAACCAAACAGAAACATATTTTATTTTAGTATTGTAGGGAAAACATTCTGTGTGTTTGTGCAAAATGATATAGGCCGATGAAAAATAATTGTGTAAGTCGGTTACAAATCAGTAAATTACTACATAATATAAAATTAAATCATGTTTGGCATAGTCAAACGTAGATTAAAACATATAAATACACTTTTTAACTTTAACAAACATTTTTGTATCTGCAGGTTACCAAAACCAAATGTGTGTGTCGTCACTGTCTGTTTGACACAAAATGATATTAAATAAGAAAGAACTGAACGAACATATATTATGGTAATCAATGTTTTGGACACAAAATAGATAGTGTGCGTGCACCATATTACGTATACTCACTTGGTTTTCGCGTTCTCTTATAATATAAACATTCAGAATGGGTTTACTGTGAACCAAAACATAACTTTGTTTTGACTTGAAAACATGAACTAAAATGTATTTGCGGGGTAGGACTACGACTTTGAGACATAGCTATAATATTTACCTTCCAAATCAAAAGTTAATTTTATTGGAATTCTGTATTTTATTTTGTTTTGAAAGAGGTGGATAATACCGTTTGCTTTTCACCACTTTAAATTCAATCTATTTAGTGTCTATGTCTGTCATAGGCCATATACACCATATTAATGATCATGGATAAACAAGATTAAAATAAAAAATTACGAAATACAATATGTCCTGAGTGTTACCAAAATCTGGTTATCGAGTTGTATTCTTTGGAGTTCTCGCGAAACTTTTGTCGCTCATCTTGCCCATCCTTCAGCCCTCATAGGAAATAGTTGCAATCAACTAGGACCTCTGCAACAATACGAAGCATGGTGTTATCACTTAGTTGATCATTGTTGATAAGACCTAGAAGAAGAAACAGACATAGTTGAGCACACACATATTTGTAGCTACAGAATCACAACTTTGCTGAGCTTATACTTTCCATACTTTTGTTAGCAATGTTTATTAATTTCTTATTTATACAGATTGTTTTGAAATTTGAATTAATCTGTAAAATAGTTTCGTGAATGGGTGCCTGTTTTACCCCCTTAAACATTGAAACTCCCTTAAATTTAGAGTGGTATACATTCTTAATTAGGCCCCTACTAGAAATAAAAATGCTTATTTGAATCATATTGTAATCGTTCTATAACGTATGGTTGTAACTATTAAACCAACTCCGTAAAGTGTTGTTTAATGGCATTTACAGCAGCTATGCCGTCCATTTATTGTCGTGGTTTATTATTCGTCCGTAAATAATTGCAAATATGAATTTAATTTGATAATATGAACAATTTGATGAGTTTTGTGTATTGACACAGACTACATCAAATCGCTGCCTTATTCTTCATTATAATGTAGCGACATGTTTTGCAGCAGTTTTGTTATTTTTCCAATTGATTAATATCCATGTTCTATAATGACTTTAATTGCTATTTTGTATCGGATAAGACTATGTCTTATGTGTTTTTACTGACATTTATACAGAAGTTCAAAAAGTAATAAAAATAAAACCAAAAATCTCCAACAAACAAAACAAAATGAATGGTGTACAGTTGTAAAGAATATTAGTTGAAAGTTACAAGTAAGCCACCGAAATTTACTTAAAATTTTCTATTTCACTGAGCGCCGACACAATTAATGTAATTTTCGACAATGCGGTAACATTCACAATGGCTTTTCGTAATTTAAGCTCGACATACGAAACAGTAAATCTAGACTTACTCTTCAGAATACCAAAACAAAAGCAAGAAACCCTTTCCAAAAGCAAACAATACCAACCAACCAACAGAAAAAAAAACACAATCCACGAATCAACCCCATCCAAACTTCTCCCCTTAAAACGTCTTCTAATTCCCAAATGTTGGCGACATTTTCCATCCGAAACTCTCTCTTAAAACAAAACACTACGTCACGAATGAGTGAGTTCTATACGAACGGTACTTTGACGTCTAAATTGTTTTCCCAGCGTTCAACGCAAGCAAGGGTGCTGACAAGACGACATACGAAAGGTATTATTGTCTGATGCCTTCAAATAGAAATTAATCTTCTGTTTAAGACATAGAGATTCGTGAATGTTGTTCATGACACTATAATAAGGGCCGCTTGTATGGGACAAAGAGGGTTTGTCAAGGAAGTTATTGAGGCTAGGTGATCGAGTGGTGAAACGAGTTCTGGTATTTCTATGGCGCGAATAGAAGGCGGTGACGTGACAGGACAAGATGGCGCCTGTGACAGTTCGGTGCTGCACTATACATGCTCTCTGAGCTCCCACACAATGCTTTCTCAACTTTCGGCTCGGGGAGTCTTCAAAGACAACCGACAAGGACACATGCTGGCAGCTAGGGAGAGTAGGGGGGGGGGGGAGAACAGATTGAAATTACCAAGGAAAGTATATGACGTATAAATTGTACAACGTTTGTTTAAAAGTTATATTGCCAATGCAAAGAAACATTAATTCAATGAATATTTTCAATCTAAGAATGATTAAAAAGTTATATTGCCAATGCAAAGAAACATTAATTCAATGAATATTTTCAATCTAAGAATGAAATTTGTTGATGTTTTATGCAAATGTGTCGCGAACTCACTTAATTAAATTGAAGATCAATAATCAATCAAATCAACCAATTGATTTCTAACACATTTGGGGAAACTGCTTGCCTGATTGTGATGTAGAAGGAGTTGAATGGTATGAACTCACCTATGGTCTTGATGTTAAGCACTCGTTTATTTCAACAACACAATACAAAACTATCAAGCGATTAGTTTCCACCCCTTTTATTTTATTTTTATGAGTAAAACCTCACACAACTAAATAAATATAATTATTTCAAAGCTTTTAAATGTGTAAAATATTGTTTACGTATTTAATTTTCAGGTAAAGTTTCCCAATATATCGTCAACACATTACAAAATATGAATTGTTATATAATTTATAATATCTGTAACACTATATTCCCAGGTTACTACGAAGACCCGCCAGATCCACACTCGTTCATTGGATAGTGCAGCGTCCCAGCCGAGAGTCGACGACGATTCCAGAATGTAAGTACTAAAATTTAAAATCATTTTTTGGCTTGTCATTTGGAAAAACGAAAAAGTGAATTGATGATTGCATTCATGTTCTATATCTATATGCATTTCTTATCATGAGAACCGGTTAAAGATATGCTTATAACGTTTAGCATGTCAAAATATATTTCGTCGTCTTGTCGTACTGGAATTAAGTATAATGAACTAGTGTCACGTATAGTGTCACTAGTAGGGAGCAAGTTATCGAAGGACAGGTTTTCCTATTCGAAAATATATTACGGCAACACACATTTGGAAAAAACGTGTGTGTTAAACGAAGAAAAAGTAGGAAATTCTTCAACCACTGAATTGCGAATGAAATTCAATAACTTCTTCCACTTATACGACATACAACACGACTACACAGCCCACTCACAAATAAATGAAACGTTGTAAAACAAGAAATTGAATAATATCAGATAACTCGCAGTTGTGTAGGTAGACTAGAGAGATAGAACGGCGACGTCTTCGCGTAATATTAGTGTGAGAGGTGGATGGCGCGCGATTTATCCCAGTCAAGTAGGGGACGTCTCCAGGGAATAACTTATTATCATTATTTGACTGGAGTTGCCAAGGTTCCAATTTCACGGGTTTGTTTGGGGAGCGGAAACTGAGTGTTTGCAATGAGCTGAGACAAAGACAGCATTTGGGTTGTATTTAGGTATACCATTATACTGTGATACCTCATACACAGTGAAAACGTCTAGCCTGTTTGGGCGTGCCTGGGTACATCTGGGCATATTAAGTGTTTACAGCGCAGCATTTTATTTTTACCTAGGCTCAGAATTATTACGGCTTACCTATTTGGATGTTTCTGGGGAATTTTTGGGGAAACGACATATTATGTTTCCACCTAGGTATAGGCATGCTTTTGTATCAGCACTTAAACTCGCCGATCCCTTATATAGAACACAATTCACAATAGGACTAGCTAAGATTATTCTGGAACGAGGTTCAATATCTGATGAGATTGCTACCTAATTTATTTAGGAAATAAATGGAAATGAAAAATACCAGTATTTGGTGTTTGTTTATGGTTTTGTCTTCGGCTTCTGGCATTTTAAAAAAAATATAAATTAGCATTGAAGTTTAGAAAGGAGGGAGATATTTATTCACGAATATAGTCAAGGTAATGTATTTTTTTGTAATTATCGTTTAAATCATGCATGACGAAAAGGTATTTAATATTTAATATATTAATTACAAATGATATTTAAATAAAATATATTCTGGATTTATCTGATACACTTGTGTACCAAATCATTTAGACACGACGTATTGAGATGACAGCTAACATCATCATGTACGTACATCGCCCCGCTGTGTGGGAGATTGAAAGTAAATCTTGCAGAGGTCTGTGGGGGGGGGGGGGGGGTCGAGCTATGAAGGTAGATGTTCTTGTAATCAAAGACCATCCCCTATAATACAAAGTTTCTTACATCGTCTCCCTCTGCACAGACCCTCACTCTTGTCAGCGATACCCTATAGAAGCGAAGCGGGTTGCAGAGTATCCAGGAGAAGCCACGTGGCCCAGCAACACGGTGTATATGTTGGGGAGAACTTTTATTTGGGCTTCCTGCTAAACTTTGTCCTATCTATAACTTGGGTATTCTTTAAACAACTTTCTGGAGAGATAACATACACGATTAGCGTGTTTTACAGATAGGTATTGATAACGGTATTTGACAGGGGTCGAAACTAAGGATGCAAGGATGTTGCTCAATTACGTTGGTACTTATACAGATTGTAGTAATACATTGATTTAAGGATGTTGTGGTGGAAAACACTTCTCTAAAGCAAATATTATTGATGTTCGTTTATCGATAACCCGTTGTATAGTTATAGTAAATCTTTGCCTTGCTTTAGGTTCCCTGAATTCTACGGTAGATGTTAGTACGTACAGTAAAACATCAGGAACTTTGGGGTCGTTCTATAATCTATAGCAACGAGTCATAAAAAGAACGTACAAAATCTGCTATTGAAGTTGAAAGGGCAAAATATATATTACTATAGTTAACAATGTAATGTATACATATTTGTGTACACATTTGATAGTAACAAACCATTTTCTTCTCTTTTCTTTCTGTGATTAATAGAAATAATATATATCACTACCTCCTAAATACTACTCTTGGGTCCTAATATCAGGGGCAGTGATATATTTAATAATTCTGTATTTAAAAAAAAATAAGCATTACGTGTTGCAAAATGGGCGATCTATAGATCGTTATACAACTTGCATGATGCATGGTCTAGAACGTGCGACATGTTTACGTGCCACCTTATACAAGGCGTCTTGAATGAATTGAAAACACAAAGCACTGTGAAGAAGGGTGGAAAAAGCAGGAACGCAGAGAAGAACAGAATATTAAAATTCACTACGGGATTATTATTTTCTTTTTTTTCTCCTCTTTAATATTGTCGTGCGTGCGTCCTAAGCGGCTTCCATCCCTAGGACGAGATTGACAGAACGAGGGACAGAGACGAGACGAGACGGGACGAGGTATTCAAGGGCTTTCTCTTCAAGAACAGCTAAAGACGACATTTTAAATCATAAATTATATTATAAAAGACCAGCGGAGTTTATGAACGTAGGAATTGAGCACGATTGTCAAGTGTTTATCGTTAAACATAAAGAAAGCCCATGCGAGGAGCGAGAAGGGTTCTCTTGAAAAGACGAGTTTTGATTCGAATTACGACGTTTACGGACGTATTCAAATAAGCAGAGCGGACATTAATCAAAAGCTTATAAAAATTATTAAATGATTTTCGGCCTACCAATCGAATTAAACACACTTTTTTATTTTTAATATTAGCCTACTTAGTTAGATTCGTTTTAAATTCTCATTTTTGGTTTTATCTACCCCTTTACCCTACCACTTATCCTAAAAAATTTCAGTTTTGTTATTTAATATTCTTCGTCTTGAAATACTCTCACCTTTTCGATCAATTATTTATTATGTTAATAAATTTTGGTTAAATTAATTAAACACTATTTTTCAACTTGTTTCAAGTTCATCCTTGATTACTGACCACTCACTACATTATAGAAAGTTAAATTGATGTATGGTTTTAGTTTCAAATAAATGCTATTGAAGAGTTAGAGATAAACTTGTCTGCATGTTATATACGTTTCATCTATCAACCGGTTTTAGCTCTCGTTAATGTGCGTGCTCAGATCTATGTATTTTAATACACAAAACAAAATATGCATTTAAAAAACTTGACCCTTTTTATCGCTGGTCTATGAAATTAATTGATTTAATTAAATTATAATAAGGAAAATAAGGAAAGATACCCAACCCAAAATGAGTATTGTCATAACACTACAAGGCTAAGAAGCAAATGATACTCAATAATATCTGGAATACTTCAAGAGTAAAATATACTTTGCTTCTCGTGCCATATTAATATCTTCGCATATTTGACGTAATGAAAGAATACCAGAGTTAAAAATTGTTCAGCAGTAATCTTTCGTCTTCCCCCTCCCCCTAGAACCCCCCCCAACCCTTGCAACGATAAGAGTGAACGATCTATCACAGCCTTTGCTTTTTCTCTACGTTATGATAAATTACTGTCAAGTGGGGAAGTCAGCTGGTTGACGGGAGTCATTTCTCTTGTCGGGCGAGATCAAGCATGGAATCTTTATTGAACATTACTTAGCTCGTGGAACCTTTCAATTAATCCTCGGAGGGGGCGTTGCCCCACACGTTCTGTTCAGCACCAAGGCTCAACACTTGCTGTGTAGGACCTGAGGAGAGATGTGCGATTTGGCTTTTTCTTTTCAAATAAAACCATAAAACACAGTGTCAAATGGGTATTATTATTTATTTTAGAAGGTATACAAAACATGACAATCAATATATAGCCTACAGGCTACAACTCTATAAAAAAGTTAGAAAAAGGCCATGTGGTCCCAGTCAAAATCGTGTCAAACTTACTATGTCTAGGTCATACCTCTTCAAAAATTTAAAATATTCAAACCACCAAATTAACCCTTATTTGCGAAATAATACCATATTTTGCTATTTCCTTTCACAAAACAGAATTATTCCACTATTTACTAAATTTCATCAAGTTAAGTGTTGATAACCTGAGTGTTTTTAATCAGATACACGCTAAATATAAAACGACACTCTTAATTATTTCAAATTATTTATTATTTATTTATTATTTATTTTCTTCGTAACAAATTGTACCAATGATTTTCCACTATTTATTTTTATATTTACGAACGGCTATTCTATTATTATGTAGGGGATATTATATTTTTCCTTCAAAAGATTCACAATTTTACAAATATTTAAAAAAGAAATATAAATTAGCGAAATGGATACAGCCCACGGCAAATACAATGTTACAATGTTACTTTTTCAATTTTTTTTACTTTAACCACATTATCAACATTAATATTTAAACTAAAGTTTCTTTTATCTAATCTAAAACTTAAGTACTACTTGTACAAATAGTCATTCATTAGTCATTGTAGATCGCAATAATGATATATTTACAATCTTAATTCTTCGTATTTTGTACACGCGTTTAAAAAATAATGCTATAGCTCAAGGGTTGATGTTTCTGAAAAGCGTAGTATAAATTAACACTGGAGCAAAAGATTGCTGCAATCCTTCAGAGATGTCATAAAGCACTCAAACAGCAAAATGCCGGAGGATGGGGAAGACTTCAGAAAAACATTTTCCCAATACTTTTTTTGTATTTACTTACACTGCGTTTGAATTATTTATCATGTGGGCTTAAGGGGCCTTCACACGCGAGGTGACGATTAAGGGTGGCGTCTACCTCCTACACGGGAATCTTGGGCCTACGTTGTGTTCAATGTACGCTTTCTAATCTTGACGTAGAGGCGCAGTTCACATTCTTATAGTGAATAATGTGTTCAATTCAATTTCATGAACGCACATCACAAAATTCCTACTAAATTTATTTTTACTTTCTATCGACGAAATTTCTACCAAACAGTTTCTGTGAACTAATAATAATAATAATATATTAATTAAAGCGTAAATTAAAAACTTATGCCCGAATTCGTTTTTAAGTAAGTAGTGGCCTCGGTCATAAGTTTTTAATTTACGTTTTAATATTGTTCCGGGCCAATACGCTCTTTTTATAGAATAATGTATTAAAATTCACTTACCGTTATACTTTTAAAATTTATATCTGATTTTATTTCTTTTTGTATTTAACAAAAATTTTGTAATTTCGACGTTTATATGAATAAAATATTACACGAAAAAAATTTTTTTTTTTAAAAAATAACGATCATATTTAAATGTACTAAAAAGTAAAAAATGAATTTTCGACCAACACATTTTTGCCTTACTCGGAAAATAAAAGCGTTGGGCGCTTGCGATATTGACACAGATTACAGAATTTTGTTGTTCATGGAAGGAAAGCGCCCAACGCTTTTAATTTCCGAGTAAGGCAGAAATTTGTTGGGCGAAAATTTATTTTTTACGTTTTAGTACATTTTAATATATGAGCGTTGTTAAAAAAAAAAATTTCATGTAATATTATTTTATTCTTTTTAGTCTTAACGAATGTTGTAATTGAATATTGTGCTCACTGGACGCGTCCGAATTTCTGCATCTCGTTGGCCCATCCTCACTAGCTGTGACTAATTTCCCATATGAAGCTTTGTTTGATTAATTAATTATGATGAATTAATTGATACACTATAGTGAATGTGATAAATTGATTCATGTATTGTCATCAAGAATAGGCCTATACGTCTGTGTGAAAAATTTCAGCTTGATCGGACATTTGGAAGTGGGTGAAATATCTATTCCCATATAAAACTCTGATTTATTAATTATGATGAATTAATTGATTAATTAGTGAATCTGTTAATTGATTCATCTATTGTCATCAAGAATATGTATGTGTGAAAAATTTCAGCTCGATTGGACATTGAGAAGTGGGTGAAATATCGATTATAAGATTCCGTCCAGACAGACACACAGACAGACAGACAGACAGACAAACACATGAAGCTAATATAAGCGTTGTAAAATTAGAATATTGCTCAAAATAAAGCTGGCGATGAATTTCAAAGAACATACGCAAGAATTTTACTCTTTTATGCCTTTATGTTTCGGAAAGCACACTAAACGAAAAAAAATTGTTTGGTTGGAGGGGGGTGCGGGGGGAGTGAGAGCTAATGACAAGGGTGGCAATTGGAATTTATGGATCATACAATTCATCATACTATAATACAATTAAAATATTGTTTGTTGGAGACAAATAGATTGGTCATTGGATGATCACAAGGGACCCAAGCAGATCAGGGCAAAATTAAAACAAATATACGATTTGACTCCAACAATATTTTGAAATTTATCATTATAACAAAGATGATGGTACAAAATGTTTTTCAAAATTTCTCCCTGTGTAGTAATATCATTGACGGGTTGATGTCATTAGAACGAACCTTACAATCTCCGATATGAGAGTGTCAAGACCCAATAGAAAACTTGCATCTGAACCATTAGCGATCCCTGCGTTCCGGCTGTCAACTACAGATGTATTTTGGCGGTAAAATTCTCGGGTTACCTAACCCCAAATATAACGTGCTCAATATTTAAACTTACGGTTGATGCCAAGTCTTGTAGTCCTATAGCCATTTACTGAAATAGATTCTAGATCAAAGGCAGAAAAGAAGAAAAGTAAATATTATATAATTTATAATAAATAAAGAATTAAATAATAAAATTATAAAGGGGGGATAAAAGACTGAAACCTTTACGCTAAGACAACTCTTCTAAAATAATGATATATACCTACTTAAACCTACTTAAACTATACTTTATGTATAATTTTACTCGTAGAATGCCTTTAGACTAGTAAATAAGATGACGAGTAATTTTTTAAGAAGTTTTCTGTCAGTGTTAAGTATGTAAATGTATTCCCGATCCATCGATCTAGTTCTAATGCACGATACCGTCTTTCCAGTTCAATATAAAAACTGTTGATAAGCAATATATGTATACATAGGTACGAAGTACACAAAAGAGCGATAGAAGCTCAACATATCGTCGAAGAAAAATACAAAATACAATTTATCGTTTCTTCCTAGCTTTCATCTCGTTGTTGGTGGAGGTGCCGAGTATACGAGAGTTTTATTTATATTAGTTCTTCTTCTTATCATATCGATACAGTTCGAAGGTTTAATTGCTTAATTTAGATGACCAAACTTAAACTTTTAGTGCCTTTTAATAAAGAGTTTGCTAAGTGCTGTGAATTCATCTCACAAAACACGAACGCCACCTCTAATTGACATGCGGGTTTTTGTTGACATTGCCATTTTATTTTATTTTATTTTTATTAAGCGAGCGAAGCGAGTTTTTCCATTTGACTCTGCCGGAAAAAATAGTCACTGTTATTTTGTTTGTATGTCTCACCATAACGTTCGAACGGAGGTTCGGATCGAGTTGAAATTTGGACCATCCGCAAGCTTCGTACTGGATTGAATGCCATTAGTTTTGTGGCAAAATTGTTCAAAAAGTTACAAAGTTACATCAAAGTTAATCGAAAGTTTTTTTAAAAACTAAACGGCAACAAAATCTGAGGTGGCCAAATCATTTAGAATGTCCGTCCGGTCACGAATATATTAATTTTATTTTGATCTGATAGGTAGTGTAGATGGAAACTACATTTTTACAAAAGTAACGTTGCCATGGCAACGAAAAGTCGCACGAGGTTTCTGGCCACTATGCACTGCCACCTAGAAGTAATCAAAATACTATCGAGGAAGCAGTGTATTATTTGTTACCAAAGAGTTAAAATAGTTTTCCCAAGGAAATGATGTCAAGGTCCTCTAGATGGCGGTGGATTTTATCCACAAAGCAGAGTCGATAAAGAAGTTTCCCCGTTGGGGAGGTCCTCCAACTCCCTATACCGCCCTGGGTTAAATAAAAAGTCGGTTTTTGGCGTTGGGAATCTAACGTTCCGCGCGACTCTGTGTGACGACTTATGGAACTACTTCAATAAAAGTACGTCACTTTTCTACTAGTAGTTAACAGTCGATGACGACAAATGGCGGAAACGTCAAAATATTAAATACGATCGAATGTTGGCGAATGTTTTGGCATAAAGCAAACTCTCTTTATTAATGAGGATATTTCTGATGGAGTAGACCTAAGCTTAGGAGCTAGGCCGACAATATGTATTGTTCAAGATTTCGATTTGAGTGCCAAAGGCATACTTACGTCTGAAAACTGTATTGTGGCCTTGGGCCTAGGCTACACTTACGTCCGTTAGGCTTGAACAAGGCATATACCAAATTATTTCGCACGAAAATGTCAGTGACGCCTGCGCAACACTTTATAGTACAATAATAAATCAAAAGTAAATCGTTTTAAAAGACTAGGGCCCATCGGCTAATATGATTGAAATAAAATTGAAGTTTGACGTTTCGTCTGTTGTTTGTTGATTTCAGCGTCACTGCACATCGATAATCTACTGACCGTATTTAGCGTGCAGTGCTTTTATTAGTTTCACATTGGAGCCGCTCTCAGCGCGCAGGACGTTAGATTCCGTTTTGACTTGGGAGTAAGGGGACCTCCCCAAAGGGGAAACTTCTTTATCGACTCTGGTAAAGGTTTACCCAAATAGGCCTACCTTGGCCATAATAAATAATATTGGAAACATGGCCCTGTGGACAGCGAACGTCGCAAATTTTAAAATTTAAAAAAAAAATGTGCAATGTGGGTCTAGCTATAGCATGTGCTCGCTTATCAACGCGTCCAACTGAGCGTTTCTTGGTATTAATTTAATGTCTATCCTATTCAGTTAAAAAACTGATTTACAAAGGAGGACAACTAAATAAATCTTTTTACACAGAATATGCAGACACAACGATGAACTACAATTAAGAAAATATTTGAGACACTAATATTACAACAACAATGTATTAAAACAGTAATTTTGCTAACAAATTCAAAAAGGAATAAGGATATTAAATATATATGGGGGGGGGGGGGGGAGAGAAAGGGAAAAAGTGAAAAAAAGAAAGAATTAAACAAAATTCACAAAAAGGAAATCGAAAAGAAAAAACGGATTTATGAGACGATCCCACTCAAACGAGTATGAGGTTTGCAAAAATCGGAAACAATAAATCAGGGAGTAATCAGAATGTTTTTGCTGACTCTTGGGGTCAAGGGTCCGGGGCTATCTTTTTTTATAAGGGAAGTTGGCTATACTTCCGTACCCGTGATTGTAGTCTAATATAAATAATAATATATGCCCTTGCCCCTTGGTTATAAATTTCAATTAATTGCGTTTTATTTTTTGAATTGTTGTAATTATAGTTATTTTTTGTGTGAAACAAATCGTATTTGGAGAAGCAGTTTTCACGCGGCTCATTGATTCTATCCACGGCCGATAACGACACGTGATCGCACCGACTGGCCCACTAAGTTCAGCCGACTAGTCTTTAAGTTCAGACCTGCGTCTTTATGAAAAGCCGTGAAACATCTTAATTCTCATTGGTTCTGATGAGTTCTGGGGTGTTGATGACAAAAAACTGAGCGGGAGGGGAGCGGAGGTGAAGCGAGGGGGGTAAGGGGCAGAGCGGGAGAGGCAGGGTATGATAATGAGCAACTCGGAGAAAAGAGTAGGAGGAGGAAGAGGAGAAGAAGGAGAAGGCTTTATCAACAATCAATTTGTTACCATCGTATTTGCATCTGGAGACGAAAAAAGTGAAGGGGTTGACGAATTGTATTCTTCGTTCGAGAATGAGAAGTGTCTCACCTATCACGTTTGATACGATTTTAGTTCTATGTTGAAATTCCACTAGATAAACTTCCAAAAAATGTTTAACAAATTAATGTTCTGATTCACTTCATGTGATAATTTATAAGGGTAGTTTGAAAACATGTTTTCTTGTGGCAATATCATGAGGGGATGTTTTGTGTTGACCTTGACTCCTTTCACTTCTTTGACCTTATCAGTTTAACTTAATGAACGTATGATATTAAAGAGCATGTATCAAGATGGTGTTTACATGTATGTTTTGGGGTTTGAGTACGCGTTTTGATGTAATATACGTAGCCCTACTATATACTATTCTAACTGCGTTAGTTTTTGTAAGTAAAATAAATGATATGCATTACATTAGAATGAAAAAGAAAGATGCGAATGAAGAATAAGGAACTAAATATTATTTACATTTGCGTTTAAAAATATACAAAAAGTATTGTGACATTTAACACTTTTATATTTTTTTAAATGAAAACGTAATATTTCACTGGATTGTTATCTTTATTAAATAATGACATTGGCTATTAAAAAAAACAATTGACGAAGAAAAATAAGAAAATATCAACATAAATGTATTACATTCTTTTCAAAGCGTGCGTGTATATTTTATTTATTTCGTTTGCTAAAGATTTCACTTCTGGAAGCATCCGGACTCTGGAGTATAAATATTGTGTTTTTCCGTATCTGCACCGAGGGTAATCGTGAGAAACCAGACAAGGGTGTAGGGTGTGTTGGTAGTCAGGTGTGGTTGGTTCAGGCCCGTGCTCTATAAAGTGTTGCCGCGTCTGTACCAGCGACTAATAGCATGCGCCAAAATAAAACACAGAATTTTCACTTCTAGCGCCCGAGCTAGTTTTTCATCCGGCACCGAGTTTGTTACGAAGAAAGTTGAAAAGAGAGTTGATGGGGAGGAGGAGGGGTTATATGAGAAGGAAAACGAAGACGTAAGGGGGGGTGTTTTTAAAAATTCAGTTCCTCTGCCTCCCTTTTTTAACTGGTGCTAGATAGTGTGTCTGCCCCACCCCTTTTTTAAAACCCCTTCTACTAAGATTGCTGCTGCTTGCAGACTTCGCCGTCTTGAAATTTAGAACAACGAGAGATGCGAAGCAAGAAATACTTTTACTCTTTCGCCGGCGTTTGTGAAACTGGCGGAGCGAATTCGGCGCGGATTATCGGTTTGAGCGCGGATTATTGCATTTGTCGGAACGTAGTAATTAATTGTTCGTGTGGTGGTATTGTTTGTGTGTGGTGCAACTGCCGATCGATAATACGTAGCCAGTGTTCAAGTTCATTGCGATATTGAAAATGGTGTTGATCAAAATGTCTGCATTGAAATTAAATGTTTTATACATCAAAATATATTTTATTTTATTATTTTAAAAATGTTTAAATACATTTTACTTACAATTGTTCAAAAGAGTGTCTTTATTCTGTAGTGAACGTTGTAAATATATTTTTGTGCTTTTGCGATTGACAAGTTTAGTAAGTGAAACGTCTTGTAACTTAAAAAGTGACATTAATTCGATACATTTTCGTGTCATGATATTATTATGATAATATTTTGTTAACTTCTTGTGTTTGTGTTTGAGTTATCAAATACGGTCCATGTATAATTTATAAGTGGGTGCGTTGCGGTGTGTTATGCGTGCCTAAAGTTTGATTGCGTCATATCAGTGCGAGCCGCTTTAATAGAACATGAAGACACAACCAGGGTTGACGGAGACCGAGAGAGAGAGAGAGAAAGATAGGAGAGGGAGACCGAGAGAGAGAGAGAAAGATAGAGAGTGGTGTGGTGAAGACAGTTTTACGTCAAGAAATGATTAATGGTGACGATGAGATGACGTTAGAAATAAATATTCGAAAATTGGTGATTTGTTTTAAGTCTTAGACGCTGTGAAATTTTGCTAGTTTATTAAACGACGGGATCAATAGTGTTTAATCTGCGTAAAAATGAACGTTCTTTTGGAAAAATATCGATTTTCAGTGTTTTTCTTTTCTGTTTTAAGTAAGTCTTATACGAATAGTAAAAATAACAAATTACATAATGAAAGTTACTTAATTTTTCACGAAGTTTTGATATTTACAGATATAAAATAATCGGTTTGTGAGTTTAAAATATTAAGTGTTGTTCAGTGTATTCGTGTGATTTGTGTAAGTGAAATAAATGGTGCTAAAAATCGGTTTAAAAAGTACTACACCCGCTCTGTCACACGTCCTAGGAAACTCTGTCCAAATATTGTCACATCCAGCCGAGTTATTACATTTTCCGCATCAATATTCGATTTTTAGTACGTGTTGTCCAATAGGAAGGCTCGGTTGACCAGTGACCAATGGCGTGGCTAGACTGTTGGGGTTGATTTTGTGTAAGGGGGTAGTTTTCTGACACATACATGTGCGCAGTTGGCACCCCTCCGTGTCGCGTCCTCACGAGCCACCCCTGGACACTGCTCGGACTTGCAACAATTCACCCCCTTCAAGAGGTGTGCGGAACAAAACTTAGGGTTGGAAGATAACAGAAGAGCATTGCCATTGAATAAGGCGATGACTTAAAACACTAATCTCAAATTGATTAGTGGAGATTATAAATTCAATTAAGTTTAATTTTGAAGGACGATAATCGTTAATAAATCTGTGCTAACTGTCACCGCTGTGCGATTAGTTGTGTTGATTGTAATTTTAATTAATTAACAAAGATGTTATTTGTTTGGTCATTTTAAACTTACTCCTTGAATCTTAATCAGTTTTCACGTTACGGTCGCACATTTTTTCTTCTTTTTAGTACACAGGAAATATTACGTGAACAAAAATATGGTATTTGGAATAAAATCAAATATCAAGTTCTGCAAGTTTTGGTGAATGCACTTAGTTTAAACATTCCATTCGAAAATAATTAAATGACGTGTTTATTTATTTAGTGTTTATTCAACCTACGATTTGAGTTGAAAAATATAAATAAATACATATAAATTTGAGGGAGGGGAAGGAAGTGTTATTCAAAATAACTTAGTGAGTGTAAAATATTTGTTTATCTCATGCAATCCTTCGATATTTATGCAGAAATACTCTATTTAACGTTAATACTTTCAGACCATATAAAGTCAAGTTAAATATGATTCTCGTTTAAAACTTCTTTAAGAAATAATCAAGAAACAACTCAACAATATAATTTTGTTTGTAGGGCCTACATTGCATTGGCAAATTAAATTACATAAAATGTTGAACGTGTGTTTTTACGAAATATTTTTCCCGTCTGCGAATTTCTCCAACTCTTGATCTTGTTGATATATTATAAAACAACCCTCTGCACAATGAATGTATGATCGCCCGATCTTTGCATCTCTCGCAAGTGAATTCTCTCGCCGGCCTCGGGTGTAGAAAGCCCGGGGGAGCGCGCGTCTCCTCCCCGCCAACTTTTCCTCGCCCGTCCGCCTAGGATTATAATCTCCATTTGCTTAATGAATAGGGCGAGACTCCGCTGCATGGCTACCAGCCGAACTTAACTGTTTCCAAGCTATGATTGTTGCGAGGTGGAATAATGCGCCAAGCCAACTTTTTGATTTATCACTCGTGTTTGTTGAAAATGTTTAGAAAACGGTCCCTATTGGTTACTTATCGAATTTCGAAAACAACTACTGCCCCAAAGTTGGGGTGTTTTACGTTAGACTTGAGTCTGGAGATTTATCTTGCCCTTCGGTCCCATCTTTCATTAACTAGATGGCACCGGTGTTAGAGTTATTCGCTGTTGCCGCTGCTAAGTCTAATGCATTGAAGGCGTTATTTCTTGCGAACCATTTCTCCACGTCTTTAGAGCTGGCATCCTTTTACAACCATACTTAAACCATTGGGATATTAAGTTAAACAACTACCCCATCTCTATAAACAAAACTAGTTACAAAAGGTGTTTAAATTAAAAACTGCCTTATCAACGAAGAGCTGTATAGTTTCTATTCAGATGTGAAAGTAGTATTTTAAAGTATTGATTACAATTAACAACATACTTGCAGTTGAAATTACTCTAAACATCTTGGTAAGTATAATATGGTAATTGAATTAACTAGGAAAACGCTAAAGTCCCGCCGCGTTGATGGATGAGCTTTTTAAAGTTTTAAGTTTGCTTGGGATATCTTTACTTTTGCAAGTGCTTTGTTTTGCTGCCTACGCATTGTAGGTGAATGTTGTCAAGTTTCTTTTGTTTCTTGTCAATTGGTATTATTAACCGTAAAAACTTATATTAAAAGCTTTATTTCTATGGATTCTGGCTAACTTTTTCAACTTTTTCTTTCAAAAGGTACTACATCACCATAACCTTAATGTCCATGTATAATATGAACGTTGAAACCCCACCCGTTTGGTCAGAATTGGCCCAAATGGCACGAAAATATCGTACAAAAAACCAAAAATCTTATATTAAAAGCTTTATTTCTATAGATTCTGGCTAACTTTTTCAACTTTTTCTTTCAAAATGTACTAAATCACCAAACTTAATGTCCATGTATAATATGAACGTTTTAGCTTCACCGTTTGGTCAGAATTGGGCCAAATGGTACGAAATATCGCCCAAAAATCGAAAAAAATCTTTAAAAGTACGTATTCATGAGAAATATTTCTCGATTGTACCCAAAAACGTGGCAAGTCTAAGTTCAGAGATTCGAAGGTCCTGTCAAATTTTTCCAGATCGCATATGCCGTTTGCCTAGTAGAGCGAACAAACAGACAAAAATACAAAAAAAAAACAAAAAAACAAAAACAAAAAAAAAAAAATAAAAAAACTTAAAAAAACACCCGAGCTAAATTTTTGGGGGGTCGGTGTAAATTGAAGTCTTCGCTTCGCTCATCCAATTAAATTAAACCATGAGAGAAAGTTTTAAGTTATATTCTCTTTTAGTTATTTGAAAAGATTGAATACGCTATACACTTTGAGAGCATTCGGCCAAAAAAATACATTGATAATTTGCATATATTGAACCCCTAGACTTGTCCAGTACTATTTTTATTTAATTTGACCTAGTATTTATAATTTGTTTGTAAAAATTTCAGTTCAGATTATTTATTCTTGATGACATTTTCTTTAGATTATGGGAATCCCTTATACAAAAGTTTTAAAAATACATGGTACAAAATGATATAAAATGGCACTTGAAAATGATATGTTCGCCTTATCTCTAATAGTTACTATACTACTCAGCGACTAATAAATAATACCACTCAACTTTATTCTATACTCAACTCAATTCTACTCAACTACGTGTTATATTACAATTAAAAATTGTTGTGAATGTAATTGGCTTGATGCACATTGTGTGAATTGCAATAATTAAATAAGGCGTAGGTGAATCGAACAGAACTTTGGCAGTTCGAGTTAAAGAACACAAGATCACTGTTACCCAGCGCAAAGTACATACTTAAAAAATAGCACACGTTAGAACACGTTTGTGAAAACCACCACTTCATCAAATGGGATAACACCTCTGCTTTATGTCATGAAAGCAATCGAGATAAAAGCTTGCTTCATGGCATGTAATCCTAATATCATGAGTACTCCTAGTACACATTGTCCACCTATATGGGATATTTTTTGTCCTAGTGTATTTAGATCCTATCCTACGTAATGTTTTCTTGATGTCAATTTTCTACTTCTTGTAATTTTCTCATCTTCACCAATTTTTGTGATCTAGTGCTACGGTATATTTTACTTTTGTCATGTTTGTATTTTATTTTAATCAATTGTGTTGGCAGATGATATGTTTCATGCATGGTCATTGTGTATATAATTTCTTTTT
The DNA here is from genome assembly GCA_024449915.1 of Sweltsa coloradensis. Classification (NCBI taxonomy): domain Eukaryota; kingdom Metazoa; phylum Arthropoda; class Insecta; order Plecoptera; family Chloroperlidae; genus Sweltsa; species Sweltsa coloradensis. The sequence goes on along the minus strand of JAMZAV010000246.1, from coordinate 156,132 downwards.
TATATGGATTGTTGTTAATTTTCCTTTGTCAACCTTCAGTTTTAAAAAGATTTTTGAATAAAAGTCGAAATATCACAAATAAGTATTGGTAAAGAGTGCTCAGTGTTATATCCAATAAACACTTATTTAAAGAATAAAGAAGGCGTATCACTCGACGAATTCATTAGTAAATACTCTTATAGGTGTAATTGATTTCCATAAATTAGTCGTGTTTCTTAGCATTGCAAAACGTTTACCAATCTGGACATAACTGATTTACCATTCGCTCAAATCAACGCTATACTGTCTTTTATTTACCATTCGCTCAAATCAATTATTTTAATGGACTATTGATAAAATTGGATATAACAAAACCAATAGCTTATTTTTATTGCTGGCCCCCTCTGGCCACGTTATAAGTTAACCCAGTTTTGAAGTCGGATTAAGAACCAGACAAGATATCGGTTTCCCTAAACTCTGTTGAACCACATTCAATTAATTTGACTGCTTATCAGGCTCAAATATCATCAAACTTAATTCGTGCCATTGTACAACGACCATTCAGTCGCGGACGCGGAGTATTTTAAACGTGGCCAAGTTTCCTGTTCTTAGACCACACTCCTGTCCGGTGATCCCCCCCCCCCCTCGCCGCGGGGGGTGCGTCGTGTTCTCTCACCTGCGTAATTCACGCGTCTCGCGTTACCCCGTGGAATGGAATGGGGGGGGGGAGTTTAACGCCCCCCAAATGATTTGCGTAATATCCATGTTGACATGCCCACAATATAAGAACTAATCCACACATTCATAAAGTCCCGTGCGCATTCACGAACGTGGCCCCCACCCCCCTCCTCTGGAACTAGGTCTACACACTAGGGGAGAAATCTGGTTTACGAATATTAAAACTCAAACTGACCAGTGGTCGAAGTCTGCGTCATGTCCGGTACGTGGCAGCACACCGAACAAATCAAAATGTTGTATTTTACACACTATTATATAGTTTGAGGTGGAAATATAGAGCTGTATACAAGTGAAAACGCACTAAATGCCCTTGAAAAGATTTGTCTTATTGCATGGTAAAAAGAATCATAATGTAGATTACCTTGAACATCAACGGCGCTTAGCGATCAAAAATAATTACAACTCAAAGTTCATTTAATGCAATTGTGGACCTTATAATTTATTTGTGTGGGTGGGCTATTTATTTATAGTTTTAAGAGAATGTTTTATTCGTCAATTTTAAGTGTATACTTTTTTATCGGTAGCAGCAACACTCCCGTATGTGGAATTAATTTTTTGGGAGTTTTTTTTATGCATATTGAAAAATCAAAATTTGAAATGGAAATAAATATTTCTTAAATCGTCTTTTTGTTATGAACTGATGACAGCCCGCACACAAGAAAAATATTTAATTCTTTCTTTACTCCTTAGCAGTGATTTTCGTTACAATTTACTTGTAGTGTTACTTGCTTTCGTTACGTTTGCAATTTGAATAAAATTTATTAATTTTTAATCTACTTTCCGCCATATACTGGAACCTACATCACCTATTCCTGAGAGTAATTATATCAGTCTTTCTGCTTGTAGCACTCAACCAAAAAGCTTTGGAAGCTTATAAACCATAATTTTGAAACAAAACACAAAATCATCGAAAGTAACGCTCATTGGGGATTCTATATAATGTTTCTGACTCTACAGTGGGATTTATGAAGAGGTTTGTAATTAAAAAGTGTCAACAAAGTCGAAGCATGAAGAACATTCTTGAAGTGACTTGGTATTTCCAACATGCTACATTTTGCATGTACGATGGGACCAGAATAAACATATGGACAAACATCCTCCTTTGGAAATCAGTTTCTAATTGAATAGGATAGACGTCTAAAAAAACTTAGAAATTATACACACTTAATATGTGGTAAAGGTAAATTAATATTATAATAATGTTCCTCCTTTACTTTATCAAGTTACTTATCACACACTTACTTTTAAGAATCCTCCTGAAAACAATGACTGGTCATTTCAGTGACAATTTATTTTTACCTGATGATAAAACATCAGAATAATTAATATGTGTAGGCTGTCAAGTACCAAATGGAGTAATTCTCTGTATGGTCCGTTTATTCGTCCATTTTATTCATACTACAACTCTGTTGACACTTTTCAGTTTCTTCTGAAATAATTAAAAAACAAAAACACTAAAATGAGAATCTTCTTTAGAGCTCTGCTCCAACTAGTGTATAAAGCATCGAACATTTGTCGATGCTATTCTCTAGAGCGTAGTTGACTATATAAGAATTTCTCATTCTATTGAAATAACGAAGACAAAAAATGTGATTGTTCTAGTGGAAATAGCGCAAGAACTGTTCTATAATTAAATATTTCATGGTTAGCTATACTTGTAGAAATAATTCTTCAAAGATCGACCATACATTAACTGTTATGCCCAGTGTTGTGACTAGAAAATTATTTAAATCTAGATAAAGCCCAGTGTTGTGACTAGAAAATTTAGATAAAAGATAAATTGTAGAAAATTATCAAGATGAAGTATAAGAGATAAAAATAATTATGTAGATAATTTTTTCTATAAAAGAAAACAATTATTGAGATTGACGTTTTTAAAATACTATTTATTCCACAACAACAGTTTTCTTGTCGATCGTAATTGTCAGACTTGACAAGTTGGCATGCATATTTAGAAGAATTTTCAAATATGCGGAAACAACGAATATAAATACAAACATCTTTAAAAACTGCAATCTATCCTTATTCGCCCTATATTAACGTTATGGTTCTACCAGCTTAGGCACCCAACTTCTCAACTAAACATGCATAAACTTGAGGTATTCAAAACCGTGCTAATTAAAATTATTTATAAAAATGGTTTTTATTCTGAAAGTGCCTCTGACGCCTAACAAATGTGGACTGCCATCAATAAAAATCTATGTAAACAACACTGGTTAGATTTTTAAGTAACTAAGTACCGGTGTTACTGACCTTGATCCATTTTAAAAGAATAACAATTCCGAGAAAAGACAGTTTAACCGACATAACGGCCTAATTTAAACCCTCCCGTGCTAGAACATCTATATACCAAAACCATTTTTATAACCGTGCTGTTACTTTCTGGAATACTATTCCTCTATTATTCAAAGATGCTCCAATATTCAAGAATAGAATAAAAGAATATTTTAGTTAAATTGTTTTATATGTCGGTATACTACATGAGGCCTACCATATTTTGATACTACAACATTATGTTAATTTATTGACTATTTTATCCATTGTTTTCAAATAACATTAGGCCTAAGTTATTTTAATTAGTTTTAATGAAGGGAATCAGGCATTCTTGCTATGGGGCTATGCCCTCTCTGATTCTCTTCAACATGTTAAGTGTACATTGTACTTTGTAGCTTGATTTGTTGAATTAAAAATAATAAATAATAAAATAAAAACTAAAAAACTAGTAGAAGAATTTGTCTTTTAAAAGGTGATTATTATATTTTTGTCTGCATTATTGTTTTTTTTTTTTTATCTAAAAAGTGTTATCTAAGGCTTAAAAAGCTTAGATAAGATAAACGTTATTTTATCTAGATAATAGAAAAATATAACTTAAAAACGTATCTAGATAAGATAATAGACAACGGGTTTTATCTAGGAAGATTATCTAGATAAGTCACTACACTGGACTTGTGCCATCATGTTACGTTCAATTGTAGTCATTTACGCCCCTGTGTATCCACGTATAAAAAGTTAGTTTTGTAGTTATAAGTAATGCAAGGGGGAAACACGCAGTCTCTCCCGGCTGGAGCAGGGAGGAGAAGGTAGGGAGAACGGGAGTTGGTCTTGGCGGAGAGTACTAACGACCTGGCCGGGAGAATTCCAGCACAGCCACCCTCATCGCAGCGAGCAACCAGCGAGCAGCAATTAAAACACCACCCCGACATCCGATGGAATCAATCATGAGTGTATTGCATTTCCTTAGATACGCGTAAACAAATACAAATTGAAAGCTAGGACTGAAATTGAAATAATTGTTGTTACTTTTTAGTTTTCTGGGACACAGCGCAACATTGCTATACTTGTTGGTTGTGTGTAAATCACTTTGCATATTATATTATATGAATCAAGCTCGATAAAAGTGGTCGAAGTAACCACTTTAAAATCAGACCATCATTAACTTCTTGCTCTAAATTAAAAACAAGGATTTTTCTTCATATACCAAGCCAACACATTGTATAACTTATCTATAAATAATAAATTTATTTTATTGATGTATTGACATTTAAATGCACTTATTCAATTATGGAATTTGATTTTAGAAGGAGAATATAATGGTTTTACAGGGTTATTTAATGGTCACGCAGGATTTCCCCTCAGTTATCACATAACCGTGCTTCGTTTGACCTGTAAAAGAAACAATGATTTGGTAATAACATTTCAATACAATGCTAATGATTATGATATGTACGACAAGTTTAAATAGAGTAGGTTTCTAAGCCAAGGCCAAATATTTTTACAATGTTAAATATCGCTTTAAAAAATCACTATCACCAAAACTGAAAACGTACCCATACACCGAAAAAAAGGGAATTTTGGAAGGTTTAAGGAAAGGTATGTCACGATCAGAAAACATTTCACTACAGTAATTTTATTCTATACTCAAGCTTTGAAAAAGACTAAACAAAACTTTGGTGGTCTATACACGGTCAGTTACCAAACAAAAACTATAAACTACTTTTGAAAATCGATTCTGATCGAGTCAAACACACATTTTAACATTACCTATAGATAAGTGCAAACACTACTCTCATAGGACGATCTGTAAAGCTTCAAACTGATTCAGAATAAACCAATGCCTTTCTGCACTTAAACCTGGCTTGCTCTAAAACACAATATTTCCAAGACCTGTATATATGAGCAACGTTTACAAAGCCAAGTATAATTTCAAAACGTTTAAGCAGAAACATCCTCTCGTGTGGTAAACCTAAACATGTTATTTGAGTAGATCACCAAATTGCATTTTTATACTGCTTCCTCACATTTCTCGTGTCCTCATCACTTCTCAAACAAGCATACATCCTTACTTTGTTAGTACCTATAAGGTTGTTTGAGGTTTACTAGCTTAAATCCTGACTTTTAATACATAATCAATCAATTTTTCAGAACGTTTTCAGTGTGTTTACCCAGGCTCTATTAGATATATGTATTATAAAATTTAGATAAACGAAAGTGTATTGCATTTTGTTTTCAGTGAGTGAAGTACTAGCTTACTTAAAATTTAAAAAAATCATCATGCTAACAAACTCTCTTCATTTTGTTGTTTGTTGGATGAGCGTAGCGAGCGAAGCAAAGATTCCATTTCACTACACTGAAGAAAAAATCCGGAATGTTTTTCTTTTTTCTTTTTTCTTTTTTCTTTTTTTCTTTTTTTCTGTTTGTATTTTTGTGTGTCTGTTAATTAACACGATTCCGGCTAAACCGATACTCCAATTGCGATGAAATTTCCTGGGGACCTTCGAAATCTCTGAACTAAGAACTGCCACGTTTTTGAGCGTAATCGAAAAATTATTTCTCATGAAAATCGCAATTTTACGATTTTTTTCGATTAAAAAAAAATCCTTCGACTTATAACACCTACATGCTTTATCCGATTGTAATGATTTTTTCACAGTACCTATATTTCATGAATTTATATATTTGTGTGAAATTTGAGCACAATCTGAAAAATTATTTCTCATGAAAACCACAATTTTACGATTTTTTCGATTTTTTTAAACATTCTTCGACTTATAACACCTACATGCTTTATCTGATTGTAATGATTTTTCACAGGACCTTAATTTTATGAATTAATATATTCGTGTTAAAATTTGTGCGCAATCGAATAATTATTTCTTATGAAAATTTCAATATTTCGATTTTTTCCTTTTTTAAATTTACGTTTAATTTAAAAAATTGTTTAAAAAATTAAAATTTAAGATAATTTAAAAAATATTAAACTTAGAGTGATTTTTTCACAGAACAACAGAAAATCCGCAGAACACATGGCAGCTCAATGCACCAATTACGCTCATCCAACAACGCGGCGGGACTTAAGCGTTTTCCTAGTAATTAATGTTAACCCTTTATTGGGCAGTGATTTCCATATTAACCACCACCTGTCAAAATCTACACAATTAAATTTGCCAGTTTTTCATACTTTACACCCGGTCAAAAAGCTGCTTTGTTTTGTTCGGAATTGGTAGCATTTTTCCTTACTAAATTCTAATGATGAGAACGATTTTTACAATTGATCAAAAATCGAATTTTGTATAAAAACACAAAAATACACAAATTTCCGGGATGTCCCGGATATTTTGTTTGCCTATAGTAGATTCAATTTGAACATGAAAATAAATCGCGAAAAATTGCAAAAAAATCATTTTTGAAAATATACTCAAATTTTGGATTTTTTTTCAACTTTGATACCAATTTGGAATTCAAAATCAGTATTTTCCCCCTAAAAGATAAAGGGTAAAAATCAACCACGTGGAATTGTGTATACGGCTAGATCTGAAGGCATGCCTGACTAGGTTCGAGTATGGTACTGACTGCCCATCAGTGAATCCATCTTTGCCACGACTGTACCACTAGACTTGAGCCATGCCTGACTAGTCCCAAGCCTTGTACCGTCAAATGCTTGATATTTTCTACATCCAGTGTTACTAAGGGTGGGCGGGGGAGTCCCCGGATCATAACAAGGTGTTACCTAGGCGACGTCTTACGCCTCCATACGCTTCACTTGTGTTTTCTTTGAGTCGAGCTATAGAGATACTTAGAAATGGTTATATCATATTCTCCGGGGTATTTCAAAACTCGAGATAGACGTATACAAGATTGGAAAAAGCGGCCAGGTGGAAATTCACAAGATTTCACTAGCCTATCACAATGAACCAACGTAAGTGACATCGTTCGTGTATTAAACTTGTTTCGAAATAAACAGGAAAGTCGTTCTGCGATTTATGATACATTTTCTCGTTTCCGACGGTTTTTGCTATGTTAACGATCCACTTGCGATTTGATTACTTGCATGAGTTGGTTAGGGAAGGGGGGGGGGGGGAGAAGGGGGGAACTTTCTTTAACAATCACGTTAGATGCGGAATTCAAACGTAGAAGGAAAGTCTCCTTAAATACTTATAAATATATCTGAGAGGAAAGATTTTCCGACAAATCTCATAATCCTATCACCATCGTTATACATCGTTCGTTTGTTTGTTTCATTTGCTCCTACTTAGTATTAGTTATACCTGCATTAGATATTATAACATATGCATATACAAACATCCCCCTCCTCCCTCTCACCCCCCCCCCCCCTTTTGCGCCAATATCAATACATTCGAATAACATACTCATTTGTCATGATAAACGATTACCACATCCATGACTGTCGGACCGACTGTTCAGCATCTCAAATGATGGGGTTGGGGGAAGGGGGGTAGAGAATGGGGTATTTTAGCTGCTCTGAGTTTTCTTTTCATACGTTCAACTACTTTTATTTCGGAATCTCCCAATATTTTCACTTCTTCCTTTATTTGTACGAACAATTATTGGTCTTCTTCCAGAACTTCTTTGACATATCTGTTTGTTGTCATCCTTTTTTTGAGTAACACAATATATTAATTATTGTCAAACACTATATGTACTACATGTAACAAAAACCCAATAAATTATCTATTATCTATCTATTATCTTTCTGCGGAAGTAAGTTCCTTGTATGTGAAACATTGCATTCATTGTGTCTTCAACTGTCGTGGATCACATTAATATATTCACTATAATACAATCACTAATATTGCCAGTTTATGGGTTTTAAGTAAAGTCAATTAAACACGTTTAATAAAACAAAACTGTAGAATATCTGGTGTAGGCTCATTAGCGATTCACACCCGAAAATCATTGAATGAATTAAAGAAAGATAATTTAGAATACTCCTCATTGTTCTTCACGTACAATTTTAATATCAGTTACATAAACAAAATAATTACAACACATATCATCAGAAAACTTTTATTCACTCTAATGTGGTCGCTTATAACATGGATATTATCTCTTCTTGAGAATGGGTTGTTCATTATAAGCATTATCCTAAACTTTCAAAAATTATTTAAACGTAAGCAGAGTGCCTGAATGAGTTAAAAACATACAACGGCCAAGGGCAAAAAAAAATAAAATAGTAATGAATCATCATAACGTTTATCATACAACGTTCGAGATCCAGTGAGAAATGATAAAAAACCTTCTGTGATAGAATGTGTTTACGGACGTTTGAGTTAGAAAAATCTTCAGTCATTGGCGGTTTGAAGTGAGTCCACTGACGTTCTCCAGAATATTCTCTCTCCTGATACTCGTAGGCTGATTCCATCGGCAAATAAAACATAACATTTGAGCGTACAATTTGTCCACAAATGTTGACTTACGTTTGTTGCGTTTCGAGACGTAGCACAAAATCAAGACAATCTAAATAAATTTGTTTTATGAGGAAATATTCAATTTAATTAATTACGTAATGCTTTCTCAGTGTAGCCTCCCATTTAAATGGTTTATAAACAATTTCAATTTCTGTTAAATTAATGTAATTAATTGTACATGATACTATTTGAAACCTTAAAGTCTTGTGCGTAAATACGTTGGGAGTCAAGTACTATGTATATTTTGTAATACGCAAATATGTATAACCTTTTGAAGTGTATTCTGTAATTAAGGTTTCTATAAATTATGACCAATGTTCCATAACTTATGTCACGGAAATAAACGTTAAATATCAAGTATGATATTATTTATCTGAAGTCAAAACTAAACCAACAAGCTGTGAATTGATATAATTGTGTATAAATAAATAAAATAAATAATAAAATAAAATAAATAAATTCACGTCTACCCACTCAGTTATATGATTGATTTATTAGGATTTTAGTTAGTATTATTCTCATCTTCTCGTAAATATTGGCAATCTGTCGTTTAAAGGGAGCAAAGTCCCCTAAACCCATTAAATTTTACGTCCGTCCGTCTGTGCGTGTGTAAAGTGTTACGATTAAAACGTACGTTACCCCTAATTGGCAAGCGTTTTTTGTTTCCCTACAACAAGAATAATAAAACATTGATACAGAATGTACTTAGTTAACCCTGGGCTGAGTGGACTAAGGAACCACCCAAAGGGAGATATCGACGGACCCGGCACCTCCACCAAAATACATTTCCATAACAATTAAAATGTCGAACGTTGGGAGAATCGTTGTTAAACAATGATAGGCTTCACGACTTGTACTCGTGTATTTTTCTTATAAACAAGATAATTAAATGCAACTCTATTTAATTGACTATTACGTCATTTTATAGCATTCTCCCCTTCAATGGTGTAATTTGATATTCATGATAATTTATAGACAATAACTCCAACCAATCACTTACATAAATTTTGAACCCACGTGCCTTTGATGTTTTGCCTTCTTTTGTTATTGACATCAGGATAAAAAACAATTTGGCTTAGTTCCTTGAACAACATTTACAACAATAACAAGTAAAAAGGAATCTGTGTTTTTCAAGGAACTTGATTTTGAGAGTATTCTAAGTAATATATGAACAGTACAATACCGGCAAAGTTTGTTCAATTTGACTGTATTTGAACACAAACAAAACAATAAAAATAATATGCTTTTCTTTAGTAAATACAAAAATTAACATCCCAGTCAATAATAGAGTTTCTGTATTATTCTATTATTGACTGGGATATTTAAATAAAAATACCAACTTCTTTTTGCCCCCGATAGCTCAGGCTTCCAGTGCCAGACCTCAAGTTAGACTAAGTATTACCAAGTCGCCCGTCTAAGCCCCCCCCCCACGCCCCCTCCTCACACACATCCGACTGTGAAATCTTGCATGCGATGACGACGACGAGTGCAGTGATTTTGTTCCCCTGCTCTTACACTTCAGAGCAACTTCAAACAGACGACATAAAATCGATCCACCCAATCTAATGCAGACGACATAAAATCGATCCACCCAATGTGTTGAAAGGTACACACACAAGAGAGAGAGCCAAATCACGCACTTTTTGTGATTACTGTGTAAACGATTAAAGATAAAACAATTTATCAAATAACGAGATAAAATAAAGCACACTGAGTTATTAAACTGTTAAATAATGTCGGAAGCAAAAGCTCATAACTTTATTACCTTGTATTGCACTGTCTTTTAAATATACCAACGCAAAAGAAATATCCGTTCACATTATTTTTTTAATTTAAAAAGTATCCAATAGAGAAGGAATGTGGTACATACATTGAAATCTCTCTTCAATAGGTACTGAACAAAATTAACTTTTTATATAACCTTCTTTTCCATATAAGCAAAGATGAATATTAGGAATTTCATAAAAGTTATTGTGAATTCCTCAACTCTGTTGTATCGAAATGGAACATTTACCAAAACGAAGAAGAGCGTTCTGCTTTATATTCGCGTTTCAATATGGTTACCTCGTGATCAAAACAGGATATTTAATATGCGCTGCCTTCCATGTAGCCTACGATATATCGCAAGGCTTCTGTAGAGGAGAAAGTGATGAACAATATTACCATCAACGATATATCACAGCAAAATATATCCCGCAAATAAAGAAATAGTCAGGTTTTTGTTACAATAATGATAATGCATTAAAAAGGTTTATAGTGGTGGATAATGTATTTCCTTTATTGTTCATTCAGCGAATATTTTAAAATTCTCGTGGCATTGTATGCCTCTCTTCTGGTGTCTGGTGGTAGTTCGGAGTTCGAACAAAATATAATAATGAAAAAAATACGCAAAAGCAATATGTCCATCAACAACAAAAAAATGTAGAAGCTTCCCAAAATCTAAATTTTATCATTTCAAACTTTTTGCTGGTGCAAAACGCAATATCTACCATGTTATTTGATGATTAACTTTGGATTTTTGTTACAAAACACAACATGTCCAAGCTAAATGCTGGGTTATTATTGTAATCGTTTTTTTAATCTCGATGGTCATTTCGCATTTAACGTCGTAGCTCCTCGAAAGGGAATGTCCGAGGGCTGTTAAGAAAATTCAATCCTTTGCATTCGCATTAACGACTGAAGACAATCTAGGGAAAACTGAGTCGGTATTGTCTGTGGCTGGATTCGAACCCGTGACCTCCCGAATCAGAGTCCCACAAGTTACGCATTGACTCCTCTGTCGGTTAGTCATTCAACGACGTATATAGTACAGTTTTGAGTATCAGTGCAGTCCAAATTTTGTTATAGGAATATGGACATGGTTTACTTTTAGATTATTACTTAATTGTGCTAATTTCGTATTGTTTTTACTATTTGGTTTTAGTAATTGTTTTTGATGATGAGTTGTTATTGCTAGTCATGGTTTAGTTAATAACGTAACCTTTCCGAATGTCCACCTGCCTCCAAATCCACCAGATTCATCCCATCCCGTCTCCTGCATCATTTTTCATCCCCCTCCGACAGCCAGCTAAAAGTCAATTATTTATCACTTAAATAACAAAAACCCCGCCGCGTTACATACTATTTACCAACACACATCTCAACACGTCCTACTCATCTTTTAAACGGATCAAGTTAAACCAGTATCACCTCCTAACCTCACTTTCCATTGCGCCCGCCGCCATGTTGACAAATGACTGCGCGCCTGGCGGACCACACGCGAACTACAATGTGCGCACGCCCTAGTGCGCAGGTGTGGACATCGGCGATGATATAAACAGTCTGGCTTGATGGACCGCTTCGGCCTCACCTTTCACCTGGACGGGTCATGTCGCTGAACCAAGAGTGGACATTGTACTGACCGGACAAGCCAGTTCTGTTACTTTTCATGTTCTGGTTATAACTAACCGCGAAGTATATGCTATACAAGGGCATGTGGACATCTGTTATCGATTAATGTTGAATGCTCTCAATTACTTGCATTTAGCATAATGTGTGTGTACTAGCATATATATGATCTAGTTATATAACAAAATAGATACTAATGATATTTACACAGACGAAACCCAATACGAGCATAACATGAACTAAACACAAAATACAAACATATCTCATTTTGATGCCCTGCATATTGAAGATTGGAATAGTCAGCAGTGATGTTATTGCGATTATGCAACAAAAGTAGAATGTTTGACCATGGAGTTTAAATAGTATTGAAATTCCATGGTTTGACCATGGATTTACAAGGCCAGTTACTATTATAAGTCCATGGTTTGACGATGCTTTCTGTTTTAATTTTGATGTTGAACGGTATTATGATTGTTGGCGTTCATCCTTTTTCAAATGTACGTATAAATCAACGGAACCCTGCATTTTTTAGAAGTTTATATATTTAGTATTTAGTTTTTTCTTAATCTGATTTGTTTGATTCTGTGACGAATCTAGTGCATAATCGAAAGTAACACATTCTGATTTTTCTTTTCTACTTCCCTCAACAACGGTTTATACAAAATATTGAACAGAACAAAGATAGTTCGGAATGTTTTAGTTCAATTGAGAATATAGGACATGCGTTTTTAAGCAAATTTCTGTTCGCCCGGTCTACTGAAGCCACACATGTTTGAAATTTTGGGTAGTTGTCAATGTTGCGTAAATATAGGGAAGGGCTCTACAGTAGCATTTAAAAAAGTTACATTTAGATAAAAAATAAGATTGATTTTCAAGATTTTGGATTTTGTTAAATAAATCCTAAATAAACCCTATTAGTAGAGCCCCTTGAAATTCGTGACTGACGATAAAACCGAAATATGTGCTAACCATTTAATTTCATAAAACGAGCATGAATTGATCAAATCAACACCAGGAAATGCCAAAATTGAATCACCGCCAAACACCGAAATAGGTGTAAATTTCGTAATAACACCGAAATTTACGAAATTAATGTTTTTAACGACGAAAAGCACTAAAGATGGGAATTATTGTTAAATTACGGTGTAATTTTCAATATTTTATGCCAGTATAGTTCAACCAAACAAAGTTTTTATAAAATAAAGTTCAGAAAAAATTATGAATTTACTTGTAGTAAATTACACCAGTCTGAACACATTGCAGTTCATTCAAACTTGTTTGTTTTGTGGCTAGAATGATATGCGAGGCGTGAACGAATATTACTCGCGTATAAATTGGTAAATATAGATAAAACCACTGAAATACAGCTTTAAACCAATAACACCGAAATTGGAAATTTTAAAAACGAAATTCACTACAAAATAAAACCACTTTCAAGGATCTCTACCTATTAGTGGATTAATCCTGGCTTGATTAACACAACAATTTGATAATCTACTACTATAGCACTGTGCATGCAAGCTTTATAGACAACTATGTAGAGTTCCATATACGTCGGATTCTTACCGGCCGAGCGAATAGCTATTTGCGAACTGTCAACATGTGTCCTGTTCCCTCTTAAGGAGATGATTAAGTGCCTGATCATATTCATAAAACATAATAATTACTACAGTGCCGGTGATAATGATGGAAGAAAACCAGTGACCGCATTGATGAAATTAGATGTTATGAAGTAATTGTATTGAAATCGGTGAACTTTCTGTAAACCGTCTAATATAAACATCATTCAACATCTAAATTGCTCATATACTGCCAAACGAAGTCGCAAAACTATAAATTATTAAAAGTGGTGTCATCTTAGTATGAAATTCGATGTGCATCTCATCTACAAATAACATGGCCAAACTACAAGGTTTTAGGAAACACACCCTGCTAACCTCATTGCTATCTAAAACGCTTCCTAACCACACTAACAATGTGACAACGAACAAGTAATTCTCAATGCAGCAGCAATAACATAGTGTCTCGCCAGTTGGGGGGTCTGTAGGTTAAGACATCCTTTGGATACTGCCAGATTGCACTCGATTTGTACGTGTTCATAACAAGGAATCATTAACATGATCATTAGCATACATAGTGGTGAAATCTTGAACTGTTCTACCGAGGCCTAGGTTTGGTAAATACAAGTATCACCATCTTGATGCTGGGCATGCACTAAAGCACGCGGGGGCGGGGGAGGGGGGGGAGAGGGGTAGTTGAATGGATTATCAGGATATCTCTGTATTAATTTGCTTCTAGCTACCGCTCTATACGAATCATTTGGGCTGCAAAGCAGAAGGCGATAAGACTTGGAGGCTGTGGCAATTGGGAAATATGTCTGGTGGGTGATTTTAACCAACGAAAATAAGAGTTATGTCTAGTGTGATGGATGGGGTGTGGAAATGACTTTACTCTCTGTAATCAGGTGTTAAATCTGAGGGTTCGAAAATGGCGGCTAAATTGAAGGCAGTTACAATTAAGGGTATGTAGACGAAAGTCGAGGGTTTTAAGGGAACATCCAATAATTTTAAAGGTTCTCCCAAGAGAAGATATATTTTCAGGATATTCTTACTGAGCTAATTCTTTACATGTGTGTATGGTGTCATCATAAAATTGGAATGCTAATTTAAATTAAGAATTATTTTTAGCTAGTAAGTATGTAGACGATGATAAAAATACCTACATTCTACCTTATGTATCTTGGATTACTTTCTTTATTGACTTGACACGTACAGCATTTCTTTTCCTAGTACCTTGGCGACCTTAGTGGTCTACATTTTTAGAACGCGGGTTCAAAGATACAACGAAGATAATTACATACGGAAGTTTAAATCCCGATAAGTTAGGGCTAACGTATTTGTGTAATATTCTTTATGGCTACCCAACACATTTGTTGTTCTTTGGAATAGCCAGTGTTGGATAGGAACTTTTAAACGATCTTTTTACTTTTTAACGCGTTCCTAGGAACGAGTTCTTTTTTGGAAACTTTTTAAGGAACCCGTTCCATTTTTAGTTAGAGGAACTTCTAACACAAAAGTTGCAAATTTTGTGGAACTTTTAATAAAGTTTTTGAAGTTCCTTTCACTCTTAGAGATTTACATACAGATATACACATCGTTGAAATCGTTGAACAGAAGCATATCCTTTTTAGAAGGAGTAACCTCGAATGATGAACCTGTCATATTTGCTCGGACGACGCTGCTGTAAACATCACGACCTAAATCTTATGTACAATAATTTATCTGATAAAGGAGCTTTTATTATTTTAGAACTCAAAAGTTCATTTTTATGTGAAGGAACTTAACTTTTAAAAGTTCCCTTTGAAGGCCAAGTAACTTAACTTTTAAAAGTTCATTTTTGCGGGAACTTACCCAACACTGGGAATAGCATCCTTTTATATATAGAGACGTAAAAGTTGAACAAAGTTATACGCAAGAATATCACATTTTAAAATTCACATCGAATAGCATAATAATTGTCATGCAATGCAACCACCATTATTAAAACTACTTGGCTGAAGTAAGGAAAATGTATTTAAATTCAGGTCCGAGGGATACAGATTTGATAAATGATTATGTCTCGCATATCGTTATGATTGTCAGAAACATTTTTTTCTAAAATATTTTAAATGAAGGTAATGAATTAGTTCAGAGAAGGTCCGAATATGTTACATTTCGTAATCCATGTATGCAAATTGTAATCCTCGTATACCAATACGTTCAAGGACGGTCATCGTCTTCACATTTCCCCTCGTCTTTGCTCCTCAAGTGATTCAAGGACCCTGTTTATAATTTTATGGTATTTACTGAGGCACGACGACAGCGACGAAACTTGCGACGTCTAAATTTTCTCTGGACTTGATAATAATAATTATTCCAGTCTCCCCTACCCTCATAAAGTTTGGTGAGTGTTATTTTTCGTCTCATCCTGGTGCTTCGAGTTTGTCAAGCAAGTAAAGACGGTTGGGCGGGGGGGGGGGGGGGGGGGTGCGTTCTAAGTTACTGGTCTTCTAAGACAATGCACTACCCCCCAACACTGGTAGATGTGGCGTACAGTCCCCTGCATAACGGAATTCATTCTCATAACAACTGACCATGCATGGAATTATGAAATTGAACATATTCAGAGAGTATGCATTCTTAGTTTGTCTTGAAATACATGAACGTGTATTTCGCAAACATAGAAAAGCGTACGAAAAGAGAAAATTATGAAAAAGAGAAATCAAAATATTAATATATAAGATTTGAAAAGAATCGTTATTAAGACTACTGGCTTAACCCGATTTACATTGTGCATGGTGAAACTAATTTTTGCAAAATTGATTATTAAACACCTAATAATTTATGGAAAAGTAGTAATTTAAATTGATTATAATGATTAGTGCAAGGAGCTTTAAATTATTCTAAGTATTAAGGGTCGACTGAGAATTTTTTTTTATAATTTGCGTATATTTAGTCATATCAAGATTGCCTGATTGATTCTGCCAAAGCGCGACAGCAAAAGCACAGTTTCGGTGAGGATTGCCTGTGGTACGTATTGAAGCGACGACCAACGGAAGGAAAGCTTGTTTGCTTCAGTTACAGGTTTCAAAATGTATTCATTGTATTTTGGGAATATTTCATTTTTGCTACATAAATATTATATTCCAATACATTTTAGCTCTAAAATGCTATTCTTCAATCACTATAATGCGGGTTTCGCTGATAATCAATGCTAAAATATAATCACCTATTTCTCTATATCTATAGCATTATATTATAATGTATAGTTTTATAATGTTGAATCAAGTTGATTCTTCGATTTTTTTGTTGAATTTTGGTAATGTGCACATTCTTTTCGATAACTTCTTTTAAATCCCTACTTTATTCTCCTTCAGATGACTCGAGTCTTGCTTTTCAGTCACATATTTACGACTTCACTTCATCAAGACTTCCACCCTCCTGAGTTTTATTGCATATCCACTCATCCGAGGAAATATACCTTCAATGAAGATACGTTTGGGTACGATGAGTTTGAAAATCAAATAAAAATATATTGAGTGAGATCATGTAGAGGAATCAAATCATCTCCTTAATTTCGTCTCAATATGAGAACATCTCGGCATTGAGCAATATTTCCAGTATTCGATGTTGTAATGTGACAGCTTGGCCTGGATCTGTAAGAATTTTATAATTCTAAACTCTTAAACTGATGCGCTTACGCTCAACTGTAACTAAACAAAAATTCTATATTTTGTTCACACTGTACACCAATAATTTAGTCCTAGCACAGATAATATTTGAGAGATATTTCGTAGCAGAATATTCATTCTCAAATTGAATTTGGCGAATCTTGTTCAAGTTCGAAAATGTCAGTCGTATGTTTTAAATCTAAAGTGGTTTTGGTGGAGGTGCCAGGTTGGTGTGGAAAGCTGCACTTTGTTACCACATTTATGTTTCACACAGTCTTATTTGTTTATATTCCCCGTCTTCTGCGCTACGTAAAGAAAACTAAGAATTAATAGCTTGTCGTGTTATAGTGTTATCAGTATCTTCAACTAGTAACGGATTTGTGAGGTTCGCAAATGAAAATGATCCAGACTGCATACATTACATCAAGTTGTTTCTTTTCTATTTCAAGACTTTAATAAATGTTTTGCAATTCACACTCAGTGTTTTAGCGGATTTTTTTCATACAAAGTACAAATAAACAGCAAAACAAAACAAAATGTTAACGTAATTAGACCCAAACCACTTTTAGGCCCATTTGTGAAATATCTTGTTAATTGTTTATTTTATTCATAACTTAAGAATCAAATTAATTTTCTTCCAATATAGACAACTTTCTTTTTATGTCAATTTTAAAAACAATCCTTTACGAAGGAAATAATTTATAGTCTCTCTAATTATACCTTGATACAATCCAGTGATTAATGTTAAGAACTCCTAAAAAGACATTAGTATTTTCGCTTAACATACTACTACTACTAAACTGTGTTCAGGAAAAGATTCATGCAATCATGTCTACAAAATGTCGCCAGTACGTTTCTAACTTTGTCTAACTCTCACTGGCTAATGGTATTCGCCTCTGAGGCTTATGCAGATTTTGTCTCCGTTTCCTCACGTTTTGGAGTGGACTTCCCCCTCCTCCCCCCACCCCCCTTCCCCCAGCCTTACTCAACCAGGCGAGAGCCTAACTTTTAAACTAAATAGTGTCCGGAGCAAAGTAGAACCCCCCACCCCTCACCCCTCCCCTACCCCTCACCGCCGCCGTCGTCTCTTCACATCTTGCGTACGGCTATCCCTTCCTCTTCCCTCAGGACGCCGAGGATGTATAATTCGTTCCAAGTCCCTTTAATCCCGAGATCTCTGGATGCCAACTTCTGCGCATGATCTCCGTCGTAGACACGATGACCAACACAACAAAATGGTGACAGGAGACCAGACGGATTTGTTATGATCCGGTTCAATGTTTCGTTCAAGATTCCTTGATTCAAGGACAAAGTGTTATCCTTGTGAAAGAGATTTTTATTTATTTTATTGATTGATTGATCACTTACAACAGGTTTTAACCCACAAGTGTTAGGTAACTAAAACTAAACAATTAAGAATACAATTTAAAACCATACAAATACGATAAACAAAACATTAAATACATGAATAAGAACTATAAAATTAAAATTTTACAACTATATACAACAAGAAAAACTTGAATCACAAAACTATAAATATATAAAACGGCTGAAAAACTAAAAAAAATGAGATTTTAAAACACAAAACTGGTGAAAATGTGATAAGGTGACAAGAGTGATAAATGAGTCATGTTGGTAAACTGGCATAAACAGCTGCTTGATATGAATGAAGTTTCATGTGGTTGATGTCAATTTCTGAATTAATGGCTAATAATTTGTTGTAGGTGCCTTGAATTCGGTTGATGGGGGATATTGTTGTAGTTTTATGTTTGCACATTTAGATTGTGTTTTGACCTTGAATCTTGAACGAAAACGGAACACTGAACCGTCTTATTCAAGCTTTAGTATTGTAAACTGATGAATATATTCAAAGTTACCGTTCAATATAAAAGTTCATTTATATAATGTATATTTAAATTAAATAAACTGAAATGACTTTATCTGTAGTTAGATTTGCAATATGTTATGTGCTTGTCTAACGAAATGCGTCAAATATTCACATAACGACAATAATTTATATGCCAATTTAAAAATATACAAGAAGTATTACACGAATATAATAAAACTTTAAAACTTCGGTCCCGTATAAGAGAGAATCTCGCACCTCGTGAACTACCGTCTCTATTATAGGACGACGCAACACAGATGCAAATACATCCAGCCTTGGGGTAAGTTTCACTTCAGTTGCGACTAAGCGAGTGTAGGTTGTGTACGTGGAGCTTACATTACTCTAATGTAATGCGTAGTACAACTCGCATTGTATCTGCAAGTAAGAGGACTGTTGCTCTAGCTACAGTGTGAAAATACTTTGTTCTGTATTTCTAGACGATTTGTTGTGAATTGTAACTACCGACAAAGATTTTTATCAATATGCAACTAGTGTTTCAAACGATACATTTATCACGGTTACTTTCCGATTAAAATAACATTATAAAACTTTGAACTGAACTGTTTTTAAGCGTTACAAACGAGCTTGGTTCAAAATAAAAATGTTAGCGACCATATTCTTGATATTACACCTAACTTTTTGCATACATTTATTTCAAAAAATAAATATTTTCGCTGACGGCGAGGTCATGACCAGCCTAATGTTTCTAGATTTGTATTTCACTGTTATTTTCAAGTTTCTCTTCCATTCAGTCAACTTTAAAAAAATATATCCATAGTTTACTAGTTGGGAAATCACACTTCTTTATGAATAACACATAGCATCGATTAGCATAATCGACCACAAGAGGTAGAACAAAAAAATTGTGTCCGTCTTCCTAATTAATTAGTCAATATTCCATGGATTTATTTACGGAGTATGTGTTCAATTCCTCAATTAGTCGCAGGCATCACTCCTGTAAGACTCTAACAAGACAGGAACAGTTCGAATCAATACGTCGCCACTGTGAACTTCGATAGGATGGGACCCTTGCCAGAAACTAGATGGATATATTCCTCGATGGCTGCCATGACACTTAACTTAATTAGGAGCTAATTTTACTTGTGTTTGACAATAGCACGAGGCTCTCATCTCTGATAATAGGTTGGGAACTTATCTAGTAGCACTTAGGCTTTAAGTAAACAGCGACCACTTTTACCAGCAGAGTATCACCTCCTCATTTCCGTATCACAATTTACGTTATATGGAAGGGGGTAAGCCTCTAGCTAGCCAACTATACTACGTGAGATTATTGATATTTGTAATGCAGAAACATTTAATAAATTAAGTGTAATCAAAACTACGCAAAGTTTTGGTTAGAACGGTAAATTTTGGCCTCTGAATCGGCTTCCATTTTTATAGTACATAAACATATGTAACCTATGATAAATATAATACAAATCGAATGTCGGAGAAAACATTAATTAAATTATGTGTAATTTTTATTTTATTTATTTATTTAACGTCTATCCTATTCAGTTGAATACTGATTTACAAATAAGGTCAATTAAATAAATTTAATTACATAGATACAGACACAACAATGAACTACAGTTAAGTAAATATTTGAATGTATAATATATGCCTCCTAGATGCTCGTCGTGGCTCCTTGTTCCTGCCTGTCACGCGCACAGTGTTAATTGTTGTCCAAAGCGCTAGTTACCGTCCCAAGAGCTTTCTTTTGTTTTGATGTTGTTGTCACATTAAATGTCATCTCTCATGTATTTTACTGTTGAATATAACTAAATTGAATGTTTTAGATCGTATTTTGTATATGTACATCACTTATCTGGTTTGCAGTAAGTATAGAAATATACAAATTTGTCTAGTTAATTATGCTGGTAATTAAACAAAAAGTAGATATTGATATCTTTGTTGTTTGATAATATATAAGGCAAGGGCTAATAGACATCAATTTTGGTCACAAATTCAAAAAGGATATTAAGTGCAATTATTCATGAATCAAATATAAAAGAGGGGTGGAAAAAAGAGAGAAAAGAAAAGAAAAGAAAAGAACGGTAAATTTGGCATCTGAATCGATTTCTATTTTTATATTACATATTCATATGTAGGCCTAACCTATGATAACTATAGAACAAATCGAATGTCAGTGAAAAGTATAGTTGGGAATGTTATTTTCAAGTATGATACTCTAATAAACACGCATATTTTTAAACGACCGGTGAAAATGTTTACAGTGCAAGTTTTATCTACATACATTAATTTTTTTGAATAAAACACACATACATAATGTATCTTTGTTTCACCATATAATAGGCCTAGTTTTCCGTTCAGGTTGGGTTGGGTATTATAGTTACTAAATGTTACGAATGTGAAATTTGTTTGAAGATTTCGCGATGTCATGAATATTTCAAAGGTTTTGTTTGTGGTTGTAATATTGACAAGTTAATAACCGAAATAACTTTCCGAAATTTTCGATAGGCCCCCTTTTTAGGACGCGACAGCTGCCCTTATATAAGTTTGCGCCAGTTTATGAAATCTTTTTTCACACTAACGAATACGAAAAACGTTTCGTAGATAATTATTAACACAATTTTAACGACATCGATATCTGCATCTCTGTGTTTTTTTAATGGATAACTAATCCATGTACGCCGAAGTCTATTCACCATGTATTCACGCCTGTCTTCCCGCCCTTTGTCTGCCCTCCTCCCAGTCCGTCCGTCCGTCCGTCTCAAACAAGAGACCGCCTCGTAACTCTGTGTAATTCCTGCGAACCTCTCACTTCTCCTAGTTCTAATTATTGTAGATTTGAATTGAGTTAGGGCCGTCATCACTCAACCAGACTGGACATGCAAATCAACTGCAACAAATTACAGACCTCCCGTTCGCTCGCACTCATGGCAGCTCGTCTGTCATTCACGCTCATCGGTCGGGGAACATCGGCCAAGGTCGGATTCGGTGCCGAAGTGTTTAGTTTAGCATACGAAGCATTCTTCACTGAATACCTAGTAGGCATCTATTAACTCAATGCCACTGAGATTGAGACTTTGGACCGGTTTAGTGATTTGACTATGTCAGAATCGTATCTGATTATAACCTCAATGAATTTTCTTCTTTTTGAGGAAACCGTTAAACTTTTTTCACCCAATCTTTATTTGATCTTTTTCGATACATCTAAGTTACCGGTGGATTGCACAGCATACACATATTTTTACTGTTCAGTACTAACTATACCCAAGCACAAAATTGCTGGGGATTTTACAGCATATACATATGTGTACACTTCAGTACTAACTCTACACAAGTCACAAGGATCGTTTGTTATCGGGGCTCACTTGGCGATACTCGTTACCCCTCTAAAAAATACTTTTTAGTCATTAATAAAAACATAAAACATATAAGATGACTATATACACAAGCACTAAATTGGTTGTGATTTTGCAGCATATACATATTTTCGCCACGCCAGATAATTCTCAATTATTACGAAGCTAAAGTCCCCTTCATGCATCACTTTTCTGTACGTCCGTCCGTCTACCCATTTATCACATCAAGGTACAAACCGAACATGACTTCGATTTGACATGAGTTATTTTTGTTGACATTGAGTTGAGGATGTTAAATCAAATTCTTCGTACCCGGCACCTCCACCAAAAATGGTAAACTTCGCTCTATGTTATTGGTAACCCCGTGCCTGTACTTTTTAAAACTATGAACATTTTGTTTTGATCATATATAATCATATTTTAATTTAAGAAAACCAATCAAGCTTCTCATTTTCTTCTTCGCTAACACTATGTTATTACTAATTTAAATAAATGGTCACAAAAAGAAGACTATTACTATCAGAAAGCCTACACACAATAACAAAACAGTAACATGAATACAATCATATTTTTAAAATAGGTAAACGTTTAATTAAATGTTGTGTAGATGAGAAGAATGTAAGATTTTAAATATAGTTTCTGATTACAATTATTTTCTTGGTTACACAAAACACGCTATTCGTTGACCAACACTCTCACCGTTACCAAGCTTAAACTTACATAGTAAACTCTCATAAATAAATAAATAAATAAATAAATAAATAATAAATATCAGTGCAAAACCTAAGATTGTGTCTTTTGCCACAAAGACACATGGTATTTAAATTAATTTCAAACGTTCATCTTGGTCCTTGACACTCATACGGAAAAATATTATACAATGTAAGACCGTACCGTTCCACTTATGTACTTTAAAGCTGAATAAAATGAATCTTTAGTGCGTTATATTAGTTACAAGTTTAAGAAAATGTAAGTACTTAGGTATATGTTCTTACAAAGAATTTAGATAAGATGTCAGTTCACGACTTTTTAATAAAAGATTTTCAATATATCGACAGATTGAAACTAGTTATATTTTTTCTTTCCGAGTTTTTCGTTGCGTTCCAATGGAAAAAAGAATGAGGAAAAAATTAATTATCAAATAAGTTACTAATTTTAAAAAAAATGTATTTCAAGTAGTTTAACGAATGAGATTGTAATATATGTTCTGCGATGGTCTATTCGTATTTTTAGAAACCACTTATATAGTAAGTAGGCCTACGTTATAATTTAGATGTTTGTTGATGTTAATTTTTAATTTCAATGTATTTTAATAATTGAGTGCTATTCTGTGATGTAAGGCAACAGCGCTGGCTGCAGATACAACCAAGGTTCATTATTATATCACTGTAGGCAAGGTCGGCGTTTTAAATGTAGTTATAGAAATTAAATAATTTGTCTCGAGTTATAATAATTTTTTTATTCTATTAAATTACTTTTCCTTGGAATATGCTTATAAAATACGTTGGTTATTCCACAGCATGGGCTTGCAGTGTCAAGGAACTCGGGTTTTGGCGAACATTTACTCCGAACACACATGCAGTATAGACCGCGTATAGACCGGTTTGAAAAAAACTCATTTGGCTCACACAAAGAATGCATGAATAAAATCTAAGCAGATAATTACCCACATGGTCACAGCTATACCCATCAGAAACTACTCCAAATATCCAAACAAAAGAACAAAAACCTTAAAAACAAAAGCTCGTATGTCTTCATGGTGTAGGTATGTCCCATTATCTTTGTTAAAGCATCCACCATTCCCCACGTCTATCCGAGGGTCGCATTCACTGCTCACAGGGGCTATGTTTTGTTCTAAGTCTCCCCCCCCCCACCCCCCTCCCCCACCCGCCGTCACCATGCCCTGAGGAAAACGGACGCACGACGGCCATTGAAATGGACGCCAGCATTGACCAATGAGAAAAGAGAAGCCCGACACAATAGGAGGGGGTGACAGATGTCAAGAGCATTAATTACCAAGCCGGACCCCCTTCCCATTTTAATTGCAATCTAAGAGGGTTGAAAAGAGACGGACGCAGGGTAAAAATACGTTTGCTACATTGGAGTGCGTGAAGAGGCAAGTTGTCTGTTGTAGGAATTAAACGTGATCCTACAAAACCCTTAAAGTTGAAATATTAATAATCCCCTGACGATAATAACCCTTAGAATAATGCTGGATTAGTTATCTTAATGACTGATGCAACATTGCTGTGTGGGGATCTTTACGAAGATGTAGTAGGGGGGGGGGAGTAAGTAAAATGACGTCATCTCTATACCCGGAATTAGTGGAAAGAAAATTTTGGCTTGAAGCTGCTTCTGTTTGTCTCGATTACCAGAAAAATACATTATTTTAAGATGAAGTCTGAATGGTTCTATTTTTTGCAAGGCTAACAGAAAATAATAGTTGTTTATCGGGGACCTACCTACGTGCAACTTACCTGTCTTCAGGACCAACTTTTAGGTATATATAGTGTGAGGAGAGTTGATGTACGGAATGATTAAGAGCAATAGTAAATTTCCTTTTTGGAGAAAAAATAATCGTTCTTGCATTTTTTTTACATTATCTTTAGCAATCTATTCAGATGTTCAATGGACAAATACATGTTTTATTAATATATTACTGAATACAAAAATTGTTGGATCAAGTATAACATAAGAGTTGGTCATATAAATAAAGTGTTTGGGAAGTTCCCGTTCAAAATAAATCTTCATAATCTCAACATATAGATATTACGAAGTTGATAATCATTTAGCTTATTGAAGAAATTTAAAATTCAAGCTAGGAGACGAGTTAAGAATTTTCCCAATACGAGTCTGATGTAGTGAAACGTATATAAACAAAACTTTTTTTCTGATCACAAGCGGTGTAATGGCGTTGTGATTATCGAACCAAGCGCATAAGATAAACACAACACGATCTCTTTACATAAATATGTTTTACGAGAAAAATATGGTAAACAAAGGTAGTGAAAATATGTACCCCAACTTAAAACACGAATGGACCGATAAGAAGATAAACTATTTATTTATATACTTCGGTCTTTTGGCATTTACACAGTTCACATATAGGATACACAAAAAACAAAACATTTCCGAAACAAAACATACTAGCAATACACAAACACAAAATACAAATATCAATATCAAAAAATATAAATACGAAACCGAAGTTAATCTGTAGTGTATATTTGATATATTTCAAGAACAAAATAAACATTTTTAACATTCATATTTGAAAGGCTGTTTTCAATAACCAATTAACAAACTAGGCTTTAAAATTAAGACCCTCGTCAGAGCATTTAAAATATACCAAGCTATTGTTTAATGTAAATGTTGGACTCATTAATTATGTGCCATTATCATCATTTTCCTTTTGAGCAATGGATATTTGTTATTATTTAACGATAATATGAATTATTAGGGACATCACAGAGAATATGACTCTAAAAATAAAAATATGCCCCAGAATCAGAGATGTGAGAAAAGGTCTTCCCGCACAGGGAAGAAAATAAGAAGCTAAGTGTCTTCTGTCTTCCCCTGTGTTGCTCGCTTCGCCCACTAGGGGCGCTCAAGCATCTGATTTATCACCATGGCAACCAAGTCGAGCAGACAATGTACGCCCGCGACACTTCAACACGATATAACACATCTTCTCGGCGAAATACTTTAATGGAGTACATTTTTATCGCCCTCCCTGAACCACGGGCGTCCATCTTTGTGAATTATTCGCATTACATGGAAACCGAAATGTTTGAGAGTCGGAATAAGACAGGCTGCAGTACGTACATCAATGGGAGGCAATTCGAGGCGACACTAGCGATGCAGACGGGAGGCGGAGGAACGTTCTCTGGCTTCGAGAGAGGGATTCCCCCATCAATTTCGACGCCTTTGTTTATTTCTACACACTTTTCATAGTGTACAGATTTTTACTAAATATATTTATTAATATAATCAATATAAGGTGCTGAGCCTGGCTTGCAAGCACTGATAAGCCGTAGCACGAGAAAATGGTGACTCGTCACCCCCCGACCCGACGCATGTTGGATTATGGGTCTGATATATATTTATGTATCACATAATTTACCACAATTAGCGTTTTCCATAATGTGTTCTTCTTTCGGTATTCTTGTACATAGGCATATACACGGTATTTTTACATGTTTGTGTTAAAATAATATTTTGTGAATTTTTATGTATTGTCAATTTGTCAAAATATTAGTATTCGCTTTGTCTAAGAAAAAATACGAACAACTTCAGTCAGTGTTGTCATTGACTGGAATGAAACTGCAGACATGCGGCATTCTGGTGTAGCCATAGCTAAAATGTAACGCGTGAGCGCGCTAGCAGTTCTCAATTCTGTCTAAATAGGCTGAAGAGAACAAAATGTGGATAGTAACCGTTGACATTATGTCTCTTTTATGTAAATGTCATAGATATATAACCCCTATAGTAGGCTAGATTAGCAGTCTCCTATACTCCGCACAGGCGCGAGCGTGAGCAAATGAAGAGTCAATCGGCCCATTTCAAGATGGCGATTTGGCGTTTTAATTTATGCTTTTTTATCCCAATAAAGTATTTTACGGATTGTTTGATATGGTTTAGCTTGTGCAGCATGGTATGAACAAACAGAAACAATGCGAAGTCATTGAAAACGGAATTTAGTAATCATTTGGTGTTAAGTTAGTATCTTACCTGTCAACCTGCGGCAATCTGAGAACATATTTAGGCCACAAATCGCTCCCATTGATTAACATGAAACTGGAATTTCAAGATGGCTCTCGTAATTGTCACGGAAGTGGCCACCGACTGCTTATCTAGCCTACTATAGGGGTTATATATATCATGTAATGATGGAATAACGTCAATAAGTTATCGCACAGCAATGATTCATAAGTGAGTATTTGCACATTTAGGCGCACGCCTCGTGGATCGAATACCGTTTATTGTTTGGCTGATTTAAACTAGGAAGCTTCGCAAACGCTTTTTCAGGCGCGTTGTTGGATGAGCGTAATTTTTTTTAAACGAAATAAAGCGTAAAATTGCGATTTTCATGAGAAATAATTTTTCGATTACGCTCAAATTTCACAGAATATATTAATTCATAACATTAAGGTTCTGTGAAAAAATAATTTCAATCGGATAAAGCATGTCGGTGTTATATAGTCTAATAAAAATTTAAAAAATGTAAAATTGCGATTATCATGAGAAATAGTTTTTCGATTCCGCTCAAATTTCACACGAATATATCAATTCATAAAATCAAGGTTCTGTAAAATATCATTACAATCGGATAAAGCGTGTAGATGTTAAAAGTCGAAGAAATGTTTTAAAAATAAAACAAAATGGTAAAATTGCAATTTTATGAGAAATAATTTTTTGATTGCGTTCAAAAACGTGGCAGTTCTAAGTTCAAAGATTTCGAAGGCCTCCAGAAAATTTTATCGCAATTGGAGTATCGATTTAGCCGGAATCGTGTTGACGAACAAACACAAAAAAAACAGGATTTTTTTCTCCAGTGTAGTGAAATGGAATCTTCGCTTCGCTCATCCAAAAATACATCATTTTCCGTTTGATCTTTTAAAACCAAGTTTTCGTCTTCAATTTAAGAAGGAAAGAGCTTGACAGCTACTGTGGGCGTCTAGGTTATATGTGGGTTGAAAATGCGATGTTACGCAACCTCAACTTAAAATATTTGCATTGAATTCGAATATAATTTGAATGTAGATTTGTTACTGTTTAAATTTAATGTAGCCTGCATCTTTTATGGTGACATAATCGGCAGATTTTGAAAAAGGTGTAAGTCGAGGGTAACAAATTGCAAAGAATAAATTTACAATAGAAGCTAGGCCTTTCCTGGAATCATGTATAAATAACCATCGTTGTTTTTATAATAATCTTATGTAACCGTATGGGTGTCAATAAGAACAAGTATATCACTGTTTTTTTTTTAAATTAAGTTAATTTTAAATTTATAATTTAAATAAAACCATGATTATACATTATTTTCTCAATATTTTCTCAACATATGTTAATGTTAATGTTAATGTTAAAGGTATGAAATTATGTTTGACGTAGAAGTTAATCCCCCCCAAATACAATTTTTTTTCTCCAAAACATTAGAAACACAAACCTCTGCAACGAAACATCCCGATTATTACCTAACAACATAATATCTATAACTTTTTGTTATCCCTGTCTTTAAAATGAGCACTACCATATCATATATTTGCACTGCTAATTGTTATATTATGCAAGGCCTATTACATTGGTTTGAATCAATTTTGCAACATAAAAATGATAATATTTCTACAATTTTACATTACAGCGAAACGAATAGATTTCATCAAAACGCACCCTAAGTCTTCAAAAAGGGAACACAATACAAAGCACGTAATTCTATCCCTAGTATCTTCTTGTTTGTACCTATAGATATTTTGATACAACGCATCATTGTTAATAGCTAATTTCGATACTAAATATATAATCCCAAACATTTCAAGCTACTAACAATAGATCAAGATCAAAATACATAATTGAATTCACTGACGAATTCTGTTTAGAGCGCAGAGTTAAAAGTAGCAGGTAAGCCTTCTGAGACATCTACCTAATTCCTCCCATTGTTTCTGCAACTGATCAATAGAAGCTTGTAAGGGGGGAGGGGGGGGGGAGCCCGCGGTATCTGTTACCTATGTTGTTAAGTGCTAATTAGGGCTAAGACGGATCGCCCGGTTGGAACACAATGATGAAAGTGCCACCGACTGCCTGCCTTCACACTCACACAGGGAGGGTGTCGGGTTGTATTCAACTAGGCGAACCAGCCAAAACTGGCCTTGTCAACGTAAATTAACAAGGGAAATTGTCTACACTCCTCGGTTATCACTACGTTATTCATATGTGAATAGAAAAGTATTATTTCAATTTTGTGCTAAGACAGAAAGTGAACAACAATCTAAATAAGAAGGGGATCGAACATAGGTCTCTGTCTTGAAGGTTGTGCTATCCACGCATTGACATAGGTCGTCCGCGGTTAGATCGTGTCCAACCACTTGGTCGTATCACAATCTTACACTAGCTATAAACATGTCCTATGGCTGTAAACAAAACAAAACACTAGAACAAAATGCAAAAATTTTATATTAGATTGGACAATTAATTTGCAAACACAAATTAATAAAATACAACATTTTATACATTTTTTATATATCATTAATAGCGTAAATATTGCATGCCTGTAGATGAAAAACACTAAACATGAATTTAAGTTGGTGGTTTTTAAATGTACAATAAAGTTAGCATGAATAAGTAGTATTGAGGTTCTAGTTCTATAGTTATAATTCTATACCCAACTGTTATATTTTATGTAACTATCATTGTGTAAAATAGCATAATAATATGGGTGGGTGGGAGGGAGGAAGGGACTGCAAGTATAGAGCCTACTTAGTCGACTTGAGTTCTAACTACACATTATAATTCCCTGTAATTGAAAATAGTTAAGCTACCCACCCTACCGCGTATTTGAACAGTCAAGACGTAAACAGCTTAAATATAACAATGTCCTGGTTTCCGAATCACCTGTATCTTATTGACTACGAAGCCACTCCAACAACCAAACAATAACACAAACTAAATCCGTACTAATTACTAATTAGTGTTGAGTTGTTTGTTGTATGATTTAGACGTTGAAACACAATAGAGGAGTAAATCAAATGAATTTCTGCTTTGCTCGTGTTGTATTGCAGTTAATGTTTTGTGTTTGTTTGTTTGTAGTAGCTGTCTAAAAAAATAGTGAGTACAAAACAACATGTTATTCAATTCTTACATTGAAATTCAGATACACCAGGCAGTTTACTTCTAGTGCTATAAGACGTGAACTGGCATACATTACTGGTACACTGGTTTCAACATTTTTTTATTGCACTTAATATGTCTTCAAAAATCTGAACAATAATTATAAAGCTGTGATAAGTCCTATTAATTGGTGAAAATTAACTTTGATAGTTCTTGACATGATATTAAGTTATCAAATCGCATAGGGTTCTATATGGAATGAATGTTTGTCGTGACAATGTACGTGCAGAGTTAATGTTTGGTGTTTGGTCATGTTTGTGGCTCGTGTCTGTAAATAGTATGCTTCAATCAAAAGTCAACAGGGTTCGATTCCTAATTCAGATTTTTAATCTGATTGGACATTAAGTCCAAGCAGTTTGTCTTGGATTTACAACGGTGACTTGGAGCCTCCTAGCACGAACAATATAAATTTTAGAGTTTGTTCAATCGCTTTTTTGATTGGCAGTTGAATTGCGGTGTTCCACTGTCCATACACTGATGCTATATTTCCTATTGCAAATATCGATTTTGGTGTATCGCTCACTTGATATTCATCGGCCTGCAGGTTGCTTGTCGTTGATTAAAGTCCCTATGAATCGTTCTATATAGATGAAGTGGGTGAGACTCTAATAAAATCATCTATTATTGTTAAACAAATTAAATTAAATTCTTCTTACCATCAAAGAGTGAACATTAATTTAGCCGCTACAATAACATAATACTCGATATCCTTCGTAAAGTGACTATAACAAACACACATTCAAACTCAATAGGCCCAGGGGATCGAATCCTGGTCTTCCACTTGCCGGGCGGACACGTATACCGAGCCGGTAACCTAAAAACTTCTGGATTATACTTCAAATGTTATACTTTCGCGGCGCGATGAAAATAAAACATTGACGGGATGTTTCATGGCGTATTAGTGGCGAATAGTTTTCAAATGTAGATTGTTGATATATTATACATTTGAATTTCGGCAATCTTGTCTGAAGGTAATACAATGAATTTTCATAGGTTTAATCATGTAAAAGAGACTTTATAAAATCCATTGTAAATAATTTTACACGTCACACCTGTGGTAACGCATGGTAAGGTTTCACACGTTTAAAAGAATTACACATTATTAAAAAAAAATCAAGAATTAAATAATGTTTTGGATTAATACCTAAGAATTCAGTTGCCTACCTGAAAGTTGTAACCCTCACATATGTGAGCAGCACTGCGCATTGCGCACTGCCCAACCAGTATCGCGTCGAACCGCGCAGCCTCCAGAATCTTCCGAGTTCTGTAAGAGAATTTGTTTTTCCATAAAGATAATAGATTTAAGAGCAAACTGTTGCACTAAGACCCAAGTCTCAATTTGTCAGAAAATACAAATAAAACAAATGTTGGCAAAGTTTTTCCTGGCGTCAAGCCAAGAAGACAAATTATGTGTTACAGGTCACTTTTAATTTGCTGCGATGGCTTTGTTGTTACGTGAATAATTCATGGGGATGGTTAATTAATTATTTTCATGACTTATTTTGAATAACACTTCAGTCACGGATAATCGCTTGGCATGTAGTCTTCTTCTGGTGAAATCTACCATCAGGCCTCTTCGCGTACACTTTTTACAGTCGCGCTGATGGATGAGCTTTTTTAAAAAATGTTTTTGTTTAATGATTACATGATAACGTTTTTATGTGAAATCTCATTTCTTTTTCAATATAGTAACTTGATATTACTTGTTAATTATACACCTGTAAAGTAATATTAAAAACCATTATTTCTATGACTTTTGACCACCTTTTTCAACTTTTCTTTCCAAAGGCATTACATCACCATAATCTTTCTGTCAATTGGATGAGCGTTGCGAGCGTAGCGAGCGAAGCGAAGATTTCATTTCACTACACTGGAGAAAAAAATTCGGAATGTTTTTTTTCTTTTATTTTTCTTTAGTTTTGTCTGTTTGTTAACACGATTCCGTCTAAACCGATACTCCAATTGCGATGAAATTTTATGGAGGCTTTCGAAATCTCTGAACCAAGAACTGCCACGTTTTTGAGCGCAATCGAAAAATTATTTCTCATCAAAAACGCAATTTTACGATTATTTTTTATTTTTAAAAAATTTCTTCAGCTTATAACACCTACATGCTTTATTTGATTTTAATGATTTTTTCACAGAACAATAATTTTATGAATTTAGGTATTCGTGTGCAATTTGAGCGCAATCAAAAAACTATTTCTCATGAAAATCGAAATTTTACGTTTTTTTTAATTTTTTAAAACAATTCTTTGACTTATAACACCTACATGCTTTATCCTATTGTAATGATTTTTTCACAGAACCTTAATTTTATGAATAAATATATTCGTGTAAAATTTGTGCGCAATCGAATAATTATTTCTTATGAAAATTTTAATATACGATTTTTTTCCTTTTTTAAAATTACGATTAATTAAAAAAAAATAAAGTTAATCTTTCATTTAATTTAAGTTAATTTTTCATTTAATTTAATTTAATTTTAAAAAAATCTTCAACTAAGTAATGATTTTTCCATAGAACAACAGAAAATCCGCATAACACATGGCAGCTCAATGCACCAATTACGCTCATCCAACAACGCGGCGGGACTTAAGCGTTTCCCTAGTGTAAAATATGAACGTTGTAGCCCCACCCGTTTGGTCAGAATCGGCCCAAAAATCACGATAATATCGCATTAAAAACCGGGGGGGAAAACTCTAAAAGTACGATTTCTATGAGAAACATTTCTTCAAATGTCTCTAATATCCTAACATATAAAAGTTCAGTGATTTTAAACGTTTACATAAAGTTTCATCAAGTTCGGAGTAGCCGTTTGCCAAATACTACGAACATATTTGATCTTGTTTCTTGTACCCAAAAACGTGGCAAGTCAAAGTTCAGTGATTTCGAAAGTCCCTTCAAATTCTCATTAGATCAAATATGCCGTTTGCGCGGTAGAGCGCGATCAACCAGACAAGAATAAACACCCGAGCTAATTTTTTGGGGGGTCAGTGAAAATGAAGTCTTCGCGTCGCTCATCCAATAAAATATCACCAGTAGGGGTGTGCGAGTACCCGAAAATTCGAGTCTAGTACCAAAAGAATATTTAATGCATTGTTGTAATATTACTATTTCAAATATTTACTTAAATGTAGTTCATTGTTGTGTCTGCATCTATGTAATTAGATTTATTAGTGTCCTCCTTTGTAAATCAGTTTTTATAATGAATAGGATAGACGTTAAATAAATAAAAATAAATAAATAAATAAATAAATAAATAATAAATCAAAGACTCAACTCGAACCGATTATTTGCAACTCAAAATAAAGTATCGAAATAATAATGATTTTGGTGGAGGTGCCGGGTAGCCTAAAGTAAATTCGTCCCTATTTTTACACATGATGGGTGCCGGGTCATTCAAAACGCAAGTGTGAAGACAAATATTGTTATGCATTTTTGGACCTACCTTACCAATTTATTTATTTATTTTTAACGTATATCATCCTATTCAGTTTTAAAAAAACTGATTCACAAAGGAGGACAACAATTTATTTTAAAGTAGTCTTTTTCTACAATTTTTCTATTTTTGAACTTCTTTTGTCA
Source organism: Sweltsa coloradensis (assembly GCA_024449915.1). NCBI lineage: Eukaryota > Metazoa > Arthropoda > Insecta > Plecoptera > Chloroperlidae > Sweltsa > Sweltsa coloradensis. The sequence continues at coordinate 122,421 of JAMZAV010000246.1, read as the reverse complement.
CAATAACAGTTTAATATATTCATAGAAAACTTTTTTATGTTTTATCAATAACTAGATAATTGTCATAGTCTAGACCTAATAACGTTCGTACTTGATCTTTAAAATTCCCTGGAGAGAGAGATTACATTTTAAAAACAATTGGATGTTACTGTCATCACTTTTGGAGCCTCAATACAAAACTTACATCAATAAATAACATAAAGTGTTTATTTATTTATTTATTTATTTATTTATTTGTTTGTCAATATATCGTTAACAGGGCAGAGCCCCACCAGTAACGTATAATAAAAACATAGACACATGTACAAACATAGGTACATGCAAAACATAACTCAAAAATGACAAATACACAGGAACATTGTACAAACATATAAAAGAAAGAAAAAAAAGAAAAGAAACATGACAGTAAAAGTCAAGTCATCTTAAAATTAAATTAAATTAAAATTTACACATAATCACGAATTGCTTTCTTGAAAGAAGCCAAGGACACATTTAATGGATCTAGCTCTGACGGAGCTAGATCATTGTAAACTTCCTGAATACGATTCAGGCAAGTGTTACGAAAAACATCTATACGGCATTTTGGTAAAACATACATGCCCCTTTGCCTAGTCGCTCTAGAAGGTACACGGAAGTTTATCTTGTCCAACAAGTTATTATCAGTAAAGCAATTGTGTATGATCTTGTAAAGAAATACAAGATCAGTGACGTTACGCGTTATACACGTTATACATAATATTGTAAGTATAGTCCAAGAGTTATATTGAAATAAATAATCTAAGTACTCTGATTCGAATTCGGACTCGACAAAAAATCAGGACTCGCTTACTCTAATCACATTGGTCACACTTGGTCACTTTTGCAGTATGAATGAAGAACGAGTACGTAATACTAAGACAGGGGAGGTACACTTGTCGGTAATGTGCATTATAGTAATGTCAATTGCCAGATTAGTTGTAGTGAGTATTCGTTGATTTTTTTTTTTAAAAAATATATCAGGATATTTAAAAGGTTTTCATGTTATCACTTCAATACAAAATGGAAGAGTAGACTGGTGCACTTGACGAAGTTAGCTACATCATATTGTCGACAACCAAATTTTAATAAAATGTTCAATAAAAAGTATGTCTGGATACACAAAATAAGAAATTGAATTAAAAAATCGCATACGCCATTAAGAACTTTATATTGTGTAAAATGTATTTTTAGGTGGCGTAGCGCGTAGAATAACGCATAGGTAGAATATTTGGGTACATTACGAACCTGATCTTCGGGTAAAAATAATTGGATGGGCGAAGCGAAGACTTCATTTTCACCGACCCCCCAAAAAAATTAGCTCGATTTTTTTTTTGTATTTTTGTCTGTTTGTTTGTTCTCTACTGGAAAACGGCATATTCTATCTTGATGAAAATTAGTGGGGACCTTCGAAATCTCTAAACTTAGACCTGCCACGTTTTTGGGTACAATCGAAGAAATATTTATTATGAATATCGTACTTTAACGATTTTTTTCGATTTTTAGTGCGATATTTTCGTGACATTTGTGCCGATTCTGACCAAACGGGTGGGGCTACAACGTTCATATTTAACATGGAAAAGTTACCCAGAATCCATAGAAATAAAGGTTTTAATATAAGTTTTTTGAGGTATATAATATTAATTAACAAGTAACAATAGAAACTTGGCAACAATCACCTACAATGCTTTCAAAAGCACTTGCAAAATTGAAGAGATCCCACGCAAACTAAAAACTAACAAAAAAGCTCATCCATCGACGCGACTAAAAAAGCGTTTGCGAAGCTTCCTAGTAATGCATAATTTAGTTTTGAGGGAATGGTGGAGGTGCCGGTTCAGACATGACATGAGTGCTCGGATACAAGATAACGTGACTGATTGTTTGAGGCAATGTCGAAATTAATTCGTCGGTTTCGTTCGATTTGGCGACATTTTTGTCCATTCCTAAATGTAGTGTGGACTGGAATACACTAGGCAGTTCATATGTACAAGTTATCTAGTAGGCAGTGTTTAGAGATGTTGTTGATACTAGGAAAACGCTAAAGTCCCGCCGCGTTGATGGATGAGCGTTTTTTTTGTAAGTTTTTTTTGCGTTTTGTGCGTTTGTTTGCACTTTTCCTTTGCAAGTGCTTTTTGAATGCATTGTGGAGGTGATTGTTGTCAAGTTTCTATTGTTATTTGTTAATTGGTATTATAAACTTCAAAAACTCATATTAAAACCTTTATTTCTGTAGATTCTGACTAATTTTTTCAACTTTTTCTTTCAAAAGGTACTACATCACCATAACCTTAATGTCCATGTGAAATCTGAACGTTGTAGCCCTACCCGTTTGGTCAGAATCGGCCCAAATGTGACGAAAATATCGCACTAAAAATTGAAAAACTAATATTAAAACCTTTATTTCTATGGATTCTAGCTAACTTTTTCAACTTTTTCTTTCAAAAGGTACTACATCACCATAATCTTAATGTCCATGTGAAATATGAACGTTCTAGCCCCACCCGTTTGGTCAGAATCGGCCCAAATGTCACGAAAATATCGCACTAAAAATCGAAAAAAATCGTAAAAGTACGATATTCATGAGAAATATTTCTTCGATTGTACCCAAAAACAATACACCTCTAAGTTCAGAGAAAACAAAGGTCCGGTCAAATTTTCATCAAGATCGCATATGCCGTTTGCCCGGAATCGAGCGAACAAACAGACGGAAAAACAAAAAAAAAAACAAAAAAACAAAAAAAAAAAAAAAACACCCGAGCTAAATTTTTTGGGGGGTCAGTGAAATTGAAGTCTTCGCTTCCGCTCGCTACGCTCATCCAAAAAGAAATGAATGTTGTTATTGTGTAAAATGGTGTCTTCTCGAATGTTGGAAATATAATTGAAATAAAAGATTAAATAGTTAATACGCATTACAATATGCAGAGGGCATTATTTTTTCCTTGAAATTGCAATTAATTCGTAAAAACTTCGTAGTTCCAATTTGTGACCTGTCGTAATTTTATACAGCAAATATGCAAAATAAAATTAAGACTTAATTGGTACATGCATTGGCGGAAAATTAAATTGTAGGATTCTTCTTTTTTAAAATTCATTATCTGTTTTAACATGCGTCATTTTAACGGCCGTTTATGCCTACCCAACCCTACCTGAATCCGAACCCGACCCTATTGTCTATACATATATCCGGTCTACCATTTTGATATTAATAACGTTTCTATACGAATGAATAAAGGAGAACCAAAAAGATAAGTATCAAAATAATGGGGACAAAATGTAGATACTAGTATATACGGAATTGTGTTTTTTTTATCCTGAATTTGCAGGATTACGATATCGTAAATAGAGGATGAAAGTTGAATTCCTTCACAAAATAGAAAGTTATCAATTAATAATTATTTCCTAGTGATATAAAAAAGAACTGAACTGAAAGTTTATTTTTCGTTTCTTTAAATGAATACGAATTTAGTTCCTTTGAGGTCCTTTAGGTTTTAAAATTTACATTTATCTATTAATAATCGTATATAATTTTTACAAAGAAAAATCAACAAGTAACCTCGCTAAAAATTAAAATAAGTTCAAAGGACAAGACTAATTTTAGGTTTAAATTTCAGTTAAAAAAATGTAAACACTGGTATAAATTGTTTTGTTTTTTTAAATCCTGAATTTGCTGGGAATACGACAGCGTAAATAGCTGTAAGATGAAATTACCCACAAAATAGAAAGTTCTCAATTTATAATTATTTCCTTGTGATATAAAAAAAAAAACGCGTTCCTAAAAAAAATCAATATAATCGGGTCGACAATGTATACTTCACAAATCACAACCATGCTCCACAACAGTATCTCCGAGCTCGCTTACAGCCGCCCACCCGCTAAAACTCGACGTTGCTCAACTCGGACTCAAACTTTACCAGCCGAGCTGCCGAGACCAGTCAATACGACCCGCTTTGCAACTACCAATATGCTCGCCAGGTGGCAGTGGCTCCCGCGCGCTCTTTCCCGAGCACTTAGTTGCGGTTTCACTCGATAGAGAGCGTTGGGGTTGAACAAGGGGCGAGAATGAGCGGGAGGGTGGGGATTCGACCTAGGGAAGGGAAGGAAATACGCATTTGAATACTAGCATCAGACGTTAGAAATGAAACGACTGACCATACTTTTATCTTGGCCAATATCCACGTGATATTCACACTGAACTAAAAATGAACACAAGATCACACGCTCAAATCAAGGAAACGTATTACTTAAAATGTTATGTGTTCGTTCTTTTCACTCCGGCCTTCGTAGTATTGTTTTGAATTTAAGGGCCTCGTACGATGTAATGTAAGGGGTTGTTTTTGGCATCTGTATTTAATGGCTTAGGATTTCAATGTATTTTACGAACAAATATCAAAACCAGACTTTCCATTTCAGTGAATGGTTTATGTGTTTTTGAGTCCCTTAAAAGTAGCCATGTACAGTCTTGTGCTTGGTAATAGACCTTGCCATAAAAAGTGATCTTATGCTTAGATTGAACCGGAAGTGACGTTCGCTAAGAGAAATACATTTAAAGTTAAACATTTCTCTTAAATAGTATACTTTAGTTATAATAATTGACATATTTTCTTTCATTAAGTGAGGACGATTAAACAAGTTACCGACGAATTTTCAATTATTAATAAATTTCGTCCGAAAATTTAAATTGACGGCCAGTGCATTTCGTCTTATTAAATATATTAGTTTTCACAACGGCTTCGAAACTGTCCATTATATTTCAATTAATTGAGTGTGTCAAAAGAAGTATCACTAAAACAATTCGTACACAACTACCAATTCAATGTTAATGGTTTATGTTGTGGACGAATAAAAATATCAAACCAAATACAAAAATTTTTAAACAAAACGGCAGCCAAGCTCTCCTTCAAAAGTCTTCGGCTGTGAATGCTGTGAGATATAGAAGTTGAGCCAATAAGCTTTTTATTCTTTCTCCCTAGTTTCGCTTTGAAAAGAAGTAAGATCATTTCGCCTGTTGACGAGCGCCAAGCCAACGATTTTTGTGGTAAAAAAGTAAAATTTTTAAACTCGAAATCATAAAAAAATTCTTGGCCATGAACCAAATTCAATGGCCAAGCCATTTTTTTATTTCTAGTTTAAAAATTTTGCTTTTTTACCACAAAAATCGTTGGCTTGGCACTCGTCAACAGGCGAAATGATCTTAATTATTTTCAAAGCGAAACTAGGGAGGAATAAAAAGCTTGGCTCAACTTCTATTTCTCACAGCATTCACAGCCGAAGACTTTTGAAGGAGAGCTTGGCTGCCGTTTTTTTTTTTTACAAATTTTTGTATTTGGTTGGAAATTACATCTTTTTGTTGTTGGTTTGCTATCAAGGTGTGAATGATGGACTTTAAATGATTAAATTTGTTAAGTTCAAAGTTGTTTTTTGACATTTTTGGGCCCACGGTCCCCCCAAAGATACCCCTTGTGTTAAAAGCACTAGATACTTATAATGGTTAAGAGCATGTTTAATTTCCAGCTTGTACAATTTACTACACCTGAGTAATTACGCGTTTTGATTTTGATTTTGATTTTCCCCGGTCCCACTTGCCCGGTTTTGGTTATATGAGGTACATCTGAGTGTGGCCCAAGTTTCAAAGTTCTAAGATGAACCGTATTCTCAGTACAGCGTAGTATTCATAAGAGTACGGAATTACCTACTTTTGATAATTTTGATTTTCTCCGGTACCCGTTACCCAATTTTGCTTTCCATATTCAAAAGTGATAACAAATGAGAGATATCAAAATGTATTCCACGTTTGAAACATCTCAGTTGTAGAGTTTTCTTTGAATGATTCATTTCTTAAAGTTCAGATATGTTTTTTTGACATTTTTGGGCCCATGGTCGTCCTCAAATTTAGCCCCTTGTGTTTTGGACGCAAGATATTTATAATGGTTAATAGCATGTTTAATTTCAAGTTTGTACAAATTATCACGCCTTGGTAATTACGCGTTTTGATAATCATCCAAATTTTGATTTTCTCCGGTCCCTGTTACCCGATTTTGGTTTTGAAAGCAAAAGTCACTGCGTCTGAAGTACATCTAAGTGTGATCCAAGTTTCATACTTCTAAGATTAACCGTTTTCTCTGTAGGATAAATTAATCTCCGCAGAGAACTCCTAGTAGCCAGCCAGCCAGCCACCCACCCACCCAGCCAGCCGAAAGGAATTTGACGATGTTGAGAGCCTTTTTAAACACAGAACGAGTTGTCGGATCGGGTTGATTTTTTTTTGGTATGTCATGGACCACATACCAGGTCATATACCGAGTTTCAAGATTGTAACTCTTTCGGGGCGGCGTGTGCAGATAGCTGAAAACCCCCCAACTCTGGTAGCTGTATATAGGGCTGGAGTTCGTGTCGCCTAAGCAGTCGCATGCGCTTGTCTGCCGGGCGACAACCGTCGCCCTAGATAAAGCAACCTCAACATTTACTTTTTCAAAATTGAGATGTGGGTAAAACTGAGCTAAAATATTTATACTACTGGGTAATGATGGGCTATGGTACTCATATGCCGCCACACTGTAATGGAATATCTCTACCTTTAGCATATTATTACCTAAGTAAAAATAGAATAGCTGATTATTACGCGCGTAGTACTTTCCAGCGGCCAGTTATTACCTACCCTGGTATATTACTACCTAGCATTTAACAAAGAGAAGGTAAAATCAAGCTATCACAGGAATACTACTACACTTCATCCGTTACCTCGTTGACTGCGATCAAGTGACTGCGGTGTTAAGTATAGGGTGGTACCAAAGTTAAGCACTAACATGATATTTTGAATAACATCAATGCTATAAAGTTTATTTCCTTGTTATTAATGACGAACACGAAAAAACTTGCAATGAAAGTTTAAAAAAACTACACAATGTATAAAAACGTAAATGACATGGTAATGAACGGTAAAAATCAGCCGGCATGTCATTACTTTATTATAATATGTAACGTCGTTGTTATGAATGACATACTCTTAACACTTGCAAAAGGAAACCGGATAACAATACTATTATAAATTATTATGTAACGTTGTTGCAATGAATGACAGACACTTATAACCAGTAATTAGGTTATAAAACAACAACTGTATAATGTATAGGTCAACACTGTGTAACACAAGGAACGGTAAAGATCAGCTGGCATAACAACAACCTTCCTTACAAGTTTTATTTGTCTCTTCTTCATAACAACGAAGTAACATATAATAGTATTAATATACCAGCTGATCCTTACCGTTGCTTCTTATAATTATAACATTATTAATTGGTTGTTAAATAACCTTACTTACAAGTTTTATTTGTCTCTCCTTCATAACAACGAAGGTACCTATAATAGTTATAATATACTGGCTGATCTTTACCGTTGCATATGATATATCTGGCTTTTTTTCTAAAATAATTTTGTAACACCCTATACTTAACACAAGTTTAGATTTAACGGACCAATTCAAATGTAATTATATTCTGGCTTAGTATTACCCTTTCCTGTGTGTAGGTCTAGGTTAAAATATACTTCCCTGCGTAATAATATTATAGCTCCGTTTTACCTATGAGTAAAGCTGGGCTAGCTCAGTTTTACTAGTGGTAAACCGGTGCTAAAATATTTATACTACTGGGTAATGATGGGCTATCGTACTCATATGCCGCCACACCGGGTAGAAGTTAAATAATTTTATTGTTATGAGATGACAAATAAGTTGAAAATGGACGAGCAGAAAATTTCATTGAAATGTACATACATTCCTAATTAATTATGTTTTGAACTTTAATTAAGTGTTGACTTTGATTATATAGTTGATCATAAAAATGGTAAAATAACGTAGATTTAATTTCACATTTTTCATGGGCATTTTTTTTCTTCACTTATTTGGTTCATGTGCGTATGCTCTACAGAATTTAGAAAAAAATCTTTTTAAAAGCGTCTTTCATAAACACATTTTTTTAACTTTTGGTATATGTTTGTGCAACATTTTCAATTCCAAATATGGATTTGTCAGATGAGCAACATTCACAATAACAACTACCATATTGTTGATGAAATATGTTTTGTGAAAATATTAAAGAATATTATAATATTAAGAAAATTGATTTGCTTCCGGGTGATTAACTTTATAACATGATGTTGACAAGTTAAGTTTTGGCTCCTCTGTTTGGGGTCAAAGTTTACACTTATCCACTTATCTCAATTATAGTTCCATTCGATTAGACAAATCCGTGACCCATTTCTTTGGAAACGATAATAGCACACAAATCCGCGTCAAGTTTCGCAGTTACCAAATAAATGGATTGGCGAAAACGTCTTAAACAGGAAGACGCTGTAGCATTTGCAAAGTGTCACCACCAGGAGTATCCAGCGTGACGGGCGACAGTTTCTTTCGCGCCAGGCGGAAGCTGGAGTTGAAAGCACCACTCAATCAAAACCGGAAGTATACAAAACATTTCCATATTCGTCCGCCCCGATAATGACGGCTGAGAAGAGATGTTGTAATGTACATATACATCACAAACGACGAGATGTCGATACTCGTGTTGTGAGGAATGACGACCAAGTACACTTTGTTAATAAATTCTCTCGAATATCGAAAATAAAACATTTTAAAAATTGCTGTTAGCAAAAAAATGCTTATGTTTAATAACGACGAATCGTCCTTTGTTACAATAATTTGTAAAAATTTTCTATGTCTAACCAAATCATCTACAATCAAAAGACATCCACTTAAATTAAATATTTTTGTCGTACATTTAGAGAAGAATTGATGAGAAACACGAAAATATTAGAATTTTACAAACAATAATTTAAATAAGTTATCAATATTTTTAATTGGCAACGTCTGTATGAATGCATCTGGGAGAAAAATAAATATTCGGGATGTATGCAAGACAATAGTTATGATAAATATTTTAAATAAAACAAATAAGGTAAATTTTATGTAATTACACAATCAAAATTAATTGTTTAAAAAATGTTTTGAAGCAACGATTAGCATGTCAATGTAATAAACATTACACGTTCCAACACAAGATAAACATATACACATTTTAATAATAATTTAATATTGATCGTCCACTTCGAGAATTTAAAAATGCTTTTCGTAGGCCCTACTATGTATTGATACCTTAATATTTTTAATTTGTGGTTTGACAAGTTTATAATGTTAATATTTAATAAAATTCAGAAATTAAAAAATCCATCTCGATCGGGGAAGATAAAAATGTTAACAATTTCACCTACGGGAGTGTTTCCCGACTATCCAGATCGAGAGAGTTTATAATGGTCTGATACTTAAATACCTTTCAGGGGTCTTTAATAAATACTAACTACAACTTATTATTTTTATCAATCCCTGTTGCATAAAAATCCCTGAAAGGGATCGAAATAACACACCATTAAAAATAAAATACTAGCGTATGAAGTAGTCCTAATGGTCCTATTACAACATTTATGTGCATGTGCTATATAAGATTATTTTATACAATAATTATTTTAATGGTATTCAATAAACAATCGGGCCGTTCACAGCAACACTTTAAAACGATATAATTTTGGAACAAAATATTTTTGTACGCATAATATTTTCAGACAAAATTGATTATTGTAACCCCGTAAATTGTTTTTAAACTAAATCCAAGATAAAATGCGATTTTGAAATGTTAAGTAAAACTTGGGGAATATTAATTTAATTTTCAACGTAGAAACCTCAGTTCGCGTTACAATCTTCAACGTAAACGCCCTCCTTCTCGCCCTGACAACTTTAGTGAATGAGGTGTTATCACAAGTGTGGCCTATCTGACAGTACCAGCGATCTCTTTGGTGAAGGCGGCAATCAACAAAGATGATTTATAGTGGCTTTCTAATCTTTCCTTCTTCCTATCCAGATAAATTGAATGAAAACCTCCCTAGTAGCCTTCCCTGAGAGCGACAAGGACAGAGCGTGCAATCTCCAATGGGTCGGAGAGAGGTGGGCCTATGTGTGCTTAGAAGAGATATGCATATCATTTACAAGGGATGAGGGAGAGGGAAGGTCAGCCTTGCGTCATCATAAGGCTAATAAACAGCATCGTAAAAGTGATATATGAAGATATGTCAAAGGAAAGTGGAAGAAGGCGCGAGCGTGGCTGGTGTAATATAGCCAGGGTACCAACAACTAGCCACTATAAGACATATACTGTCTAGAGGAAACCTAAGTGACATAATGAACAGCTTGTTAGTCGAAGTAGCAGATTGTGACTATCAACTTCGATTATTATCGATTGGTTTAACAGATGGCTGCCATATTTTAATCTTTGAATTGGCTTGTATTTTTCGAGCAATACAATGTAGATATTACAGTCAATGTGAATACTTTATTATTCAATTCAATATGTACTTAAAAACTTTTTCCACTTTTGAATATGAATACTAAAGTTTGTGCATACAAATGTACTGCTTATGTTTTTATTTCTATTTATTTCATGATTAAATGATTTTTAATGACACCACATAATTTACGAATTTAAATTTAAAAACCTTATATTTTGACAAATTATAACTTGTTCAATTTGATAGGCACGTAGCGAGCGAAGCGAATACTCAGTCTGACTGTGAGACTACACGTCAAAAATGTTAAGTTTGTTTTGTAACTGTGTGTGTTTGCGGTTATATAATACGAAAGTTTATTTACATGTTTTGTTAAAAAAAAAAATTGTTATTGCATCATATAAATGTTGACAGTGGATATAATAAGATGTATTTCTAGAGTTAGTAAGTTAAAATTGAGACCGCTTGTTCCATTAAATCATCATTAAATCATGGTGGCTTTATATATAACACAGTAGTTGAGTCAGTTAGACCATTAGTCAATAATTGTTGCATCTAGTCGGCGAGACATATTTTGCAAGTCTTTCCACACCGGAGTTCACCAAACAAGGGTATCAACTGGTCAGCGGCCATATTGGATATTGCGGCACTAGAGTCCGCGCTCAACTTTTTCACCCCTTCGACCGCTCGGAGAGGACGGGGTCGGATCGAGGGCCGGGGAGGGGTGGGGGGAGGGGGACACCCCCAGCGTCAAAGTACTTTATGCAAATAAGTGACTGGTTCTAGTCCGAGGCAAAGTCCAGATCGAAAAATCAATAGGTTGCTATACGCGACCAATTAAAATGGCACATGTATGACGCATTGTTTGAACTAGAAGTTTCGTATACATTTGCTTTATAAGAATGCAAACTTATGTAAATATATTTAAATTGTGTACATTCATTGATGTTTGAAAGCTTTTACAATGAACCAATCACGCATTAGGCAATGAAGCTGAAACACATGCGATATGAAAACATTTCAAACTTAAAAAAGAAAATAAATAGTGCAAGTATTATTTCTCGATTTGGTTAATCGGGAAACACTCCCGTGGGTGTAATTATTTTTATTTACTACAATTCAGAAATTAAAAAAGTGGGAGATCCGTGGTTCGATTCCCGGTTGGGGCGGACTTTTTTAATTTCTGAATTGTAGTAAATAAAAATAGTGCAAGTATTCTTAGAATGCAGATTTTGACGTACCGGTACATACTCTTTCTTAAAGGGGCTAAAAAAAAACAAAAATTATTTTTTACCACATGATCTATAGCACAATACTACACTTAAATGACCGTTTAAAAAATAAAATCTTGACACTGTGATTTAACACGATTTTTTTTATTTTTTTGATCCAGAAATTGGCAAAAATTGGTGTTTTGGAAAATTTCCTAAATCGGCTTTAACCTGCTTCTTTTTTGGTCCACATAGATACTAGAGCATAGTACCAATCTAAAATGCCCCTTTACAACATTGTGTCTTGAAACTGTGCCCAAATATACCCTCAAACACGCAAAAATATGCATTCCAAAATCACACCCCATCTTGGTAATCAGCATAATTTGACCAAACTACTTGCCCAAATTACAAAACAAAATATAGAGAATTTACAGAAAAGGCTGTCGAGTACGTCAATAATGGCCAATATTTTTTTGGATCAAAATCCTTCAAGGTCACGGGGCATAAAGATCGTCCCCATGTTATTTCTTATGGGAGATTTTTGCCGATGGGACCTAGCTCGAAAAATGTCATGTTTGACAATTTTTTGGGAGGTCATGGTGGCCCCAATAATTTTTCTGTTAGTTGCTAAATTCATAACTAGTTAGCCTGAATGAAATATATTTTTTGAGTTTAGCGGTTAAATACCCCTTTAATACAAAAATCTGCTTTGGAATAGCGGTAAGAAATATTTTAATTTGATAATTTATCACCCACCCATAAAAAGCCTACTAATTACTGGTTAGTGTAATGGTAATAAAGTGAAAATAAAAAACTAAATTGTTTCATAGTGTCCAATGGCCGTATCGTCCAAGGTGTCAAGCTTTTATAATTTTTTATTCTAATAATTATTGTTGTAACTTAACTACAAGTTACTGCATACGAAGCAGTTTTGCTATTATAAGTTTGTATATATTAGTAGTCAAATTTTCTGCATAATTTGAAGTCAGTGACCAATTACTAATATAGTGAACGCGGGTTCGGATGAGTTCCCTATATAGTGAAAACAAAAACAACGTATCAATTTCGTTCTCTTCATCAACTTTATAGAAAAGTTTACAAATTCAGAATTAATCTACTTGTACTTGTAGAGTTTGGTACCATACAAAAGCTAGAACTTTCTCTGCACGATGGAGCGTTTTGTGGCTTCTGTGTTAGGGGGCGGAGGGGTGGGGGGGGGGGTAGTTTCATCATTCGTTACTTGGTCACCCAACACTTATCAAGATGTCCTCCATAGCCCTCAACGGCTCCAACTTCATCCCGAACGTCAGTCAAAGCCTAACCGAAAACAATGCCTTGTCCGGCTGGCCATTTCATCCCCTATCTTCCTTCCTCCTTCCTTATCTCCAGTCCGAGCCGAGTCACCCAGACGCCGTTTCCGTTGTCCGTCTTTGTCTATTAACTACTCGCAGTGATCTCAACTGAATCTTGGGCCTTCTAAGGCGACGAGTTAGTAAGTAGACTTTACTAAGTGTGAATTTCGAGTTGAAGTTACTATTTGTAATAAATTAGTTCTTTTAAAAATAACGTTTAATTAGTATTGTTCCTGCCAGAAAGATTGCCGATAGATGTGGCTCAGAGATTGTGCACGTATTTATTTAAGTCTCATCTTGAAGCTCAATAAACAAATTAGTAAGTTTTTAAGTTTTTTTTTATTGCAAATCACTATTATATCAAAACCCAATGAATCGATGTCATTCGACATTGAAACATTATTTAAAAATTAACGGACGATGTCGGATGCCTACACTATTGTATTATTTAAATAACTTATACTTCCGAGTACGTTTATCTTGTTCTTTCAAATGATCGAATCGTTTGCCATTAATATTTTTTAACTGTGTTTTGAAGGATAAGTGTAAATACACTAGAGAAATATAAGAAAATAAACATTTGCTATGTTTTCTACAGTCAATGAAAGTATAAAAGGATTTAAATTCTTGTTCAATTATTTAAATTATATTTTACTACCCGTTTTAAGAATACGCTTATACAAGAAAATCATGCAACTACCAGCAGATATGTAGCCCCAGCTCTCAATTCGCCTCTCTCTCTCTCTCTCTCTCTCTCTTTCATTCTCTCCCTCTCTGTAAGTCTTTTCATTTCTTCATATCATCTCGTCCCATATCCTGGATTATCTAGGCATCCAATCTTGGTCTACCTCTATCATTTTTCTTCCACAAATGTACAGCGGATTATTCTTCAGCGCATGTCTTGCCCCGAAAGAGACCCAAGTAAATGATACCATTCTTTGGTTTACATTTTGGTATCTTTATGTATGTATTTATTTCTAATTCTAGTAAAAAATAAAATAAATAACTTAAATACATATTTAACTTATGTCTCATTACATATATGTTGGAAATATATATTTTATGTCAGAACTTTTATGTTGTAGCTTTATAAAGATCGTTTCTATGTCACTAGAGTCATATTATAGTGACTTTTTCCCTACAGTGTGAATTATTTTCACAAAGTATAAAGCGCCTGGCAATATCATTGATGACGTTGACCACAACTTGGCTAGGTACACATCGAAAGATGCAAGCTTTAGGCTGAAATAACGACACGTCATGTTCATGTCAAGAACTAATTTAATCTTTAAGCAATATCAAACCGAGTGAGTTTTTATTCTATAATTACTCGTAAAACGTATATTTGAATGTTTAAAAGCATGTTGATCTAAGTTGTAAGGAAAGTCGTAACTAAACCCGCAAACCGCAAATGGAAACCGGTTTTCACACGGAATAACTTAATTTTCTCTATAGTTATTTTTGTTATTGTAGGTACATGCCTCACGATACAACACAATTGTTAATTTGATTTTATTACATGTCACTATATTTTAAATTTTATTGTGTTTGTTATTGTCCTACTTTGTTTTATCAGTTTTTATAACTAAATAGACGACGTTAAATAAATAAATTAATACATAAATTAATAGAACGTATAGTGAGCTTGACTAGCACACTAGTTAAAAACTGTATTGCTAGACACAGCTATCTCTTTATCTCTACTCCTATCTCTATTCCTTCTTTTCTTCTTCGTCATCCAAGTCTTGTTAACCATCCCTCGTTACCCCATCATCCTTTCCTTCGTTGTTCGTCCATAATCATTGTCTCACGAAATCATATTCGATAAAGAAGTCACTAAAGTTCCGAAGACGAAAACAGATCCGAGCTCTCCTCTTTCACAGAAGCCTAAATACCCTACTACACGGTCGTATTACTCGCTCTCTGATCTTCTAAGATAATATTAAGAAAGCCTTTGGGAACATCTCGGGTATATAGAACCAGCCAGGCAGACCTTTCTCCCACAACGAGGGACCTTAATTAACTTTTGATTATTCCATTTTTCTTGGCCTCCTTCGGGTATTAAGGCCTGTTAGTGTGGTGGTTAGCCTATCTCCTCGTGCACTTGATTAAGCTCCTCGTCCTCGGACTTAGCAGCCCTGGCAACCGTTGTTAGGGGTAGTTAGGGGTTGCAGGGGTGGGGAGGGGAGATGGGATGGGATGGACAGTTACATTAACCGCTTACAGTCCACACCAATGGCCGAAAATATTGATCATCAGTTAGCATTTATAGCGGCGTTATTTGGTGTACTACTAAGGTACAGTCCAAGGCTTTATTTTAAACCAAGTTCTGTGTATTATCTCCAATGATTACAATTGTATTTGTTTATATGACTATTTTGTCAACAGAAAAGTTTAATACTAATGTAATATGAGTGCATTGTTAATAGACAACATGCATGAGTAAAACATATTAAAATAATTAGTAAAATACTTTAAACTAGTTTTTTTTATACTGGCTGTGAAGCTTGATTTTTTTTAAAAGCACTTACATCAATTGAGCGAAAAAAAATGCTTATCAAAATTATCAAGTTAAATCTGTCTGCATACTTTCCCACTTTTAATAACAAATACATATTATATTGCTTATTATTCACCAAAGACAACACCCTCTGTGTTCAAAACGTATTTGGTTTTATAATGTATGTCCACTGCAAAAAAAAAACACGCCATTAATAGCCTGTCAACTATTTCTAGACTTATTACAACAAATGAACGTCGTACCCGGCACCTCCTCCAAATATTATAACTTTTGCAAACTTCTTTGCATAGGCACGTGTATTTCTTTTTCAATTGACAACGTCGAAATAATTATGACAAACAATAAAGTTTAAATTTGCTTTTTATCTTTATTAGTCCATATAGCTTGTTAGTCGTAGTTTGTTTTTGTTAAGCTAATGTGGGCAAAACCATTTTGGCAACTATTTCGTTATGGCGATGATAATTGAAGATGAAATTAACTAAACGTATGGGAATGTTATAATTGTGAAATGGAACGCAAGCAACATGGTTAAGGACCAACGTCTAATTACCATGCTCTTCACAACGAATCATTGTCGAATAGGAAAAAGTTCTTCAGTAACCTCATATTTTGTACTAAAAAAGCGGGATTCCATTTAACTCTTAGAAAATTATTGGAGCGATTTTCAACACCATTCTTTCGTCACCATAACACTCTCATTATTGTACTTGAACATAAAACACAACATACACGAACATATGTTTTTTATCTTGCAAATAACATTATGACTTTTTCTTAATTATAATAAAAAGAAGAATGTTTAAACATCAATCTTTTCAATACAACATAATCACCAAATGAGTGTCACTCATTCTCTTGCGCTTGAGTTTTTAACTGAATAATAAATACTATGTAATAAATGTATTTAACCAATTTTTAAAGATCAGCAAAAATATAATACCAATATTTATTCAACGCAGCCTCTTGCCATCTTATGTTTATTCCAACGTTAAAAATTATTTGCGCCAACGTAACTGCCAACTGAATTGACCATTTACTGCCCACCTGTATCAAGTTTCTCTCTCACTGCCAACTTCGCATCTCAAAGGCAGAACCTTCCCACCCTTTCTCGTTCTCAGATGTGTTTTCCACCCACGCTCTCTCCATCTCTCTCTCTCTTGTACCCTGTGTCTGCTTGTAGTTCCGATGAAACTCGATCTGTGACGTGTTGTGGGTTCGATTCCCTTGGGGTCCACCTCTCTTTGACCACACACAACCCCCTCCAACCCCCTAGTCCCCAACATCCCCTCCCAATTCCTCCACCCTTCTTCGAGAACACGGACTAACTCGAATCAAGAATCTTTGCTACTACTGACAATCCGAGAATGGTTAAGGTCTCTCATGTATTATTCAGTATTGACAGACATTTGTTGAACTTGCTATCTTAACCAATTATGCTCATTTTCAATCGTGATTCAAATGATATTCAGTTCAAACTCACATTTCACAAATAGTTTTATTGCCATAAATGTAAGTTTTTATCAAGATTCTTTTTTATCTATTTTACCTAAACAGATTCGTATAACTTCCTTGCACACAATTTCTTTCTACGCTACTTACTACTTATACATAACTGCCAGTAAACTACTTTTAATTACGTAACTCACATCTCCCTACTCTCTAGTCTGAGTGGTAGCTCATGCAAATCACGCGAGACTCTGATTCAGGAGACCGCGGGCTCGAATCCCGCTCCCGGAGACCTGAAAACTGTTGGCACTGTTTTCTTCACACCGGTTGAAACTAATGTGTACCCTACAGCGGGCATCCGTACGAAAAGAAGTAATTGTATCAACAAGTTATTTTACTTCAAGGACATACGATGACGAGATTGATATAAAATTAAGTTCTTTGACTTTATCGACGTCTCGGCGAGCTCGCTTATACCGGTTAGTCAAACTCTATATAAGGTTCAACTAAGTTTTCCAGACTAAGAGGATGAGGGGTTTAATGGCGACTAACTAGGTAATAATTAGATTATGCCTAAGTATCAAGACTTTGTGAACACAACACAGCAACACATCGATGAAGCACAACCTAAGTTTGTTGGTGACGTCATCTTGAAGCGAGACCAATCAATAAAAGTTGACTATATGCTGTCATGCAAAACTAACTTATTATATTTTGTTAAAAATTGTTTTGGATTATACTATACTAAATTTGAATTTGTAAATTTTAAATGACACAAATGTTTTAAATCATGCTTATAGATAAATAAATCGGTAAGATTCTGCAGATATGTCTCATATTATCAAAGTATTTAGTATTGTGATTTTCATGAGAATATACTGATATAAGATAACGCTCTTTTCATAAACAAATTGTTGAACTTAATGTATAGGGCTGTAGGTAAGTAAATACTTGTTCGGGTTTTGTTTGATATCTCGTAGTATTGAATTAACCAAAACTTCCTCAGTGTTAATAGATAATGTTATGATTCCATTATTTAAAAGCAAGTTTATTTAGTTTGAGATGGTTATTCGTACCTCACGCTTTCTCCGCGTCGTGTGAGGTCGGTGGATTTGGTGCTCCGCGCTCCATCTAGCGGTGGACTCTGGAAGCGTTCCCAGACGCCGGCGTCGCTTCAAAGCTAGAACAAAAAGACAACGAAGATGTTTCAAACTCGTAGAACTTACTTTATTATTCCTGTTATATTCAGTCGACCAACGGTGCATAATATCTAGTCATACTACGATCGCAAACAAGATTACACAACAATCCGAGTGAAATTACACATTTAAAAAGATGCTGCATTTTATCACTAATACCGTCGTGCGTTGTATTTCTTAGCAATAAAAGTATCTGCGTTTTGCTACAGAGATCATTTTCCAGGTAATACCACATCGTAAGAAATACTCAATATTAAAGAAAACATTCTTATCAATCTACTCTTTCTTATTCATTGTGACTTATGAATAAGATACTATTTCATCCAAGATGACGCATCGTTTGGAAACGGTACAATAATTAGAATTTACGATTAAAAAATATATTATTGTAACGAAAAAATACATTGTGGTACAATTTTATATTTGTGATATGTTTTGTCAAATAAAATAATAATATTGAACATTCTCTTTTTTAAGTTTAAAATTGAAATATGTCTTCAAAGTTGATTTGAAAACAGTGCACTTTTTTATATCTAAACCTTTTTCTCGCAATAAACTTATCTGCGTTATTATATTTAAAACAGTATTTATTCACAACTAATAATGTTTTTAAATCACTTGACGTAAGAATAGTGCATGTCATTGTCACGTCGTAATGCATAAGTAAGTTCATGTTTATTTTTACTTGTCTGGGATTCCGTCATTTCCAAGCCACTCATCTTCATCATTTTGCACCGAAATAAAGTTTTGCGTTCACCGTAGAAAGTCTTAACGTTCTTCATTCTGAATTATGGTTGCGTATGTCTTTGAGCATCTAATTTTACACTGGATGCTTTTTATGAGGCAGAAAACGACCGTAATGGAGCATTTTGTGTGTGTCGTAAAGTCTTCGTCGCATGCGGTAAGCCTGTTTACTTGCGCGAACACAGATCTGTCGAAAAGTTTTTGTTACGCTAAGTCTGATGGGGAAGCACGTGTA
The DNA here is from genome assembly GCA_024449915.1 of Sweltsa coloradensis. Taxonomy (NCBI): domain Eukaryota; kingdom Metazoa; phylum Arthropoda; class Insecta; order Plecoptera; family Chloroperlidae; genus Sweltsa; species Sweltsa coloradensis. The sequence continues at coordinate 103,369 of JAMZAV010000246.1, read as the reverse complement.
TTTATCCCCGCACGTAGCAGAAAAGTATGTATAACAGAGTGAGTGTGGGATGGAATCTGGTTTTGTGGTTTAAAACTGCGACGTTCACCGCAAACTTGCAGGTATATAGCTACAACACGTACACATGTTTGCCTTTGACACACGATATGAATGTAGGTATTTCTTTTACGTCTATCCTATTCTGTTATAAAGAGTGACTTTCAATGGAGAGCTATAAATATTGATTAAAAGTTAGGTAGAACGATGGATAACTGTGTGTATTTAATTTATTTGTGCGTATTATATCGGTAACTTACGCAAATGAGTGGCTCCACTAAACCATTAAAAACGTCTGCTTGTTCAGTAGTTTCAACTTCAAAGTATTATGTATTCCAAAGTTTTACTGTCAAACGAGAAAATTATATTATGAAATAGAACTATACTTTAATATACATTTTAAATCAATTCATCATCCCACAATAACAATTGATTTTATAAATGTTTGTTTTCTCACAGATACGATTGAGTACTTGTACATTTTGAATGTATATGTTAGTTTTTCGTGTTTACAAATTGCACTAATATACCGTTTCTTACCCAGATAATATTTCCCTGCATTAAAATTAAATAATGATTATACTTTTTATCATTGTAAAGTTTTTGTATTATAAACAATAATTATTGTTTTGAATAATACTCATGTCATTTATAATACAATCTATTTTAAAAGTTATATTTTGTCTGCCTATACTAAAACTACAACAAGCAAGTATATCATTGGCAATGGCATCATAAAGTTGGGAAGTTTTTATATATTTATAAAACGGTAATTTTTAGCAAAACATGTGTTACACTAACTAAAAACATAAATGTAATTGAAGTCCTCTTATCTATAAACTATGTATATTCCATATTCCCTGATTGCAGATAATACTATCTAAAGGGTCAAGAAACTGTACCGGTTTGTAGCTCTTTCTATGCCTATAATTTTAAATGGAAATAAATCAAGCATTCATTCATTCATTCATTCATTCATTCATTCATTCATTCATTCATCATTGTGTACCTTCGTATATAGTTGACATAACAATTTGGTACAATAATATATTCATACCTATAGCCAATAAGTTATCTACTCATGTTCTACTGCCCTAAGTCCTAGCTCACCGACATGAGATATATTGAATTATTTTCAAAGTTAAAGGTAGGCGAGACCTCTTGAGAAATATATGCTGGGCGGAACGACACTCCATTACCGGGCGAGCTAGAGGAAGGAAGGTGTAGATTGGCTGGCCTCCTTCACCCGTCCCCAGGGAGTTATTCATAAAAAGAGGAAATAAGGAACACACTAAAATTGAACTGTGGTGTGATGTATGGTGCTATATAGGGCTAGCTGGTGGCGGCGGAAACATAAAGCTATAGCGAGCTGTGGACGCGACCTTTACTGTGGCGATTAGTTCGTTGCCGTTAAACTTTCGAGATGGTTTGGACATTTGAAAAAATACGGGAATAGGCTGAAGGTTAGGGCGGTAAGTAGGGGTGGGGGGAGGGGATGAATGGAATGGAGTGAACTTTCCACATGTTGTATTCGATTTATTAATACCCTTTTCACACGTAATACTAATTCCTTGATTGACTTGAAGTATCATAATAATATAATTAGTTGTTCTTAGGAGACGTTTATTAAAGCTGGTCAAAGCATATATTTTAACTTAAGTGCATTGTAAATTGTAATTTGTATATTGGCTATCACTTACAACAAATACTTATAAACAAACTAAAAATAATAGTACAACGGTGTAAAAGTATTTCAGAATGTGTATGGTTTTGTTTTTTGTGCATAAATAATATATTATATTGGATTAATTGTTGAACATTTATTTGCAAAGAATAAAAATATACTGATTATGCGTCACAATCTTGACCGATTGAGATAAATAGAAAATTAGTACTATATAGCATGGGTTATATACATTATTTCTTTCATTTTAGCAACGTCATCATAATCATTGTTCATTTGGCTCACATTCACATTCACATTCAGTATGCATTCAGTTCATAACAAACTATAGTATCAACCGGGGCAGAATGATTCTATCGCGTGTTTTCATATCTCTGAATATGTTGTAAGGCATCTCTCCGTCGTGATTTAGAAAAGTCCGTATACGGAAAGTTGTTTTCCTATGGTAACGACCGTAACATCCTCCCTCTATAATGCTAAACGGATTTCTCTTGTAATTCCTACAAGCTTATTCCCGTGGTTACTTTGCTTGTGTACCCGTGCCTGGCTGCATTGAACCCGATCTCCCTAGGGAGTGGTATGGGAGGAACGTATTAATGGTCCAGGCTTGGGGCTAAGGGATTGTGAAGATCTATCCTCCTGAAGTTGTTTGTTCGGGCGCCGCACCTGCCCGTCCGGCCGTCCGTCCGTCCACCCCCCTCAACCCCCCACCCCCCACTTCCACCCCTCACGGCCGGAAATTGCTACACACCTTCCAGCGCCGGACGGAAGTACTCGTGCTGCCCCCAGAGGCGGGTGGACACGACGAGTACTAACTTGCTAAGCTGGGTTTGTTGTTAAGATGCTGGCAAAGATTAAAGGGAATTTATAATGGATAACCTTGGTTATACATTACGGTAGCTCTAAATTCAAAATTTACCGTATTTTCATCACATTTTTATATATTATTATTTAAACGTGTGTGGTATTGAATTTGATTTTCGTTTTTTTTTTTAATTTTACTTAGATAGCAAATAAAATCCCAAGTATACAAAAAGGACTAATACGTATTACTCTCTTTAAAATGTCATAATGTGGCAGTTTGGTTGGAATTCTTCACTAAACAATGTTCACAACGTGGTTTTAAAATGCGTTCTGTTGGAACACAATGAGTAAATATGAACGATTAATACATTATTATAAATCATTATGAAAAGATTATATTGTAAACCAGTAATATACTTTTTATTTTTAATAGTTCAAAGATTACACAGTAAGTTCATTTAACACATACATTTTTGAACTTTGCAATACATACAAAGCGATATCTTGAAATGCGTATTCGTTATTTCAATATCTTAAATTCATGATTAACAATAATTCAATATAACTATGGTCAATATAACTTTCTTGTATGTCGAACTAATTCTATCATTGTAACGTTATTGAAGGGAAAAACAAGAAAGGTCAGAAAACCCGGCACCTCCACCAAATCGCTAGGCCTACTTTTCTTAGTTTTATTTTATTCTCTTTCTTCATTCACCACCACCTTCAATTCCATGCCTAAAATAACCGTTACCATTGTATTTATTTATTCATTGAATGTCCATCCTGTTCAGTTAAAAAACTGATTTCAAAGGACGACAACTAAATAAATCTAATTATATAGATACATTATCTTATATCTCATATGTATGATTAATATTAAGGAAGTAATTTTAGTTATATACTTATTCTAAATTGAAAATGAAGTTGAAAATGTTGAAAAATTAATACATTTTACACTTTTGAATGTCATTACAAGAATTGTCCCAAGACCCGGCACCTCCACGAAATACTTGCTTTTCTTAATTTAATTTTATTCTACTTTGCGATTTCACCTCGACCATCAATCCCACGCATAAAACACCTTTTCCCATCCCATATTTCTCCACCTTGAATACATATGAAAATCACGATCACTTCCCCCTAGCGCTGATACATTCCGCATGTATCATCTTATACATCATGTGTGATTGTGGACGAGGGCTGGGTCAGACGGGCGCGTGCAGCCAATAGCCGGTCCGGTTAACCCCCCCCCCCCCTCATCCACCCCTTGACTGATGTGCCGGACGTGTGGTTTCCAGGGGGCTACTTCGGACATGCTTTTTATATTAAACCAGGGGCAGGTTTGGTTGGCCGTGCCGTGGGGATGAAATACTGGTTGCCGGGTGGAATGACCACCCGTGACTAGTCCACTGCCAAGCAGCCCAGTACGCGGTACTGTATGAAATAATACACATTCGAAGTGAGGCTTTAAGTTAACCCTATATGCAAATACAATAATGAAGTAATACCTTAATATTAGTTAGTGGAGAAGCTCCATAAAAATTTTATGAAAGTTGCAATACGGATTGTGTTCACATCCTATATTTATTAAAGCCAACAATAATTATTGTTAATTCTTGAAAATAAATTAATAATAACACTTTTTGTGCCTAAAGAGTGTATTATCACTTAAAGTTGTAACATATAACAATAATGAAATAACATAATATTTTCCTACTTTATATAAAACGTATTGATTTTAGTAAAAAATATTAAAAAAATAACTAAAAAACAAAACCATCTTCGATAAAATAATAACACATTACAAACAGCAGTTTTATCACTAAAACCAGAGCAATATAAAAAGAAATAATTCAATCACAAATGGTATAGAAAAGGAATTGAGAATTATAATGGAAAATGCTTGTCAATACTCTTATTTCAGAACGTAAATAATTTATTGACATTCTTTCATTGTAAAACAATGGTTGCGATATTTTACTTACTAATCAGTTATCACCACAAGTTTAATTTACAGTTATTGTAACATATTATTATTTATTAAGATATTATACTATATTTTAAAAATATGATAAGATATTCAAACTATATTTTCACAATGTCGTTCATAATAAAAATACTTGCATGTTATATATTTTTATTCCGTGTGACTTATCGTGGCCTACATTGCGGTAATACGTCTTGAAGAACAGCAAGTGTAGCTAAGAGTATTCATGGAAATAGTTGTCAGGTCAACTTCTGACATGTAAGATATATTATATATGAACGTGTTTCAAACTAATTTCTCGCGTGCTGTTCATATGGGGTGCAGAGCGAGGTAGTGCCTCTGACACGTGGAGTATTGAGGTCATGTAGGTTGTGAGTACCAATGAAAGGGGGGTGAGAGGGGGTATGAAATACGCTTTTAAAGGAGGTGAGTTTAGTTTTATTATTTATAGCCTTTCAATCGCTGATACTGACAGCCCTAACTCCTACCATGTTTTATACGTTGACCTTGACAAACGGTTAATTTTCATAATGTACACTGCAGGTTCTATTGCTTTGCTTTAGTATTTTTTACGGGGTATTACTTTTTTTTAATCGTGCTTGTGTAATATAAATATGTTTTGTTATCTAAGTCATAAATTGTGTAAAGTTAATGTAAAGTAGGGCCTACTTATATAATTTTGTAGTCTTATATTGCGTAAACAAAATTATGTTTTATATCAAAAATATATATTTGACGAGAATGAGAATAAAATTGTGAATTAATCGTTTGTTTAATTACTAGTTAAAATTATAAGTATCGTGAATTGTTATGTAAAAGTTAATTGAACTAAATAAAAAATAAATAAAATAAATAAAGTGGGATTTGTTTTGGTTGAGGACCAGGCCACACTTAGTATTTCATTTCGATTTTGTTTTTCTATATTTTGTATATTTGACTTTAATATAAAGTAGTTTTCATGTATTATTTTAATATGGCTATTTATCAGATTTTGGCTGCCTTGTCACACACCATTATAATAAGAAACCCATATTATGTGTATTGTTGTTGGCCCTTGTAGATTAGTATTCGGGATTAGTACGATACTATAAGTTTGAGTTCATAGAATGTTACGAAAGTTATTGCTTATATTTTGCATTGGGACATTTTCATTATAGCTTCCCCCTACTGAATAGCTATTTATAAAGAAGATTGTATTTTGCCTCGATTGCGGCGTTTATTAATGCATCAGTATATTCTAAAGGCCAATGAAAGAATTTCGTCGCTTCCTCAGACAATCTATTGTTTCCGTATTTCTCCTCCTATCTTTCACTCTAATCGATTACGGGATTATTTGGGCGAGGCCCCCAGTCTAACGTTGATTTGTTATTTCTTGTTATCCCTTTGGCTAAGTAAGTCTTAACTGCTAGGAGACTTACGAGTCCCGTCTAAGAAATGAGGGATAAGAAGTCGGGATAAATGAGACTAGCGCAAAAAGCCTCGGACAGAGGCAATAAAGAAGGGGGTACAATGGGAGGGATGACAATACTAAGTAGAAAGCAAGTACGCCGAGAGGGAGAGAGAGAAACTAGCGAATAAGAGCAAGTGTAAGTGTTAATGTGCTGGGGGGCGAGGGTGGGGGGGGGGGGGGGGGGGAGAGATAAGAAGGAATGTAAATGAAACGGAAGGCTAATAGGGAATAAGAACGGTAGGAAGCATAATGTTATAAAAAGATGGTTAAGAGAGAGAGAGAGTGAAAGGCAGAGAGAGAGAGAGAGAGAGAGCTGCATGTAATTTGACCAACGCTGAAACTTGTATTCAGGGAAATGAAGGAATTTCTACGGTAAACTTAAAGGAGACATATTATAAGTATTCTTTTGTAATGTCAAGTTGTAACCTTGCTACATGAGTCGACATATAATATTAGATATTTATCACGCCACTACGTAGCGAAATCATTAATTATTGAGGTTAATCACCACATGGACGTTCAAAATAATCCGTAAGTTAATAATTATATTGGGTCGCGACGAGAGTACTCTATCTCTTATCACATGCGAACTATAAACCTTATTAATGTAACGACAAGTTGAATTTATGTTTTAAACTGATAGATGATATAAAGCTGCCGCCCCTACCCCCTATCAAGATAAACAAAATATCAGTTAAGTATTTTAATACCTAAGAATTCAACACCTCAGAATTAAACTTCACTAAAAGCGTCTGTTTATTATTGTATAGGCATAAAATATTCAGACAAGAACGGTACGGAAGTACTCCTTGTAGGTATTTGTCGAGGAAGAATATACAAATGAAAGTTTTTATTTTGCACTATCGTTTTTGGTGGAGGTGCCGGGTTAGAAGAGATAGGGGGATAGGAGAAAGTACTACACTCTCAAGGTCACTAAAAAGATTTCGTGGTAAAAAAACATGTCAATCAGAGCTAAAGGCTATGTTCTGTATCGTGAGACGTGACACGCTCACGCAGAAGGACGGACGGACACAAAAGTGGTACGTACATATTATATACCAGAGGTTAGATAATTTCACCTCCACCCTGTGTTGTTATCGTCATAAAATGGTTATATGCATCTATCGAGTCCGCCATCTTTACATATGTTATTGGTGTTCAGGGCCCTGTAGAAACGAGCTGTCAACCATACACAGACAGACACACATCTTTCCTCGCTGTTCGACTGCCTACTGGGCCCAAGTCACGTGACCAAATACGTGCATTGTGACGCGTCGGCGGCGTACATGAATTGAAGTGGATTTTGTATGTTTTAACATTCTTTTAGTACACACAGAATAGTTCTACGCATTTAAAAAAATTACGAATCGAATTTTGTCCATGAACCTACGAAAATATTTTGTCTTTTAAAACCCTTTCAGACCCTTGTCGATGATCAAGGACATTATTTGAGATACCAAAAATGCAAAATATGCAAAAGAAATCTGAAAAATCTCGTTTTAGGAATGTACATCAAATTAACATATTTACCTAAAATAACGCTATAATTCAAAATCCTAAATTTCCCAAAATTCCTTAAAAACACGATAAAATATTTGAAAAACATTAAAAATATTAGAAAAAATTAGTTATTTGAAATTATTGCTTAAAATAACTTAATTTTGATCAATTTAATTCGGAACTGAAAGGGTTTAAAGTTTGTATTCTCAAAAATGTATTTTAACTAAATTAACTACAAAAAACAAATTTCATAAAATGTTAGATTTCACGTGGATTTGAAAGACATCCTTCCTCATTCAAGTTTTCAACTGTGTGATGAACTAGTATACGTGGTAAACATGAACTTGAAAGGCAATCTACGTAACTATTTTTTCCCCCTTAATTGTTTTTTAGATGACACTATCAATAACGAGTTAATAATAAAATACAGTTTTTCAATTTAAACTTTTGTCAGACTAAATCAGTACAACTTAAAATTTGACATCAAGTATTTTATAATATCCTGAAAATATTGCATAATATTCTTCTAATAAAAAGTGAAATTTAGTTTCCAAGAAACCGAGAACAACAAATGAACGTCGCTATTTATCTAAGGTGGCCAGATAAGGAGTTGGACGGAGGAATGAGGGGTTAAGGGGTGGGGGGGTGGGGGGGGGGTGGGGGGAAAGTTAGCGAAGTGCAGGCGAGGTCTCGCAGGCGAGTCCCCATCGATCACGGAAGCTAATGAGAAAATGTTAGTCCACGTCTTCTTGAAGAAAAAGGTCTTTAGAACCCTCGTCCTATGGGGTGGACAGATTAGGGAGGGGGTAACAGCCAGTTAGGGGAGGAAATGCCGTGGAATAAACTCCCACACGTGCTAGGCGCAAGAAAAGGCAGTATCATTCATAACGCAAAACATAATTTACTGCCGCGCCCCTACCATTGAGAGTTGAGCGATACACGACCAGTGTGGTAATGATATGGCCGAGAAAGTGCGATCAAGTGTTCCTGCAGACATTAATTCATCTTAGGGCTGCACGATTAGGTCTTTTAACTGCCTCTTCCAACCCTTCCACCACAAACAAATTTTAATTAATTTGCCATAGGAGGTTTTAACTTTTAAATAAATGTGCTATACAGTGCTCATAAGCTTTTGGTACATAAGGGAGCCCACCTCCCCTGAAAGCATGTATTTTCTATCCGCCCTTCCGTCCGTCTGGCGTGTGTCACGTATAACGATAAAAACCGAACATGACTTTCGATTAGCTAACGGTTTTTTGTTGACATTGCCCTTCAACAAGGATGATACAGAATGTTTTTGACTAACCTTCGAATCATGGGGTGGAGCTATCATTTTTTAAGTTGCATTTCTGTCTTCGGCACCCTCGGTCCCTCACAAAGGATTTCAATGCACGATAAGTTTTTATTTCTTCGTATTTCTTCCACCATCAACGTTCAATAATGGTGGAGATACCAAGTATATAAATATTCAATGAAATTAGATGGCTAGCCCCTCTCCCTTTAACTCCCAGGGTTACGAAATACATTATTTATCATCTTTATTGAAGGACAATGCCAACAAAAAATTATTACTAAAGTCAATCGGAGGTTATATATTTGGTTTTTATCGTGAATACGTTACACACGCACAGACGGTCGGACAGAAAAGTAATGCATACAAAGAAGAGGTTTGCTCCACAATGAATCAACAAAAATAAGATCAAATTAATTCAAAACAAAAATGTATATTACATGTTTTTATTTTTAATTTAATTGGACTGAAGTTGAAGGTCATTAGCATTTCCCCCACTATTCTTTTATAAACACATTCCTGTTAAAATGTTAACATAAACATTATTTCCTCTTATGTTTTGTTGCACTTATAATTTTGTAAAATGGTAGGCCTACTTGTGCTGTAATAGACACTTACATCAAGAAAAAATAAAAAAATAATAAAAAAATAATAATAATGGTAAGGTGTTACATTTTGTCACTAATCGCTTAGTATGTTTCTACCCTCGCTAGCGGACTACGGCCACGGGTCGTAGGTTAGGTCTCCCTGTGTGTATGTATAATAAGTTAACCCGTATTTACTCTGGGCGTCTGAGTCTTGCAGTCCCTCAGCGATAAATAAGTAGCCGAGTCGCTTTAAGAAAGTCGTTAAACATCTAAACTTAAAGTTAAACACCTGCGATCTCCACAAGGCAAATAGCGCTGCTGTGCAAACGGAGCGACTTTCATCTTGGTAGGTTCTGTGATAAGGCGGCTTAACGAAGCGGTTTGCTAATTTCAATCGACACGGAAGGAAGGTTTGGGGGGGGGGGAGGTACGGATTCTGTTCGCCTATACCGCGTATTCACATTCACACCAAAGTTAACTTATCTCGAGGAACGAACCAAAATGGTTTTGAATGAAAAAGATGTTTTTGAGATTATATTTACCTAAATTTGTTACATAAATTGAACCATTTAAAAAAAATGATATATTCATTGTCTTTATTTGGTTATTTGAATATTTATTTAACGTCTTTATCCTATTCAGTTAAAAAAAAAAACTTACCGGCAAAGTGTAAGTCAATATATTTTGCGAGAATGATTTACATAGTTTAAAATTAATAATATTGCAAACGCGTATTCGTTTTCGACATGATTGTGTGCATGAACCCAATGACTTTTTTATGTTACTACTTCATAAAGTTATCTTTACCAAAAATATTAAAGTTAACTCGTAAATATTTTTCACGTTGAACCTTTGAAATCTGGTATATAAATACGTAATAAAGTTTGCTTTATACATTGAAAGTAACTTAGTAGAACAGGTAAATTGATTGTTAAAATGAAATTATTTGGACGTACAACTGTTTTTAAGAACCGTTATTTTAAGAACAGTGTACGTCCAAATAATTTCATTTTAACAAAGTTTGCTTTGTTAAAAACAAATGTAAAAGGCATATATTATGTTAAAAATTGGTAAATTTAATATAATGTACTCGGACTCCATTCAAAGATATATTTTAACATAGCATTTTCAACAAGTGATTAAATTAGTGTAAAAAATGTCGTTAGAAATCTCTCAAGTCTCGGAAATAAATGGTCTGGATGAACCAGATGATACCGTTTTAGAGCCAACCCCTTTCGCTCTTTGTATCTGACATTTCCTGATAAAGAACACTGTTCTTTTACAAATAACATTACAAGCAAGCTCATAAATCTCATCATTACAAAATGTATTGATACAAAAATATACAATAAATAGGAGATTCATAACGCCGTCACGATAGGGTAGCAGTTTCAACAATGACTGTCAGTGTTTCCCATAGCCCAACCCAAGAACTCGTCCTATTCTCAAAACATATTTCCAGGTAGAGATTTAGTCTGTTCCATTGAGCCCGTGAGACATGCCGATCATTTTATAAAATATCTTTTTAGTTTAGGGGTCGATGTTCCCAGAGGCAAAGGTAACCCTTTCATATATAGGTCTATCGAAAGGGTGAAAAGGGTGGCGATACATAAAAATAGTACACCGTTAATGAATAAAAGCAGGAAGCAACGCAGGTAAATTCAAGTACTACGCATGCTGGAAATGTAGGACAGCTACCCTTACCAGTTCCGGAAAGGATTATTTACAAAACGATGCACATTGACTTAACGGTATTGACGAATGAACCGTTACGTAAGAAACTAAAATGTTAGAGTTTCCACATTTTAAACCTTTAAATTATTTTGAGGAAAATATTTCCAAAAGTGCGTTTTGAGGTTGTTTGTTTCTCACTTTTTAAAATACTCATTTTTGTTACGTAACGTAATGTAACGCCGACATAAGAATATCACGCAACAAAACAACCCGATAAATAAAAATGTTACTCATTTTTTTTGTATTCATTAATAATTTTAACGTCAATTCTATTTAGCTATAAAAACTTATTTACAAATGAATACAACTAAATAAAATTATTTACATAAAATGCAGGCAAAATAATGTATTGTTGTTCATCATAGTTTGAGCTTGAGCAACAACAATGTATATTAAGAAAATAATGTTTTTGGTAACACATTGTAAAACAAAATCTTACAACCAAATCAAATTTCGTACTTAAAAATATAAATCTTCTTTTCATATGGTCAAGTATTAAGGTATACTTATTTTTTAAATTACCCGCGGGATATAAAGCTATTAAAATTATTTTTCTCTTTAGTGCATGCAAAACAATAAATTAATCGTAATATTTTGGTAACATAATGGAAACTGAGAAGTAAGAAGGAAATGACTTCTTGGCTTCTATAAAACTCTCGGGCAACGTTTTATTGTAAAATGTTTTTCGAGAAGCTAGTACTTCGCAGGTAGCAAATTTCTGTGACCAAATGCATTGGAGCGTGGATTAACGGCTAGAATAGCAAAGTGTTAGGTAATATTTCGTATGTGGGAAAGGAAAGGGGTAGGTTGGTCTCCACGGAACACATGTTATCCGCGTATAAGAACCGTTATATTGATGCTATTCTCACGTCGCACACCAAGTGTCAAACACTTCACGCCAATATTCCACGTCAAACAGTGGCTGGCAAGCTAGGATCAATGTCTTACTTAGTTCATCACGTTTCAAACGCCACTTTCCTGTTTCCACTTACAGATCGATATAGGGCTACGTGTTACAGTTACAAATTTAATTTTCAGTATATTATTGAAAAGTGCACATAGAACTTCAAATTCAACTCTAAAACGAAAAGAAAATTCTAGATATTACATTTAAAAAAAATACTTTTTTAAAGGCGGAAGCTAAAGTTAGTACATTTTTGCGTCGTGGTGTAATTTTTTTATCAACCCTTTCACAAAAAATAATTTCCGAAACTCGAAATGCAAGTGAGGACGTCCTGCGATTAATTCGCCATAATATAATCGACGAAAGTAAATTAGTATTAATAATTAATTTGATTGTATGTAACTGGACAAATTGGTAATTGATAGGCTTAAAAAACATGAGATTAAAAACCAAATAATTTTTGTTTTTTCGAATAAGAGGGTAATTCAGTATGCGTCAATTATCAACGTTCAAATTGTTCGTATATTATACATGCGTTGCGTAAGTGTATATAACTTCTTATCTTATAATATCTTCCCCATGCGACCAAACACTTTCTTTCCTTCGTCCTTGAAAGTTTCTCTCGTGCAATTAACCCCTCCCTCCTTTAAGACATCGTCACCGTCCCCGTAGAGTGTATAACTTCTCGTTCCACCGCCTTCTTGTGCTCTATTTCACTGCCCCCTAGATGTAGCGGCGATGACCCATGCTCGGTAGCGGGTCCCTAGCGGGTCGTTCTACACTCGGACCCGCGCTCACATCGAGAGGGTTAAATGGATATTTATAACACTTTTATCCAAGACCCTAGTTCCACTTCCATATGGCTAAGATAGCTAGCTACTGCCTTCGAGGAAATAAAATAAAATTGTATTAGTGTTTTAAGATCATTTTACAGTAGGGGATTGCCATCCCTGTACACTACTTCTAACCGTAGCCCATCACCCTTGGACGAATAAAAGTCACGGGATTGGTTATGGCTTTTAGTTCTAAGTTGCGTTTTACTTTACTTTATTACGAAACAAGTACTGCATTACACAATGAAATAAGAAACGTTATAATTGAATTAAATAACTCAGTATATTTACTAACAAGGTGACTAGCAAATAAAGTTAAACTACCCGGTGATACACAGATAAAAAAGATGAAAGATAATAATTGAATTATTTGTTTAATTTGTGTTCGTTTCTAAATGTTGTGCCATGTCCATGGATTAAAAAAATATAAATAAATAAATGAGCTTTCAAATATACGGTAAGTGTGTGCTGGTTCATTTTAATACGTCATACATTGACATTACTGGATAGGAGGGTTGTGAAGTAAAATATGTTAGGCGTACAATACAACAACGTGAAATAACAGGTAAAGACCTGTAGTTATCAGTGCCAACGTCCGTCAACAACAACACAAATAATAATCCAAACATCCATCAATTATTGGCACGTTTTTAGACGGTGTACCGGAATTGGTACCATGTTTGAGACGCAATATTTGCCATGTGACCTGCACTCTAAAAGTTGACAAAATGGTCTTAATAATGTCACAACAGCAGTTTTAGTAATATCGTTTAATAGAACGATCTAAAAAAAAAACAGTGCAATAATGAAATTATTTTATCACTCCGTTGTTCTCTCCATGGAGGGCAGTTGATGTGCTGCACAACCAACATTAGGCCTCTTGTCCGTCCAAACAGCACCGGGTGGTTAAAGTCCCCCCCCCCCCAGCTGGTGGGGAGGGGGTTGCCGTGGTCTCATGTGGCTCAAGGAAGTCCCATTTGATGTGGAATTAGAAAACACAAACTCCCCCAAGAAAACAAGGGAAACTTTCCTCCAGCGTCGTCTTCCCGCTTCTAGGGTACATTTGCTCGTCAGAGAGTGCGGGGAATCTGTTGCGAGGTGACCAGAATAATTCTCACTAATGCAGATGAACATTCGCAAAATGCACACTGCTGCTGAGGCACCTGTTTATTCTATCATGGATGGAGGTATAGTGCTGGAAGTTTTCTTATGAGTAACATACATTAAATAATGTACTCCAACCAAGTCTATAAAAGATGATCGCAATATGATAATGAACTTCAAAATTGTACGGTAGTGTATAAATAAACCATACCATTAAGATTATCGTAAAAAATTGAAAATTAAAATTGAAATTAACTCACTCTTTTTATATATTTTTTGGGGGAATGCAGCAAAAAGTCGGCCGAGGAGGAGTTGAATTTATGTATACTAATAATTAATAGTACGATTTACAGACCTATAGTTCAATGAGCTATAAGTGTACATAAAAAACGAAAAAGCAACACCGGAATTAGATAAACAATGATTGTTACTATGGAACGCAACACAAATTTGGTTAATATTAGGAAAAGTAACCTAAGAAAACAAAGAAATTGATGAAAATGTAAATTTGTTTGATTTGATGTATTCCAGTATAAAAACTAAAACGTTGAATCAATGTGTTGAGGATTCAACAAAAAGTAATTGATCATTTCGCAATTTAAAACTGCTAATATTTTTAGATCTCGTGAAATAATTGTTCAACAATCTGTCACTTTGAATGTTTGTTTTAAACTTTCTGTCTCATTACAAAATTTCGACCAGCAACTAACTCTAGGTATCGCATTCATTGTGTATGATAACGTGTCGAGGTCCTCGTCGTATCGGCTTTGTTTGTCCCCGTAGAAAGCCAACCAATGCCGGGGTTAATGGTGTTTAAGGGATGGGGGGTGAAAGATATTGCAGCCAACTCGATATAAATAAAGATTTGTGCCGGCAGTTTTCACCCCTGGTCGCCAAGGTCCTATTACTTACCGAACTATTTTCGGAATTGCGAGTCTCAATCTTGACGGGAAATTGTCGGAGCCAGTGTTAAAGTTTTTTTACTCGTAGAATTTCTCTCAAACATAAACAAACCAGGGTTTGCTATATACTGCGGTGAACATTTCTCTACGTACCAAACTCGAATTGTTTATTAGGACTATACGACGACTTTTTTGGGTAGACCGAGTGCTGAAACGTTGGTGTTTAAAGGTAAATAAGTTATAATTTTGTTCACACGTACTTCATCTACCCGAAAAGTAGCCATGAATATGTATAAACGAGAATGCTTCAAACACCCGTATGGTAAATTTATGTTTGAGAAATGAGACAATCAGTATAATGCACATTGTCTATTATACACCTAATGTTATGATTAATGCTAATGAAATTATGTGGTATTAAACTTTCATTGGATTCGACAATATTAAATGAAATTTCAAATGTTGAAACCATAATTATATTAACAATAAACGTGACAGAATATAACAGAATTATTTATAAAAATGCAAATTATAATTATAAACTTAGAATAGAAATAGTAATAATAGAGATACACTGTTTACTTTTTTGAATCCTGCACGTTAAAAAGTTTCTAGTCATTATAACGTATACCTATAATCGTACTATTTAATTATTAGAAAGTAGATACATTTTTTGATAACTGTATAACAAAAAATCTATTTTACACATTGCCTACAACATTAATAACTGGATAATCTTTATTTACATTCAAAATTTTATTTTACAAATCAAAACATGTGTCAGAACAGTCAAGCCCATGACAGATATTAATTGACAACTTCTATTTGCATTTCATGCAGTCCAGAATCCAAAGATTCCCCAACGGTGTCAACTACCTTATTTTTGTAACTTACAACAGCTACTTCTTAAACACGAAGTTTAATTATTTAGAATGTAAATTAAATGTGAAAAAAAGTTTCCATGTAGGTATAGGTAATAATATATTTGAGTATTTGCTAACATTTGTATTTGTTCTGTAAATCTTTCAACTTGTAATGACAGTAAGATTAGTATTTGCTTCGAAATAAATTTATTTTCCGTCGAATTAAAAATCGATATATACCTGTCAGGCGGTTCAGGTAGCTGATAGAATGAAGGTAGCTCCCTAAACACACTCGAGCTATACAGATTATACGTGTCCTCCAAAATCACAGGGTATTTAGCTCAACAAAAGCGAGGGGTCCAGATTTAACAGAGCACAAAAAAATCAAACCCCTTTAAAACGAAAAATGGAAATAAAATAAATTCTGGTTTTTGCAATGGTAACTGAGTGAGTGAAAAGGATCTGTGACGTCATTACATAAGATTACGTGATTGTTGTGGCTGGAATCCTACCGTGCACCGCGGGCTGTCGGGACAAAAAGCAGACTGAGGGTGGTAAACACAAAACACCCCTTTCAGGAAAATCTCATTTTAGTTCAGAAGCCTCAAAGCAAACATGTGGTTGACGCAGACTCTTAACTTGATTTTGTATTTATTTTGAAATTTTTCATTAAATTCTTCTTTTAGAGTTTTGAACACTACAATTTGTTTTACATATTTTTTTAGTTTGAAGCCTCGAAGCTAACATGTGGTTGACTTGATTTTTTATTTGTTTTGAAATGGTTCAATATTCTACTTATTCGAACACTACAATTTGTTTCACATATCATCACATCTCTATACGATATACAATATAATTGTTATCCACGTCTCCAAAATTAATTTCTTATTTTTAATATTACTACAACGATCAACATTATGTCGCCATCATAATATATACACGATTTTTGTTCACTCTTATTTTATATTTTTTTTTAATTCATTAATTTATAATGAATACTATAGTTTCAATGCTTTTGTAGTTTTATTAATTACCTCAAACAAAATTAATTAAACACAATTATATTTTGGGATCACCACTTCGTTATACCAACAAGTAAATTCTTGGCCACTATAACTCTGTTGGGCGTTCTAAGCCTGAATCAAAACACATCTATCAATTTTCATGATTGATCGTCTATTATCACTGTTGCCAATCAAAGAGATGTAATATCTAGATCGATCATACATCATCATCATGGTTAGCCAGAACAACTGAGGGACCTATAGGCCTAGTGGGAGAAGAAGCTACGCAAAATGTAAAAACATTGAGTTTAGCAAAGTATCAGTAATTAAAACTGCTGTCTTAATTTTTGTGTGAATAACTTTTTTAAATATATATAATCTTGAAAAAAAAACGTAAAAAATTGAGTTTAGCAAAGTTTCAGTAGTTAAAACTGCTGTCTTAATTTGTGTATGAATTTTTTTTAGTATTTTTTAAAATTTTAATTTGGTTATCTTAGGTTAGATTTGGTATTTGGTTAGTATAACAAATCATACTTCACACTTCATTTTTCACTTATTTCATTTTTTCATACTATGTAACTATTTTACTATTGTTAAATGTAATTTGTATTTATGTAAATTAATTAATTTTTGTTATTCTGTGTCTTTAAGGCAACCTTAATGTAAAGCCAGAGCTTTGTTTAAAAAAATAAAGTTGTACTTTACTATCTTGAAAGAAAAAAAACACATGTACAAAAATTGAGTTCAGCAAAGTTTCAGTAGTTAAAACTGCTATGTCTTAATTTTTGTAAGAATAACTTTTTGAATATAACAAATAATCTTAATAAAAAGTTATTCATACAAAAATTAAGACAACAGTTTTAACTACTGAAACTTTGCTAAACTCAAATGTTTGTACATGTGGCGTAGCTCCTTCTCCAACTAGGCCCGTCACGAGAGCCCAGGCAGTTCTCAATCCAGCAATGTTCTCAATCACCTTCCCCCTACCTAACACACACGGGCAGCGTGCCACACACACACACTATAATCAAACCACCGCATCTGATGATCTCTGGCCCAGCACGCGAGCCAACAATCTTACACAACAGGTTTCTATAAGATGCCACCTCGCCCACCCTAACAGGCCTGGTGTGTATTACAAACTGTTGAACCAGTTTTAGTTGCAGTTCTGCTGCTTTGCGTTTGTTTGTAGCTCGTGCACTTGACAGATCAAAGTTCGAGTATAGTGGAAAGTTTTGGACAAGTTCAAAAAAAAAATGTTAAGTCCCAGTTTGCCTTTAATAATATATTTTTTTTAATTCAACAGAACATTAGTTTCTTTATAAATTACCGATCTCAAAATATTCGTCGCCATATAGAGTAATTATGTTCGTCATACTCGAATACACATTTGAATACGGTCAACAATACGAACACATAAAACTAGAAATATCTTCTACTGTAGAATAATTTTGTTAATAAAAATTTTTATTTTACTTAATTATTGATTTAGACGAAAATTTGTATGCACTGGCCTATGTACGAAACAATTTGTGCTAAAACCTGCATTTACATCAGCGGAATTTCCAACTAGGCCTGTACAGCTGAACTATTTAAAAACATAATAATGGCAATGCCAACAAATTACAAAATAATTTTTTACTTGTTCATGTATACATTAATACAACAAAAACCAAACACATAAATTTATTCTCAGTGGGTAAACAATAAATACAAATAAATTGTGATGAGATGTTTATTTAATTTGTATATGACACATTTATTGTATATAAATATATATATATGGATATAAATATCGTATGAAATTATAGTAAATAACACAATTACGTGTTTTGGTGGAGGTGCCGAGTCAGCGGCCACACAAATTTATTTTAATCGGGAAATTATTTTTCATCTTCTTAAAGTTATATTATACAATTCGTTGTTGATTCAAGTACGCGTGTACTCTGTTAACAAACTGGTGAGGGAAGGGTTCATAATTACTCCGATGAGAGTGTACGTGTAATTCTGTGGACGGAGCGCCCGTACCGCCTCGCGCGGCTGCCATCTAAAACACTGCAATGAGATGAGACATGCAGTCGAACAGAGTGTGAGCACTCAACGGTGCGCTGATAAATCCTCCGTAGAAGACATCCACAATGTACAAAACCGAAGACTTCCACTTGATAATCAGGTATTTTATGAATATTTCAATATATTTCAATGTATTCGTGTGTTTTTGTGATGTTTTCGTTGTGTTCTGGTATTGATTGAGTGAAAGATATAAGGTGTGGTCTGGTTAGGTGGGTTTTGACGTTGTGAATGTGCGTTGTGTGTGTTGTGTGTGCGCGTGTGGTGTGTGTGGACGGTTGACCGATGTCGGTGTGGTCATCTTGGGTAGGAAATCCAATGTCCATTTCGTCGCCAACCCCTGTGCTCTGCGCATGCGCAAAGCTTAACAACACGATTTTTACTACTGGCCTGCCCACCCTTGCGACGGCTAGCTACTCGCCATGCAAAACACATTCGCCTCGACCAACCACATATAACAACTTGAATAACTAGTTTATGAGTTCCGCACTTCAACATTTTATACACAAATCAATACATAATATACAAGTATCGACTTGAAATTACCACGCCATTGACTTTAATAACTACAGCATTACTAAAATGTATAACAAGAGATTATCTTATTTTAAACTATGATAACCTTCCATTCGTGCATTATTATGTAGATTGTTGTAGGTCAAGTTTGATATCTTTTACCATTATGCTCTGCAAATAAGGTTCAATATTATAATCTTATTTTCATTGTTTTAAAAATAGTACTTATATATGCATTAGGTTATATAAAGTGAAAATATATTAATTTCGTTTGTATGATTTCATTTATAAAAAATACGCAAAAAAATATTTTTAAAAAAATGTAAAAATTAATGTTCCGTACAGCCCACTATTTGTGTTTTTCTTGGAGGCAATTTATATTGATTTGATTACTAAAATAAGTTTAGAATTTTAATTATTTGCAACTTTAATTTTGCTATGTTAACCAAATTTATTATGCCTACAACAATAATGTAATTTCGAAGTTTATGTGTAAAATATTCAGGCTTATTCTAAGCTTGGGAGTATATTTTCAGTAAGGGTAGTTCCCTGATGAAACCAATATCCGAGGGCTAAGTAGGGCGCCTCACAGGAAAGTTTCGATTGGTCAGTGGCCGAGTTACCCCCTCCCTTCTGGTTCACCTGGGCATTATTACAGGGGACTCGACACACCTTGCGGCGCCTGCGCCCTAGCGGACAATGTCCGAAACTCTCTCGCAAGGACTACGCAAATATTTAACAAAATATCACATTTTTAAAGAAATGACTCGAAATTGTAAATGGCAAATATCGCGTGTGGGGGTATGCTTGAACATGGCGGTTAATGTCAGCGCCTAAGGGAGAATTACTAATGATGTAACTCGTGTTTGTTGGGGGTTAATTTATCGTCATTTAAGTTTAAGTACATTTCAACAAGTAGAGAGGTTCATAAATTGTTAGCATAAGTAAACTCTGGTTCAAAACAGTTTGCCTCGTGACGGGCATTATCATTCTGTGTAGTAACTAAGCCATGGAATAACTTGCTAATTATTGTTATGAATATTTAAGGTTTTCGCTAGTAATGTAGTCAAAGGTAAACTTAATGCATTCACAGATAATATTCATTCCTGATTTTTCAATACGCAGTAAGCAACCCTTTATTTAAACGTATGGGCAACTTTTTCGTTTTTGATGTTCTATTTGGTGAACCTTTTGAGTTTTGTAATTTTAAATTATACTTCCAACTAACATTTTTAAACAGCCAATGACACTTAAAAATATAATGTTTCTGTTATTTTGTTGAACACATCAAATGTACACATTTCATCAATGCATTAAAATAACATGTTGAAATGTATTAAAAATTTTCGGAAAAACAATTTTTGAAAACAGTTCAATTTTATGTTTGTATATTTAAGATGCGATGTAGACTGTATGTTTTAATGTATGCCTGCCAAGTTTGGGGAGAGTTTGGTTTACATTTCCCAACAAACATAATTTTTCTCTTCGTTTATTTTATTTCGAATCAATATAAAATTTCAGCTAGCTAATTGTGTTTTGAAAGCATTCTGAATTCTGAATCTCGCAATTAATTACTACTGGCGCACTATCGTACCAAATTTAAAATTAAGATGCTTATGTTGATGATGTTTATCAAATTCTACCAACTATTTGATAATTGCGCTGACAAGTTAATATAAAAATTAAATGTAAGTTCTTTGGTAAAAATACAATAACAAGCAAAATTTCAATACTCTTTTTATAGATAGATCTAAATATAGGGTCAATACGTAAGTGTATTGAGTATGAACATGAAAAGAATCTTTAAAAATTGGTGGGGTGATTGCTTTTCCACCAAATCATTGAGACAAAACGACAACACAATAAAATATTAAATAATTTATACTTCTTTTAATATTTTAATATTAAAAATGTACAAGTCGCTTTTATTATAATTATTCATTTACTACCTAAACTTAAACCTGCAATTTAGTGAAAGGTTCAGGATCGATTTCGATTATATTTGAATTAAATACAATAAATAGTTTTTTAAATATTAAAATTTATCACGAAAGAAACCCGTTGTAAGAGATTTCAAAATCAGCCTCTTTGTTCTTCTACAGGTAGACATCCTCACTCTTCACATTGAATCTCTAAACGAATATTTATTACATTTTAAGTAACACACAATAACCGTCTGATACAAGATATTTCATCTCGTCGCATATTGAATATAACGCAATGCTCGCCGTGACTCGACAAAGAATTGCTCGTCACTTGGAATGTTTAATCTGTTCATGTATACCTGGAATGTTTCCGCGCTGTTTGATATGCCAGTCGGGTTGTCGCTTTATTAAAATTGGAAATAGTATTGGGAGATCTGGGGACGAGGAAGAAAAATACGAAGAATTCGACCAGCGCGTGAGAGTTTTATCAAGTTTTCCTCGTCTGGTCGGAGATTGTGAACGACAAACTTACCTTGCGACACTGACAGGAAGGAGCTTTCTGAGTACGCCAATTGAAACGAAACGTCAAATATTATAATTATTTGACGTTCAAATTTATCATCAATTGAATTTAAAACGTGACTGAATTCACCGTATGAATGGTTAGTCCAATTTAATCAAATACCAAAATATGTATAGTAAACGAAATAAAATTTTTGTCTCCCTATGTAGACTGTCCATGGGACAAATCTCAATTCAGGCAAATTTCTTATATTATTTATAAAATTTGTTTTGATTATTAATAGTATGTAATTGCGTATTTTGTAAACGGTGATTTGAAAATCTTCATATTTAGACGCGTTATGAATGAAAATAATTGTTGTGATGACTTGTATCACATTGAAAATGATTTTTGTAATCTGAATTTTATTTTTTGTCGTCAATCGTTTAATCAGTTTTTATAACTGTAGGAGTAGGATACCCTAGACGTTAAATAAATAAATTAATTTCTCGTAACTGTCTTGACAAATAAGACATAGTAAAATTTATTTATTAAATTAACTTTCACAGATTTTATAATTCTACGAATAAGGTGTGTGTAATAAAATTAATAATACAAAATAATATCTTCAAGAAAATCGTACTAATTTTTATCAAAAAGTATTTTATTGGACGAAGAAAAGTTGGGCTAGAACGAGGAGATGGATAATAATAAATAAATAAATAAATAAATAAATAAATAAATAAATAAATACAGATATAGATTCTAAAATTTGGAAGTCCAAAATGTGTCTTGATCGATCGTAACTAAATATTCCGTGTAATTACTCTTTCCCACAAATGCGAAAGTAATTTAAAATATATATTTCAATCCGAACACAAATTAATAGATTTTTGAATAAATGTTTAATAAATAAATAAATAATAAATTTTATTTAGAGTCTACCACATCAGTTATATAACTGATTTTCAGTGGGGGACTTTAAATCAAAGCGACAAGCAACCTGTAGGCCCGACGCAATCGACGAATTGAGCGATAACCAACCAAAGATCGATATTTTAATAGGAAATATAGCAATCGGGGATATGGACAGTGCGAACACCCGCGAATCAACGCCAGAATCAACAAGGCGATTCAGAACAACTCTGAATTTATTATGTGCTTCGTTGCTAGGACGGCTCCAAAGTCACCGTTTACAAACTCCTAAGACAAGAACTGATGGACTGAAGTCCAAATCAGAAGTTAAAAAACTTCTGACTTTAGCGGGAATCGAACCCTGGACCTTCTGCATTGGAAGCAGATACGCTAACCACAAGACCAACGAGCCACACATCAGATGACGCGAAAACTTGAACCGAGCAAATCACGAAATAAGTTTGTGCTTTAGTATACTTCGCACAAATAGCTGTTGCAATGAACTAAAGTTTTTCTCATAACAAAACGTTTCCCAATGGGAATAAGAAAGTCTTAATTAGAATAATATTTACATAACGTGCTTTCCCGTATTCCACCCTCGCAAGAAAGGGAGAGAAAGTGAAAGCGAACGTGGCTGTTTTCTTTTCATCTTAGGCCTGCCTAGCCGAATGTTTTCCCCGCAACAACACATATGAAGTGGACGAATGATGAATGTTTTCCAAGATTTCTGTTTGAAAGGATTTTGATTTCTACAATTCTGCCCTCTTTCTATAGCAGCACTTTTTATTATTATTTTTTCCCTCTCATGGCGAAGGGGTGAAGAATCTCCACGTCATCAAAACCTACTCGTCTGTTTTTTACCGAACAAGAAAAGATCACCGACCAAAACGTGAGAGTGCAAAATTAAGTAAACCATTTATGAAAGAGCCTCCGTTCACCCCTTTTTGTGTTCTCTGAAGGTTTGTTATTTCTCAACCCCCCTCCACTAAAGGTCTGTCGCTTACGGGATTATTGTAAGCTTCATAACAGTCGACGTATGAACTTGCAATCTTCATAGTAAACCTATTTGTTACGGGACAATGATGCTCTGGGTGTACTTGTACGTGGTACAAACTCTAACAACTATATATGTTTATGGTACCGACAAATGTAGCTTAAACGTAACTTGGAAGACTTTGAACCGGGAGGTCACGGGTTCGAATCCCGCCATCGGCAATCCTGACAGAAAGTTTTTCCTAAGTTTTCTTCAGTCTCTAAGACGAATGTTGGAATTTTATTTAGTCCTATATTAAAACGACCTCAGACATTCCCATCACAATTATACGATCTAAAATCATATAATAACCTAAGTTACCTGAGAAGTATGACATAAGTTAAAACTAATGTATACCCTTTTGGAGTGTGTTTATGGTAAAGGTAAACCGTTTCGTTCTCAGAGACATTCATAAACAAATTATGTTTAAGTGAATTTTAACTTAATTTTTTATAGTTTGACGAAACTTTTATCCCAGTAACATTAACTTTAAGACATAAGAACGTTTAAACTAGGATTTGACGAATATCGCATCCGACACGATCATACATCAAGTAGATAAGCACGTTTGCAAACACACAAAAAAAAACTTTTAACTATAGTGTTTAATTACGTGTATACACTGCCCACAACCAAAGTTATCGATTAAGTCTTGTCCAAAAAACACAATTTGATTAATTATTAATTACAAAATAATGCAAGGCACTTGTCTTGATCATTAATCTTACGCCACTGTTGATAAATTACGAAATGTAAGGTGTGAAAAATAGGTGAGTTTTTTTCCTTGTCGGAGTCGATTTTTCTCGATCTTTAACAAAGCAGTAGCTATGGATCCATTAATCATTGGGAACCATAGCAACTTCTCCGCCATACGCGAGTCCAAAACACGGCTCGTTTTGCAGAGAGAAAAAAAAATAGAGAGAGAGAGAGAGAGAGAGAGAGAGAGAGAGAGCGAGAGAGAGAGAGAGGGAGAGAGAGAGAGAGTTTGGAGAATACTAAAAAAAGAATGAAAAGTAAAACTCAGCGAGTTTGGAAGTTTGGACGGGTGACTGGGTGCTGGGTCAGAGGAAGGCGAGAGAGAGAGGGAAGATGGTCGTAACTTATCGTGTGGACCAGACAAATAATTGTCTGTCTCATTCCCGCACTGGCTTTGTAGCTGATCCTGATGAATGTATGTGTGGAGGAGATATTTGTCTTGGAGGGCGCAAGGGTTGTTCGTATTGAAGGCTGCGTGACGTTCTCAGTCTATATATGTGAAGTGTAGGCCTACACTACACATATATGGATACATTATGCTTTTGTTTATTCGCGGGTAAACAATTTTCTGATTGATTTGAGTTTTTTGCTACAGAAAAATGTTCACTTCTTGAAAACGCTGCGTTTGATGGCTGTTTAATAGGTTGCTAGAAACTCACCTGACTTATGATTAAGTACAAATCGTGGATAAAACATAGGCCTACTAATTTTAAAGTTGAAAACAATTGACAAGATATTAAAAAAAAAAAAAAATTAGTGAAGGCACTATGCTACGCTATAGACATAATGGGCATTAAGTAGGGGCGATTTATTACTGTAATCTATAGATAATATGAAAGTAGTAACTACTTTAAAAAACTAATAAACAAATGATTTCTAAAACGCAGTTTATATATAAAATAACCATAAAGTTCATGTAAGAAATAATACGTATATTTATAGATGATATTTTCCTATTAAACGGCGTACAGGAATATAATGTATTTGTTATTGAGCCTGGCATTATTAATTTATGTTTTGCCATAACTAAAAAAACAATGGAAAGTTAAGGTATGAATTACTACAGAATCGTTCGTTAAAGCAAACTATAAACTATTCTCAAAAGATAATTCAACTATGTTGCAAATATAAAACACACCTGCTAGTTACATACGAGATAAATTGGTCTACTTTAGAGATTAGAAGAAGTCATTTATCTATAAATATATGGGTACTTATGTTGCAATATAATAGCTAGTTTAGTAGCGTCCAACATTGTGAGTGGATGATACCCATAAATATATAGCGTATAAAATGGTAGATGCTTTGTGTATAGAGAAAGGAAATGGACAAAATCTGGGGTTAGAAAATTCTTAAACAAACAAAGTTCGAATAGGGTAGGTTTTTAGGGGATGTTTTTTGCATGTATCTACAAAACCTCGAAGTTCCTTCAAGGAACGGAAGACGACAGTAGTAAGTTAGTTTAGGAGACATATATAAAGTCCGATAAATAAATAGACAGAAAGTACGAGAATGGTCGGAGGATGTAAAAACAGGTCCCGAAAAAAACTGAACGCGTTCTGTTTATTTTTCCACCGCTGCCATCAAACTTTTAAGACGTTCAAACTCGGCGCAAACTTTCGAACTTTCCTCAAGATATAAAAGAACACCATGAAAAAACTATAGTTTTTCGATTTTATTAGATAATGGTTTAAAAATTGGTTCCGAGCGTGCTGAATTTTTAAGAGGTGATTGTATTCAAGTCCACCCCTATATCTGGGGGTAGTGCTGGACTTGCGCCTTAACTAACTGGACGCTAGGATCAATAATACGGAAAACTCCCCTCCCCTTTCTTCTCCCTCTCCCTATTTTTACAGCATCTTTTAGGCGGCCGTGACCACCTTACCCTGTGGGCAACGCAGCGCCTACACGACCCCCTACCTCAACACTAGTATGTTGTTTTCACTACGCAATAACAGGGAGGCGCATCGATTCCAAGTGTGGGGGGGGGGGGGAATTCTAATGACCCGAACATAGTATTCTGTAATGTAGCAATTACACATTTGTCTCAATGAATGTATTTTATATTACTTTCTATTTTGAAAGTTGGCAATGTTTAAAGTTGATTAAAATTTTGTTATGACAGACACAAACATTATTAGGAAAACCGTTCTCCATGATTGGTGTTCATATTTTAAATATTGCATAAAGTAACTAAATATATTATTTAAGTGGATTCTATTTAATATTTTTAATTTTACATAAAATGTATTCACACTCTTAACGTTTAAGTCTACAAATGGCAAGCGATTCAAACTGAATAGTGTACAATATATTAATACATAAAATCTAAGAGATAAATCCGACTTATTTGGCTGCTGACCAACCCTGTTGCGTTGACCACTGACCACAGAGATAAATCCGACTTATTTGGCTGCTGACCAACCCTGTTGCGTTGACCACTGACCACATGGTTCCAGCTTATTAAAATGATTGAAATACAAGTCTTGAAATGTTGAATAATTATAAATTATCATATTACTGAAACAGGAATCAAAAATTATATAAAAAGAAAGCTGTCAGAAATACTGAAATAGTTCTTAAGGCGACAAAAGTCTAATAAAATAAAATAAAAAAGGGCAAAATTATGATATAATGCTGATGTGAATAATGTTGGAAGAAAATACACTTTACTGACTTTATAGTCATGATCATAAACCGCAGTCGTTTAAGTTAGTTTTCAATTTGAATATTGTCTTACAGTTATCCTACGAACTTTAAATACGCAATTAACTTCCTTAACAAAATTCTCCCGTCAGAAGAATTCGACTTACTTAAGATAAGTTTTATAAACTGTGTTATTCGATTAAAACAAATACAGTTCGGGTCCATTATTTATTTTGTCCCACAATATTTATCAGAATTCAAATTTCTTGCAACTGTTTAAAGAAGTGTTTAATTAACTTTTTGACATCTCCTTAAAGGTGAAATAATTTTTGAAAATGTAAAATTTAAATAATTTGTAATAATATTTAGTAACGCCGAATTTCCCTACGTACCAAAAAATTAAATAACATAGTTACTTAAAAATAAATAATTAATTATTACAGTAAAGGCCTATTGCCAATATAATTATTTTGTAATAGTTCACTAATAACCCCAATTCGTTTTTTGTCTAATACTCCTTCTCTAACGAAGAAGAGGTCGAAGTCAAAGGCAAGTTTTACTTCCAGGTAATTTACTCTGCGGAACCGTCAACCGTTCAAACGCGAACCGGTTGAACGAGCTCTAGGTTGGGGGAAATGTTTTTGCTTTCGTGATGGTAATATTAAAGAAGAGTTTGAAAGTTGGCTAATTTGTTTGTAAACTAGAATAATGCTTAGCGTCTGTTAGATCTCACGGCATTTTAACAGGTATAGGCGAAGATTGTTATATAACACTTTGTCTTGCTTGCGACGATAGGAGTAGCTCATCGCTATTTATTGTTTACTTTTTATTTAATATACGTTTTATTTATGTAATTATCATTTAAATAACTTAGTTATTTTTATTCATTAAGTCTTATGTGCAATAATTTCCTATAGATGCTAATGTTCCAAAATTAAATATGAACTAATCAAAACCGCAATCATTAAACAAGCCATCAAACAATTCTATTGGTATTAATTTTAAGTCCCAAACCTAATATATACCCCATAAACGGGATAAATGAACTATGAAACACAGGATTTTTTTATGTAGTAGGAAGTAAATATTAATAATCAACTAAAACATGGGCAAAAACCAAAACACGCTGTTCAGAAACCCTGGATTATCTGCATTAGAAGCAGGAACACTAACCACTGGACAGAAACCATTTGCGTCGTACGTCTATTTTAAACCCTAGGCCTACTAACAGCACATTGTGTAAAATAAATATAAATGTCTTCGAACAATACTACGCCCGCATCAAGAAAAAAGTACACTTACATTAATATTATATAAATATTACAATTTAAAAAAACAAACATTATCTAATATTGTTTATACAAGGGCAGATACAATTGAGTAAGTGAATTTGTTTTTCCTCCGATAATAACTTTTCACTTTTTAGATATGGTATGTTGATTCATAGCAGAAGACACTTTCCCCTATTGGCATTGACCGAAACCGCCATGTGCACCACCCTTAAGTGAAATACGAAATTATGTTAATTTGTAGCGAAATTGTCTTCGATTTGGTTAATAGTCCGTGTTGGTCTCGCCGCACGATATGTTTCCTGCCAACCCCCACCCTCCCCCTCCCCCACCCCCTCATCCATATTGTCCACCTCGAGTCTTCAGCATCATCCATTATTCAGGTCCGATAAAAATAAAAGTACTTTTCCATGTAGATGGCGCAAATGGCGACCAGTGACTGCTATGTCTTACGCCGCGGAGTGGAGCCTGCATGTGAGGGCGAGGGGGGACATCAATTAATCATCCCGAGGGTGGTGAACCAACCCTTACTTGTTCAAACGCCACGTCGACCAATCGCAAATGTCGATAAAAATCGCTTTGGGGTGCATGGACGGTAAGGTTTCTACATATGAGGGGGTGGGACGCCATGTTGGATGCGGAGTGGACGATGTCATTGGTCACGAGTGTGATTTCAGAGCTGTTGGGTTGGAATACCTGAGATGTTTGGGAGTGATAAGAGTTATCATCACCTGTAGAACTATGTGACGGTCACGTGGTAACGGTGGTATGGAGCGAGGATGAATAAAGTTCCCAGATGTTGTTTGGCGGTTTATTTGTTTTATATTACTTTGATTATGAGTTCGCGTATGCATGTTTTTGCTGACATTATAAGTTTTTTTACTAATACTTTACGTTGTTCTTTGCTTTCTGAACACTCCCAGAATGTGTCATTGACTCATTGGGTTTCTCATCATGCATCATTTGACGTTTTGATTCGGGTTTTGTGGCCCTGCTGCTCATTACCAGACCCCTAAGACGTATAATACGTCGCTGGCTGAGTTTCAAAAACTTTTGAAAGATGAATCAAACATTCAAATCAAGTTTACAAATTGTGTTTTCGTTTCTAACGACTAAATTTGTTATGTTTATGTGCTTTGAATTAACAGTGATTAGGCCTATCAATCGTTTAAAATTGTAGACTATTTTGATAAATAAATTACCGTATTACTATCATGCTCAGGCACACTCAGCGTTTTCCTCATTTGAGAAACAATTATTACGGTGCTCTAAAAATAAGGTGCTCTAAAGTAAATCTAACTAACATTGAAAACTCTTATTCATCGCTAATGAAAAGGTGATTTTAAATATAAACATATTTCTCAATTATAATTCTAAAACTACTGAGAAGTGTAGTCATGTTTACCCATCTTAGCTTAAAAAATATTCGTAACCTTGTTATAGACGAAACTCTTTCAAAATTATGCTGAGCTAATAGAATTAATAAACCATCACCTCTATCACAAATGGATGTTGAGAGTATGCCCATGCGAGAAGAAAAAAAGTACAGGTAATTGCTGAATCATGGAGTAATTTTAGACTTGGTTGTGAAACATGAATATATCTCTAACCTTGATGCGCTGTTTTAAAGGCACAATTAATTACACACAGTTGTTTTTTTATTGAATCTAGACAATTAACTTATATTAACCGTCTTATAACGTTAAGTCAACCGTTTTGCGTGTTAAGGTGAAACACCCAAGGAGTCGTATTCATACGCGTTATTTCGTTCGTGTTACGTTTGAAAACAAAAAGAAAAGAATAATATGAGTATTTGTTTTCGTATCGATCCTTTGAAGAACACACAAGATGATAAAACTGCTCCCAGTCTATAGTCCACAATACGGCTGCAAGAACAAAACTAATTTAAAATGTAATATTATCCATTTCTTCTCGGAACGAGGGAAAAAATGTAAAAATAACATTGGTCTCCTGAAGCCAATAGCAGATGCCGCAGACGGTGGGCAATTTATTATATATCCGAATTTAAAACAGTGAGATTTGTTTTCCGGAGAAAGATAACAAAACAGGGGCCTCGTGTATGTATAAGCTGGGAGGAAAATGGATGTTTTAAACAGGTTATTGATACTGAGGAAACTCTGACATGTTCCAAGCAAAACCGGTTTCGAAAAAGAGAAAAACGGGAATAGTACGTTCAAAAAATAATATCTTAACCTTATATAAACATTAAACACATTTAGAGAAGAACTTTATTTTTTTCAAACAAACTCTGGGTAAAAATTACAAATGACCAAGGACTACAGAAAATAAATACCCAGTGATTTATATAACAATTAAAAAGGTTTAAAATTAGATTTCAAATTCAAGAAATTAGTCAATAATACCATTAAAATTACATGTTTAGGCCATAAAGGATGTCTTAAATGGAAATGGACTTCATGCCAACCATCTGATACGTCCTATGTACAGTGTTTTCCTAACTTAAAATGTGCAAAAATCAACAAAAACTTGGAATTTCCCATCTTGCACACAAACAATCCGATGACATTAGATAAAGAAAAAAACAATATGCATAATCAAAAAAAGTCATGTAATAAAAAATCATCAGTGTGAAGAGTCTAATGATTTATGTTTTAATTAGTTTAATAACCGGTTATCTTACTTCATTATTTGTTATAACCTACCTATATCAAAATTAAGCTTAGTATTTTGTGAAAAGGCGTTTGCTATTTTTACAATATTAAACAGTTGATCTACTAATATCACTTATTTGAAGATGTTTAAATTAATTTAGTTAGTTTCTGAAAAAGTAGTATACACCACTGTCAGCAGTCAGCTAGAGTTCAATAAACATATTTATTTCTAACCCGAAAAGAAAAGAAATTGGGTTTTCTAAATAAATTAACGAATCCAAAAATAAAATGATTTAATATTGTAGAGGTAATTTGTAAAATAAATTTCCATCGAGAAGAACTAGGATTAGAACTAGATCATTAGGACGTTTGAGGGTGGGTATTTGCAAGAGATATTTGTGCTATAGTAGTTTGGTGCTTTTTTAAATTAAGACTTGAAGTTGAAGCGGCAAATATTTTTAACTGTGTTATTTTTTAAATTATATATATATTATAAATAAATGTTATTTACAAATTGTCAATTTTTCTCAAAATATGAATCAAATTAAGAAGACTTGCTATTATTATTCCCAATTTATTTAAAGTCCTTCTTTTTAAATCAATCATTAAACAACAGGACATGGGGAGATATATGGAGAGAGTAGGAACAATTAACAAAATTATCTGAAAATATATTACTGCAATGGAACATACTTAATATATTACATTAGAGCGTGCAATAGATAATGCATGATGACTTACCTGATTTACATCCAATAGAACGTCACCTTTTCTTTCTGTCCATTGAAAGCGCATCCTTTCTCCTACATTTCGTTTTTGTTTTTGTTTTCTTTATTTGTCTAATATTTTCGCAATCCCACAATAACCAACTTCCTTGATTGTTAATTAAGTACATTTTCCGGAACTTCACTTCAATCACTTCAAATTTCGAAATTGTGAATAGTCGAGTCATAATTTTGTATGCACTATTGTGTATTTAGGGTCTACTAAATTCTGAATTAGTTACTTTACTACATAATTGAACACTCGGTAGTCGATAGAATAAAAAGTAAGTATACATATAGGCGTTATTGTTTTAATAACAATGGATTTATACTGTAAAAACTATTGAAAATTGAAGACAAATTTCCAAATAAATTTCTAAATTCGATGTTCTTCCTTGATGGTTGTCGAGTTGACTGCGACTGGAAGACTAAACAGCCATCAAAGGTTGCACCCCTGTCTGCCCTAACCCTTCCTTGCTTGCTACCTGAGTTCCACCCGGAAGAACTATCCCCATTAGAATATGAATCAGACCTCGAGGCACCTGGTTAGCCCACAGACACACATCCTTATCATTTACATATGAAATCAGTTTTTTGTACCCTAGAGATGCGGAAGGGTGGAGTTGGACCCATGCGAGGTAGGAGCACACCCTGATTGAAATGTGTTGAGTAGAACGAACGGAAGGGTTGCTACTTCCTTGCTACATTGCCCTAGGTATAACGAACAGCATTTAGTACAGAATATACTCGAAATTTGCTCAAAATTTCGTTTTAATCACAAATTTTGCAAATTATTTTTCTAACATATTAATTGTGTGTATCTCCAAAATAATACGTTAAATTTTTTATGAATTTACGTACTTTAAAATACTAATGATACATATTTTAAAATTGCAAGTGACATCCATGAAATGCCAATGGGCTACACATAACGTAGTGTAAGTGAAAATGTAAAGTTTATGGTTATTAATGATTAAGTTAATTGTATTCGAGATTCAATATTATTGTAAAGAAAAATTACATGAATAAGATGTTTTGTAATCGAAAATAAGTTTCTATAACTGATATGATAAACGCTAAAAACAAAATAACAAATAAATCTACCAACGAGGTGAAACAAAAACTCCCGACATGAGTTTACATTTAGATATTTCGGCTCACGAAATGCAATGAAGTATTTATGTAATGTCATATTATATTACGTGCGTAACTGCTTTTTATTAGCTTTTTTCTCTGTGAAAGTATATTATTCAAATTGATGTCAATAATTTTTGGACGTGTGTAGCTTTTATATTTTTACTAATTGATTTTTCCTGCTTTACCGTATTAAACTTAATGGAATAATGTATTGGACTTATTTTTCGCCACTTAGTCAACCTTTGGATAGTTTGAGTCCGAAATCTATCTATAGGGGCGATTCCTTAACGAAGTGATGAAAACTTAGTATATATTTTATTTTCGATTTATTAATGTCTGAAAAGTCCACTTTGAATTATGAGTCAAACTTTCGCCTGTTAGTCCAATAGTTTGAAGTCTCAAGTCAGCTTTTACAAACCGCGCTCTACAATAACGTACTTCTCTATACCGCGCACTATTTGTAAATACAGCCAAGTCTACACAGGAAGTACAGTTATATCAGACAGCGTGTCCTAGTTCCTTGAACAAATACATTTTTTTATATATAAAAGGGTTCGACCTATTGAATCTTTCCTGCCCCTATCTGCATACAAAAACCTTTTTACCCTAAACAACCCTCCCCAAAGGCATAGAACCATGAGATAGTTTAGCACCTTATGTTAGAAAAGGGTTGGACGGATGCGTACATTGAACGCGGCAAAAAACATACATGTGTGCCCGAAGAAAAAAATAATGGAGCGGAGTCCTTTTCATTCAATTTTTACGAGAGGAAAAAAGTTGATGTCATGATGCTTCTTTGAAATTTATTTTCTTTTTAAAAATTGTATAATAGGGCTCGGTTGTCAGGTCGAAGTATAGACGACGATCATGAAAAAGTTGATAGGCCTACTGGGCAGCGGAAACTTGGCAAGCGTCGGTATCAGACTAGATGGGAAGGTCACCGATGGACCTGGGACAGCTTTCAAACCCCAACCACATCTGACCAGCATCGCCAGTCCAAACTAGAATCTAGCGTTGCTTTTTTACCAACTCGAAAATGTTTTAATACCCCTCCCCCACTCACCATAAATCCAAACAACACAAAAACAAACAAAAATGAAATAATAAAATAAAACATACTTAATACCAAATTTCCTTTTGGTAATTTCACCATCATCTTCCCTTTACGTAAATCAATCCAGAAATTAAAAAATCATCTTCCCTCTTTTATGAATGGCTGTGCGATGGCCTTGGGATTTTGAGAGCTTGTTTTGATCTGGGCTTGTTGTGTGTGTGTGCTACACAGGATTGTTACTTGTAGTGATAGTTACAATTCAGAAACTGCTGAGAAAAATAATTAACAAATTATCCCCTTTTTGGATGAGCGTAGCGAGCGTAGCGAGCGAAGCGAAGATTCCATTTCACTACACTGGAGAAAAAATCCGGAATGTTTTTTTTTTTTTTCTTTCTTTTTTTTTGTATTTTTGTGTGTCTGTGAACACGATTCCGGCTAAACCAATACTCCAATTGCGATGAAATTTTATGGAGGTCTATGAAATCTCTGAACGAAGAACTGCACGGGGGGAAAAATCGATCGAAAAATTATTTCTCATGAAAATCGCAATTTTACGATTTTTTTCGATTTTTAAAAAATTCTTCGACTTATAACATCTACATGCTTTATCCGATTGTAATGATTTTTTCACAGAACCTTAATTTTATGAATTAATATATTCGTGTGAAATTTGAGCGCAATCGAAAAATCATTTCTCATGATAATCGCAATTTTACGATTTTTTTCAATTTTTAACATTTCTTCGACGAATAAAACCTACATGCTTTATCCGATTGTAATGATTTTTTCACAGAACTTTGATTTTATGAATTAATATATTCGTGTGAAATTTGAGCGTAATCGAAAAATTATCTATTAAAAAAATTGCAATTTTACGCTTTTTTCGTTTAAAAAAAATTACGCTCATCCAACAACGCGGCGGGACTTAAGCGTTTTCCTAGTATTAATGCATGCAATCATTCACGAAAAGCAACTTACTAAACTACCTACATCATTTGCTATTTAAATGCACATTTGACTTTAAGTCACATACTTACTAGTACCCTATTTATTTCAAAATTATGGTACAACAAGCAATAAACATATTAATTTGTTATAAGACAACGGGGGCCAATGACCGATAATTCACATTTCTTTCAATTTTTAGGAACAAGTTTCAATTTTGTAATGAATAGAACGATAGATAACCTACATCGTTCCTTCTCTTGTGTATAACTTATCTACTCAGCTCTACTATAGAGGAAGTTAGAGCATTTTATCGAATTGGTTCTTTGGTCGATGTTTGAGAATGGAGAAGGGCGATGGAAAGTAGTCATTTCAGATTTAAGCAGAATATTTTTCTTGCGGGCTAACAAAAGACAGTCGTGTCGTGGCTTGGATGAATGGAGGGCAGTGGACGCTAGGCGGGGGCGGCGCCCAATGGTGGATAGAGGAGATTGATTAGGGGCATCGGGGATACTCTTCATTATTGTCTCCGTAGCGTCCCGACGCCATCGTTCACCCCCTACCTAGGCTCTGCGGGCCGCCGAGGCGAGTACACACACTATCTCTCACACACACTACTCTCTCTCAAACCACACTCAAGCGCACGCGTACTCTTCACACACTCACACAATCACTTATACTCACTCACTCAAAATCTTAAACAATTCACATTAATTTAATCACTTACTCTTTTACTCACCAAACCACATATTCACTCATACTCTCTCAAGCTTTCACTAGTACTCTCTCACTCTCCAACTCAAACTCGCTGACATACTCTCACTATACCCACTCACAATAATACTCCTCACTCTTACTCAAACTCTCTTACATACTCTCACTATACTAACTCATTCTATCAGTGTCTCACTCAAACTCACACTACCCACTCATTCACTAGTACTCTCTCACTCTCTAACTCAAACTCTCTTACATACTCTCTCGGTGTCTCACTCAAACTTTCTAACACTCACTACTCACTCACTCACTCTCTCTCACTCAAAGTCTCTGACACACTCTCTCACTCTCACTCACCAAACCACCTACTCAATCACGAACTCATTAACTCAAAACAGGGTGCATACATCTAAGAAAGAGACGAATCTTTGAAATGCAAGATGACGTAGTGGCGAGAATATATCGTGACGTGAGCCTGAGTCAGCGAGTGCGTAGCTCTTGTAGTGCGTGTGAACCAGGCGGACCACAGTCGCACAGATAGAGACCGTGACACACACACACTTTCCACGCCCGCGGAAATCCAGGCTGTAAAGAAAAGAGTGGAATCACCCCTCAAATTAAAGACCATTGGAAGCAGGGACGCGGTGGCCATTTAACAAATCACCTCAATACAGAAGATATGAGAGAGAGGGAGAGAGAATGCTATAGAAGACCTCACGTTGCTCGCCTTGTGGTGACTAACCAAGACTTACAGGAAGTTTCTGTACCTTGTTGGGAAGGAATCGTCTCGACTCGCTCTCATATGACTATAAAAATAACTCAAATGTAATGAGGCTATTCAAAATGATGATTGAGACGGGAATCGAACCCGGGGGTTTCTGTCCACACTCATCGATAATGAGCGACCCGACTGTGGAAGCTTCTATATCATTTGGATACACCCTATACACAAAAATTGAAATCACTAATCACTTCATAAAAATCTTCGACGCTGACAATATCAAGACTATTTTTACTACAGAAAATACAAAATTAATATATTGTACTGTAACCCCCCTTTGCGAGGTGGATAATATACCTCTGTGGCTTAGCTTATTGTGTATCTTGTAGACTCATATTAGGTCAGTTTCAACGGAAATTCTTTTTGAGAAAAACCGTTTTTTTCATCAAACAAGTTATTTTACGACATAATAATAATTTTTTTTGGTATATTAAATCCACATTTTTCGTCAATATTTTTTGGTAGCTGTTGTTTGATAAATATTTTTAAAATAAAAAATGACGATCAAACACATGACATCATTTTACAAAATATGTTAGCTAAATTTTGTATTTCATTATTGAGGTAGCGATTAATTAAAAACTATCACAATCACGATCGTGTCACGTGCAATGCGGGTCAAGCATAGCAGAGAGGTCGTGTATAATGCTGACTTTGCGCTCTGCTCGGGCAGTTGCTGACACCGCCTGAAGGGGGCGAGCGGCGACACAATGTTCTCTCGCCTCAATGTGCTTACACAAGCTCTCGAGCCCTCTCAATATTCAGGGCTAGTGGACAACCAGGACTTAAGGAGGCTTTGGATTTGACTGCTGGTTAGTTCCTGATAAGAACCATACACCTCCCTCCTTAGACCTACCCTTCACCTACCCTTACAACCCCTAAAGAAAGACAGACCACCCCCCTTCGCCTTGCATCAGCAGAAACCACCAGAAAATTTGCTGATACAAGAAAATGAAACAGCATATTGGCCGGAAAAAGTTGATCCTGATATGGTAATTGAAAATCTATAAGAGATTTCTTTGGCAAATGGAGTAGCCGTACATTGTTTGGAGGAACGTTCAAAGGGGGTGTTTTCGGTCCTATTCAATATTCCTACCTCATTCTGTATTAATCAAGTTGAAAGTAGGTTTCGAGAATAGACGTGGAAACATGGTCACTTGGGTTGCCCGGAGGCAGTGTTACTATAAACTTCCATCGTACTTTGACGTATATTTAAAAACGAGCATGGTACGGGACTATGCCCTATACTCAAAAGCGGGAACGAATTGGACGAAGGATGCAAAACTAATTAAAAATATTTTCTTTCTAATGTTAAAATTGTTGTTTGGTGGAGGTGCCGAGTTAAAAGAAGGCTACAAAAATAAAAATATATCCTGTTGAAGCATTGAAACTCAGTTGTTGGTGGAGGTGCCGGGTATTTTTATGTGAAGCCTGGGTGAGGCTAGCCCCAACCCCTGGCCCTAGGGTCA
This sequence comes from Sweltsa coloradensis, assembly GCA_024449915.1. Taxonomy (NCBI): domain Eukaryota; kingdom Metazoa; phylum Arthropoda; class Insecta; order Plecoptera; family Chloroperlidae; genus Sweltsa; species Sweltsa coloradensis. The sequence continues at coordinate 65,531 of JAMZAV010000246.1, read as the reverse complement.
CTAAATATATAATTTTTCATCCTTGTTCAAGGCCAGTTTTAACAACAAAAACCGTATGTCAATCGGAGGTCGTGTTCGGTTTATATCGTGAGACATGACGCACGCACAGACGGACGTCCAGAAAAGAGATGCATATTCGGGGAGATTCGCTCCCTAAATTTTGTAATATAAAATAGTTTATATTCGGCAACAAAGATGAGAAATTTTAGTAGAGAGTTACATCAGTCAGTAAGCCATTCAATTTCAAGTAACTACATTAGAGTTGATTACTTTGTTTGTCTTTATGGCGGGAATTTGGACTTGCCTAGTCCATATTTTTCTGTAATAACGGACTTAAATTTTGTTATTTTGCAGTATTTACAAAATATGTGTTTGTAAACTATAGTGATGTTTATTTTTAGGTGTTGTTGGTGGAATGTTTTGAAACGAGTTTTGGATGAGCGTAGCAGCGTAGCGAGCAGAAAGCGAAGATTCCATTTCACTACACTGGAGAAAAAAATCCGGAATGTTTATTTTTTTTTTCTTCTTTTTTTTTTTTTTTTTTTTGTTTTTTTGTCTGTTTGTTAGCACGATTTCCGGCTAAACCGATACTTCGATTGCGATTCAATTTTATGAGACCTTCGAAATCTCTGAACTTAGAACTGCCACGTTTTTGAGCACAATCGACAAAAAAATTCCCATAAAAATCGCAATTTCACGATTTTTTTCGATTTTTAAAAAATTTCCTTCGAGATTTAATACCTACAACGCTTGTCCGATTGTAATGAGTTTTTCACAAACTTTATTTTATGAATTAATATTCGTAGGAAAATTTAAGCGCAATCAAATTTTATTTCTCATAAAATCGCAATTTTAACGGGTTTTCTTTTTTAAAACAATTACTTTGACAATAACACCTATATTCTTTATCCGATTGTAATGATTATTTTCACAGAACCTTAATTTTATGAATTCATATATTCGTGTAAAATTTGAGCACAATCAAATAATTATTCTTATGGAATCGAAATTTTACGATTTTTTTCTTTTTTAAAATTACGATTAATTAAAAAAATTAAAAATCAAAGTTTATTTTTATTTATTTTAAATTATTTAAAAAAAAATCATCAACTTAGTAATGATTTTTTCACAGAACAGAAAATTCACATAACACATGGCAGCTCAATGCACCAATTACGCTCATCCAACAACGCGGCGGGACTTAAGCGTTTTCCTAGTTTATAGTACGTTCATTGTAAAATAAAGAGTTGTAAAAGAGCAAACATAGAACAACAGCCGATTCGCCGAGAACAAAGCTTCACCATTATCAAGATCTTGTTCGGCCAATTGCGTCTAGGTATGTTCAAAGTGTTGTTTTGCCGTGGACTGTACTTGTCCTGCGTAGGCCTACAGATAGAAACATCGCAAAGCCATCCAATTTACTCTGGATCAAGGGTCCAAGTGCCTAAAGGTCGCCCTCCCCCCCTTCCACCTACCCCCCCCCCTCATCCCCACAGAGAGATTCAAAACTCAAACTAAGAGCGCTCGAATAGAGGGTTTTAAAATTTTGCATTCGAACGCAGAAAAAAAAACTCCCTTAAAGGTTTTTTCAAGTTCTCTTTAATCTGCTGGACCTTAAAGATCATACGAACTGATAACTCAATTGATTAATGCGTCAAGAGTTCTAGTTGGTTATTCAAAGGGGTTCGACAACAAAACCCACCAATAGGAGATCGGCTATCTAGAGGGTCAAGGAGGCGATACCTATCTCGACTCACACATGCAAAGAGCTCTTAGGGACAAAGTTATTTCAAGTGGACGGACGAACCAGAACAAACCAAAGAACTTGACAATCGAGTTAAAATCAGATATCGTGCACTTGAGATAATAAACCGACAATAGTGCACGAGTTGGTTGAGTGAGCTATCTGCGATGGCTTTAGTTAGTCTGGGTGTTGGACTGTGTAATTTAAGCAGATAGAGATGTGTGTTTGAAGATGGGGAATAAGTGCCCATTCAAATAGGAGACTGCCAAAAAAACAAATAAAAAAGTTATCTAACTGACGAAATCTTACAACCATGTTTATGTTATGAGATCTCTTGGCTCATTCAGTGAATGTTAGATTTAGTTGCATTGAGAAGTTAAGGCCTCTAAAGACAGTGGAAACTGAAACTAGAAAATATGGATGGATATCTTGAAATTTGACAGTAAATCAAAAACATAAAATCAATTCAAATTGCAAATGAAATGTTACATCAAATTATAAGATTTGACTAAGAGACAATTTGTGTATAAACTTATTTGCCTCATATTACATTGACTAAGAGACAATTTGAGTATAAACTTATTTGCCTCGCATTTCATTAACGGGCTATTACAAAAAAAATCATCATGTTTGATGACGAAATTCCAACCAAAAATTAACATTTATAAATTACTTCTGAAAACTGTAATCTTAACTGTTTAAAAAAAAAGATTTTTAACGTTTAAAAAAAAAGTTTTTGGTTTAAACATGTGGAAAATGAGGTTAATATGAATTTCTTGAATATGCTTTAAAATGCTTATTTTTGGTTTCACACAACATAGTATTAGAAATTACCCATTAAAACAACACTCATTGAAACTGTGAACGCACATACTTTTAATTTCAAAAACGCGAAAAAATATTCTCCTTGATAATATTATAAACTTTCTAGCTAATAAAAACATGAAATACATAAATAAATATGTCTACATATGTCTATATATATTTATAGTTAATACTTGCTTCTGCTACCAGCATAAATCTTGCTCGCATAATGGTCATCGTCAAAATCATCATACCGATTACACACGCTGTTCGCAAACCCAGTACAAACACCCTACCATCAAACAACAAACAATGTAAACTAGATCGGTGTTCCTATTGTATTCCACCGGCCTACTCAAGTAACTAGCTATTTATTGACGTTTCCGCATTCCTTTTTTCTGCCAATTTTCCACTAAAACTCCCCCGATTGTGTTCGGTGTCCACCCCTCCCCCAAATCCACCGCCTCCTGAATTCCAAAATAGTCTAGTTTTCGTTGCGCTCGATATCCTGGGTATAGACACACGCATTTTGGGATTTTTTTGTGTGAAATAAACGGATTTGTGGTAAAAATGTTATCCCGACTTAACAATGGAGCTTGACACAATAAGGGATGCTATACAACGATACGTGGGGTGGGGGTTAAGTGCGTGTGAGTGTGCGTGCGTGCGATCGCGTTAGGGTATTTTTTTATATTTAGGCAAACCTGTATCGATGTTTCTAAACAGGTACCTTTTAATGGGATTAAAGGTTGGATTACTATAATATGTACGTTACGTTTTAGTAAAAGTAATAGAATTCTCGTACTACTTATGTGATGTCGTTTTGATAGTATTATTGTATTTATTAATTTATTTATTCAATGCTTAAATCTGACAATGTTTTTATTTTCATTTACCATATAACTTTATCTCAGAGCTTGAAGTCTTCCACATTGCACACTAACCTGTAAGGCGCTGTAAGATTATATTACGAACATAACAAAACTTGTAAAAATACAGCCAAACCTTACACACTCAAAAGAAATTAGATCTAAAAAAAGGGCCAAGCTCATCTACCCTTCCACATTTGCGCATTCATAATTCATAAAACGTACAGTATCCCATAACAACACCCTTGAAAAGCTTGGCAAAATAGAATTTGCAACTATTAATTTAAACGTAATAGTTCATCCAAATTCTTTATTCAAATTAATTTTAAGGTAATGGTCATGCAAATTCTATTTTGCCAAGATTTTCAAGGGTGTTTTGTTATGGGACACTGTACGTTTATGAATTAAGAATGCGCAAATGTGGAAGGGTAGATGAGCTTGGCCCTTTTTTTAGATCTCATTTCTTTTGAATGTGTAAGGTTTGGCTGTATTTTTACAAGTTTTTGTTATGTGTGGGATCTCATTACTTTTTCAAGTTCCATTGCAAAATTATTTGTTAAAATATAATAAATTTATCAAAGTCGATTTAATTGCTATGGTATTACCAATTAACAATAGAATGAAAAAATATAGTGGTCCAAAGACTTGCTTTTTGTAAACAATGTAGGCGATTATTGTCACGTAACCATAATTACTTGTTGATTGTATGCCTGCATAGTGCATAAGGCTTTTTTAAAACCTTTATTTGGAAGCCTTCCAGCAATTTTTTAAAACTTTTTCTTTTAAAGGGAATTACATCACTATTACCTTAATGTCCATGTAAAATATGAACGTTGTAGCCCCACCCGTTTGGTCAGAATCGCTGGGCAATTGAAACTGACGAATTAGATTGTAGTAGCCAGTAGTAGTCAGTAGTAACCATTGATATTTAACTACTTTTAGGCTAGATTAGCAGTCGGTGGTCCACTTCCGTTACAATTGGAAGCCATCTTGAAATGACAGTTTACATGTTAATCAAATGGGAGCGATTTGAAGACCGAATATTTTTAAAGATGGCCGCCAGTTTGACAGCTGAGCATACTAGATTTTAACATCAAATGATTACTAAATTCCCTTATGCAATAACTTCTTATTGTTTCTGTTTATTCAATATCATGCTGCACAAGCTAAAACCATATCACACAATCCAGTAAAATACTTTATTGCTTTGAAAAAGCATAAATTAAAACGCCAAATCGCCATCTTGAACTGGATTTTCGACGCTTCAATTTGTTACGCTCGCGCCTGTGCGGAAGTATTGGACCTTTGAGTATATAACCATTGGACACTGCTAATCTATCCTACTTTTGGGGTTTAATATATCAATGGTAGTAACTTACGTCCTTAAAGTGATTTTGAGCATGTTTCAAGTCATATTTTCACCAAGAAGGAATGCTCGTACCCCAACCAAATTTGGCATGTGTTGTCGTGTACTTAAATCCCCTCGATTTTGATAGTTTTCAAGTCAACATCACGTTTCATAACGGCTGGATGACACTCGAAATCACCCCAATTCTGCTTGCTGTATAAGGTGCCTGAGTGTGTAGCGCACCGCGGCTTGACTGCGGCGCCCTAACGGGCACCTAGATAAGCAACAAAGTTTTAGTAAGAGAAGAGCTAAGGAGAATTAATAAACAATGGCATGGGAGGCTGTGCTTGTTATTTCACGTTTTCTTCAGTGTAGCCTACTTTTTTTCTATTCAAGAATTAGAATACAGGACAACGTCTCGTATGCTGAGTGCAAACCCACCTATAGCCTTCTTCATATAGTATAAATGTAACCCCGTTGAAGGCCCAATGTAAAAAGAATGAATTTCAACAAAGTTAAATGAAGATTGTTTTACCCGCAAAGATATCATTTTTAATTTAATAGTGATAGTTCAAAAAAGATTCAAACTTGTCCTCACCGTTTTCGCTGGGGACCGGTTAAATTTCAAACCAGATAATATGAAAGAACTCATCGTTATAGGTTCAGTGCTTCGTTCACACCCCCCCCCCCCCCCCCCCCCCTTCCACAACCACCACAATAACAAACGCATCACATTAAATTTTGTCATGTCAAAACATTTCCCCACGTCTTTAAGCAACAAAACATATTTTCTTCATCTATTGACAGGTATCAAATCAAACTACAAATATTTCGCTTTTAATGTAATAAGTTACGGATACCTATATTTGTAATGTTTATCGCTGGTATGATTTAAAGGATCTGCTTTAATTAGACGTCTCCCAAAATGACACACTAAGTACTATATTATAATGTGTGGAAAGTCCATAAGGAAAGCACACTTTCTAGGTCTAAGTCCCAGAATTCGCATTTTGACTTAGGTTAACCTTGAAAATATACTTCGGTTATGATTTTCGGTGTCAGTATTTAACCGCAGTCTTTAAAAATGTAGTCTGTCATGCACCGTGTCGGGATCAAAAGATGGACTTCTTTATTTGTCTCGTTATTATGACTTATGAACTAGATTATCCCCTACTGGTCCAACAGCATCCCCCTTACAACCTGGTCAAACCGGGGTCAACTGATTAAGAGCCTGTTTCCCGTAATACCACTCTACTATACCAGCTTTGCGCGGAGCGTGCCAAGAACACGTCTCACCCCGCGCGGGAGATGACCGGCCAAGGTCATCCACTGGTCCACGAAGGTCAAACACGCGCCCATAGAAAACAACTCGGGTCCATACAGACTCTCGTTAAGTAGTGAAGTGTGCGATGGAACGAGATAAACTAGATCATCCCTTTGTATGGGGTGTTCATATTCTTGGAGATCAGAGGGTAAACTGACCGAATTATCCCTTCATAAACACGTGGCATGTCACAGCGCAGCATCCTGATGTAAGTTTAGAGGTCAAATAGTCTGGTCCATATGGGGGAGAATTGGTAAAGGTCACAGGTAGGTATCGTTGAAAGGAGAGGTTAAAAACTGGATCATCTCTTGTTGTTAACCACACACAGAAAACCAGAGTGTTAGAGGTCAAATAATCTGGTCCATTTGGAGGGTGAAGAAGAGGAGAGAGGTCACAGTTGGTCATAGAGGTCAAAATATAGAAAACTAGATCAACTATCATTATAAATCGGCACACAGCATCCCTTCGAAGGTGAGAGGTCAGTAGTCTGCTCCATTTTGGGGTGAAATTTATGGGGAACATATAAAGAAAGGTCAAATATAGGTACAAGATAACTTGTTACTTATCAAAACACATCATCCCAACGAAAGTTAAAGGTCACACAGTCCGGTCCATTTAGTAGTAAAATTTAAGGGGTCGCAATAAGAGTATCTTTGAAAGATAGAGGTCAAAATGAAGGGAAATAGATCAACTATTTATTATTTATCTATGCACAGCATCCCAAATGAAAGCTACAGGTCAAATAGTTTAGTCCATTCAGGGGAGAGCAGGTAAGAATAACAAATACCACACATTTGAAATAAATATGTCACATCATCTAATGTCATAATAAAATAAAATAAATTGTAATGATTTGAATATTATAATAAAGATTATATTTAGGGAGTGATCAAAGTTATGATGGAACGGGCATAGCCAGTTGTTGAGTGAGATTGTTAGTGTAGGTAGATACTACATTTATAACGACGAGTTAAATGTCGAAAATTGCATTTGACACAACAGTTTTTTTTTTCAAATTAGAGGATGCTGGTTTTGTTGCAGCAAATAAGTTCTAGTTTTTTCTTGAATGATCTTCTGATTACAAGGTGGATTTTAGACTGTCGATATTACGACGCTAGACAAAGACCGGCTAGTTAGCGCCTAACGACGCTTTAAACGCGTAAAGCTTCTGCCGAGGTGTGGGCTTCTAGAACTTACTAGAACTTACTGCGATTGCATGGGACCTTCACTGGATGGGGTCAGCCAGTCAGCCTAGCACACTACCTTACAGGACCCAAATTGTGCAACCCCCATTTCCATCGTTGAACGTTTTGGTGACCCTGGGGGTCGGGGGACGGGGCTTTCCCACTCAAAAGAGGTATTTCCTACCCGGCACCTCCACCAAATGTGTGCGAAAGATAAACGAAATACGAGAGACGCTGGATGGGGTTTATTTGTGTAGCCTTCTTCGATAATCTATAGATTAAGTCGCTTCGCTCACTATTTGTTTTGTACTCACACTTGCTTTCTTCAAACTACATCAATAGATTTTGTTTAAGCCATTCAGAAATATAGTGCACCCCATCGTCTATCTATCTCTGCCAAATCAATGCCCATGAGTGTAAGTAACAAAAAACCCTCACCACACATTCAAAGTCAGCTTCACGATTTCTTTAATAAGTTCCCTACCGAATGTGCGCTCAGTCTACACTATTTCATTTTATACTGCAGAGCCTTCTTACCCACAGCCATAATACGGAGATGGATGTAAATTTCACCCAGCATTAGTTATCCCTGAATGTGCGATAAAGTTGCTTTGTATGTCGTTGGCTTCTTCGGGCTCCGATAGTTTTTATAACCCAATATTGGTTTCTACGATGCTACATCATTGGTGAGTTATAGTGGCCTATAAAGATGTCATCAATATGTTTGTGTGTAATTCGATACACAAGACGAGTGTTCGTTCGTATAGTATCTCCGCGAGTCGAGTATTTACGGTAACTGTATACTGTGTGCACTTAAAGTTACGTCTTCTGTGGTGTGGAGAGTACTAAATAGGGTACTTGGGATATGTGTGGGAATGGACTTTTATACGACATTTAAAGTTATTAAAAGAGTTTTAAGAGTTTGAATTTATTGCATTGAACTCTTTGATGGGTTCACCGTTGTGGTGCCACAAACGAACGTTAGTATCGAGAATTACTACATATTAGTTATATCTAACACGAATATGAGTAGTTGAGTACTCATGTCATGCAGGATTTGATTGGGGATTATTGGTTTATATTAAGAAAATTTGTAGAATTGCCCACAAAACTATCATTTTGAGAAAAGTACAATAGGGGGGTCTGAGGCGCCCAGCCCCAGAAAAATGTTGATTTTTAACATTGCAAATAGAGACATGTTACTAGTTTTTAGAGTGCTTTTGTCTATAGTTTATAAAATATTGCGATATGTAGGGCGCACATAAATATGTATGCCGCAGTACATAGTACTATTACGTTTTATTATAAACTCTTCTTCTAATTCAGGGGGGGCATCGGACACCCTGACCCCCCCCCTCGCTACGCCCCTGCGTCATGTATAGTTCGAAAACTTCTAACATTTTTTTGGTTGATTTTATAAATAAAATAAAATACAAATAGATTAAATATTATATTTTACCTTGGTTTTATATCAGATGACTATGACGCTGGAATGATGGTGCTATTGAGGGAAATTAAAGTAATTATACAATATAATATGATTGTGTACAAGGTTTTTAAATAAAAGCGAGTGAGCGAACTTTAGCTTTTTTATCGTTTTTGGTGGAGGTGCCGGGTTAGTCGCATTTCCATATTTACGCTTTTGGATAAGGCTAACCCTCAGGAGTCACCAAAAATAATATTTACTGAACCGAATGTAAAACGTAACAGTTTAAAACATGATCTAAAAGATATATGAATGTAACTATAGTACGATTTAAAAAATATATAAATAATATATTTGCATGATTTTAAATAATATATATTATGAATGTAACTTTAAAGTATGAATTAAAAATATCAATGCTATGAAGAAACATTCTACGTTCAGTCAAGTAAAGGATATTTTCGATGATGACTAAAGGTGCTAGCTTTATCTCGAAGTGGAAAAATACTGCTAACCCGGCACCTCCACCAAAATCGTTCGAAAAGTTCCAGTTCGCGCTTGATATTTTTTGCTGCTGTTTTAATGTTTGTTAAATGAATCAATAATAAATTTTTGCAGTAAATCTTATTTATTGAGGTGAAACGGTTGTTTGTTGAATTTACTTCTAAAATTGAGAAGAACAGTGCGAATGGCACGTTATCAAAAAATCGCATTTGCGTAAAATTGAACTTAAAAAATGTGATGAAAGTAGTTATGACCACGCGAAGAGCGTTAGATAAAATACAAGCGAAATGAACCAAAAATAAGAAGCGAAGCTTCGTTATCAATATATCGTTGTAGAAGAATTTACAAATTAAATAATCCGTTTCGTTGCACGTTCAATTCTCGTTGTTGGTGGAGGTGCCAAGTAATTGTTTGTTAACTTTGAGTGAGAATTCCCCCCCCCCCCTCCCCACCTGCCAGACCATCAGGGTCAAAAACCATTCTGTTTACCTTCGTTTAAGGGTATGTCAACAAAAAGACATGTCCATCGGAGGTTATGTTCGGTTTTTTATCGTGAGATGTGTCACACTCTTAGATGGAAGGACGAGACAGAAAAGTTGTGCTAAAAGTCCCTGGAAATACACGTGTATTTTTCTCCGATTTAAACTCTGGTTTCCATAAATTCGTTTCTAAAAGAAAAAGGTTGTGAAATAATTCTACCATCGTTTGGGCTGGAACCTACTACATTTGTTTTGTTCAACCACCTGAGCTAATGACGAATCGATACGAAATGTATGTCAGCGATTTGGCAGCCTATTATTGGCATTGCTTACAAACCAAACACGTAATGAGGCAACAAGCCTTACAAGAAAAGAAATGCGCCGGCAAGCAGTTCTTTTATAAGAAAAGGCGACTTATACATTTGAAAGAAATGTTATAAGCGACATTAGGGATGTGATTCGTTAGAAATAGCACAGAGGAAGTGGACGCTTTTGTACGATCACAAATTGTGCGATTTTATTGTTAAAGGTTTTGATAAAAATAACCAGTTTTCGAAAATGTTTCGTGTGGATTGCGTCACGGTGTTATTTTTCCTGTCATCAAGTGCTGCTGCTGATAATAAGGAAAACTACCGACGAAAACATTAAGGGGAATCTACAAGCTATTATTAAGACTCACGTTTGAGCCGGATGTGGTTCATATTTGAAGTGAACTTTTTAAAATAATCTGTGTGTGATATTGTTTTTGAGATGTGTGAGATATTATCTAAATTTTGAAAGTATTGTGTTGGAATTCTAGAACTTTTAACGAAAGCGTTTAATTTTGTTATAGCTTCCATGATAATAGTCTAAATTAGTGTACGTATCGAGGTTGTACAATTGTGTTTATATTAAAACATTGTGTAATATATTCAAATGACATTATTTTTTTTTTAAACCATAATACTGGTTTACTAGTTTGTGTATAATTATTACCGGTAGGTACCTACTTAAAACCTTAAAACATAATATTTTATACTGTCCAGAAAACTAATTCTTTCGAAACCGGAATATCATGTAAATCATATCAATAATATTCTCTCTTATACAAATGTAGGCCCTACTTTCCACGAAAACCCGCAACTTTCTCTGCAAACAGTATAGAACATTTACATAAGAAATAACCTAGTAAAAATGTCCGTATAGGGTGAGTATGTTTTGTGGTGTATTTTATTGGTGGTTGGTATTCCTATTGTGGATTCCGTCTTCTCTCCTCTCCCCTATAACCCAGGGGGTGTAAACCCACCCCTATTCCCAGGAATCCGAGTAACAGCAAACAGACGACCTGTTTATATCAACAACTACATTCCAAGATCGCGCCACACTTAATCAGTAATAACAACATGGCGGCGGTAGCGTTGTGTACCAACCTAGCGGCTCAAACAGGGAACTATGGCCGAGATCACACTTGGGGGTTGTAACTGTGCGCCGTGCGGCCAGTACTGATGATCAGGCACAGTGTTAGGACTCATACTCTCTCTGGATCTTGAGTCTGAACCCCGACAATGGCGGCAATTTAAACTTTGTTAAATGTTTAATTTTCTTTAAATGAATGGTAAGGAATTCAGAATGAGCTCAAGGTATATTTTTTTATAAACTTAATCCGCACGCCCAAAAATCTAGTCACCAAGAAGGTGTAGGAATATATTTTTGTATTGCATTTTTTATCGTGGAAACTTGTATTGTCCAAGGTCGAACGAAAAAGACTCAAATCCACATCCACATATAAAAACAAAACAAAAGTGGATCAAACTTCGGGCAGGATTGCAGATAGTATCAAAACGACGATTACCCGAATCAAATCTGCGCACAGCGCTCGAGATTCAGCTACTTCTATCGGAAAATCAAACGAAGACTGTTAGTAGTGCGTGTGTAAGATGTGTGTATATCTTTATGTAAATGTTTCTCTACCTGTATGCATCTGAATTGTGCACGTTTGCGCTTGTGTATATTCGAGACGTGTGTTTTCGTGCATGTATGTCTATGTTTCCCATGTCTTCCTTGGTATTTCCCTCGGTATTTTGGTGTTCATTTCCTAGGAGGGCCCCCCTGACTTTGGTATAAGACTCCCCGGGGGAATCTGTCGTGGGGGGGGAGGGGGGGGGGGGGGGGTGACGTCGCGACGGACGCCGCTACAAATGAGAGTGCCGACGTGCCGGCATCCTACCTGCCCTTATGGCTTCTCCACACGATGACTTCTACGCCAGGAATAATATATGGGGCCAGGGTATACACACTAGGACACTCTAAGAACCTCAATGTCTGCTATATGTCAGTGATCCGGTCAAAAGACTTCACGTATAGCTTAGGCCTTAAAGAAGCTACGGCTCAGTGGCGATGTCTTGGCTCTGACGTCAGGTCCGTGGGGTGTGGAACCAACAAGATTGTTCAAATCATACATTAGGAAACTGTGTGTAAATTTTCTTCATCCTTCTAAGTAAAAAAGCAAATAAAATTGTATTTATAGTAGGCCTATACCCACTTAGTAAATTGACTGATTTTCGGTCTTCGTCTGCAAACCAACCCAGTTGAAGCCGAAGTTATCAACAATCGAATTCTTATAAACCATCGATCAGTATTGAGATTTAAGATAGCTGATTGGACACGATTTACCCACGGCATCGACAACTCTAGCCCCTACCTGTGACCCTCCTATGTACACATTTACAATTTTATTTGGTTTTTAAAATTTTTCTTATTTTTTTATTTACTTCAATTAACTATATTTAATTTTACATTTATTAAAACTCATCCAATTCAATCATGTACAACAAAACCCAACAAAAATCAAGCAAATCTAATTAAATTAGATTATTTTATATATTTATTTACATTAAAATATATAATACACTTGTAAAAGTAAACTGTCCTTTAAATTATATATATATATGTGTATGTATATCCCTGTAAGTTATAATTATATGCTAAGTCGCTAATCAAGATACTTATTTCTCCCTCTTCCGTTTTATCAAACCATCCATCCTATATTACCCTCCGCTCCTATTCAGTCAACACTTTTAAACCGTGACTGTAATGATTGGTCTATTTATTGAGAGCGGTATATTACAACAAACGGGAGGCCTTGTTGCATATGCATCTGTCGTCGCCTGCCGGCCCCGGCTAGACAGACGGACAGACAGCTAGACAGACAGCAGGTAGACAGGCAGACAGCTGTACGTGCGATGCGGTAATTATTACACGCGGCGGGGCCTCGTGTTAACGGGATATCACGTAGGGTAGGTCGGGAGTTCCTGGGTTCGACACCATTCAGTGGGAACAGCGTGAGTGAGTGAGTGGTTATAGGTGTGGGGTGTTGCATGGGAGGAAATGCAAATCGGAGTGTGTTGGTTATTCTTTTTGTATTTCCGGTTGGTTCGTTAATAATGTGATTGAGTTTGTGTTTGTGTTTTTGTTTGCGTTTGCGTTTTGTGTTTGCGTTTTGCGTTTGCGTTCACGTTTCATGTTCACGATTTGCCTTTACCAGTGTCTGAATAATTTTTCCGTGATTTGTGTTGGATTTACTCTTTATGTTTTTGAATGCGTTTCTGTGGTGCGTATTTTAAATATATTTTTTGTCTTTACGCCTATCTAATTTCTTCTCGCGCGTTTTATATATAAATTAATATTTTCTTTGTATATTATTATATTTTTAATTTTGTACTCCAACTTGTCAACCTAGTATAAAACATTTCAAAATATAGCTATTAAAATATTATCTTCATTTTTTATATCGTATGTTCATGAAATTCGTACTAATACCCTAAATTAAGATGACAACGGCTAAAGAAATGCATAAGTCGTATAATGAGTGAATCAAATAAAAAATAAAACAAACTTGTCGAGCAATATGAAATATATTAATTACGTGATTGAGAGTCTGATTAAGAAATACGTCATTGACTGAAGATAATATCATTGCCGGCAACACTTTGAAAGCGGCGTCTTTTTTCAACCTTCTCAATTTCCCAACGAGCCTTGATTTCTATGCCAATACTTCTCTCTGCTAGCCTCCGACCGGATATGGATCCCTGTACCGGAACTTCAATGCACACACGTCATTTAACATATTGAAATCAATTCCGACCGGGGACGTTTGATTCGGTGAGGTTTCAAACATCTAGGTCGCCTGTACAACCGACGCAATGTTATACCTGGGTAGGGCTGGGAGGGAAGGGTTGGGATACAGTTGCCGGCGAGGGATGTAGGTTCTAGATCCCAGGTAATGATTCATATTCAAATGAAATTCGAAGCGTCTATCCACAAAGTTCATCTAAGAATAAAATGGACCTAAATTGAACGAATTGTAACACTAACTATTCTTTTTTAGTTCAATTTAAATATAATTTTACTAAAATGCTAAATTGTTTTGTTTTTTAGAGAACTGACTTACACTTGAATGTACAATTATCGAATATAGATTTAAAAATGTTGACAACTTTCAACATTTTGACAATTTTGGTGTGCATTAATGTAAATTTTACAGTTAACAATTTACATGCAATTTTGTTTAGTTTTACCTTATTGTTATGTTACTGCATTCCATGGAATTGATTGATTATATTTGGTGAGTTTGGTTTATAGACACCCACCATAAAAGCTAATTTATCTTGCAGTAGTATTCCTCAAATTGGACTAGAGAGGCTATTATTATGACATTAAATTATTATAAAGTGTGTAAATATTTTTCTTTAAAATACAGTGGCTGTACATTTTGAAAAATGTCCGCGGGTTCTACTGAATGACTAATATCTTCCAATCTGAGCGGGATGAATCAACCCCAGAGCTTATATCAGCATATTGTCCCCCTCCCCACCACCAAACACATCGATACATCTGCATCCATACAAAGCCCATTTCATCCTTACTTAAATCTTTTGAACGTTTTGAAAATACAGAATGTGGCAGTCAGCATTATTCCAGTATAAAATAGCTACTTGCTTACCCCTCTGGACTTATTCCAAAATGTGTTATTTTTGAGAAATGGTTACTCAACAAATTGGCCCTTTCAACATTTATATTTCTCAAGACATTACTTTTTAAATTTCTTGTTTATTTTCGCTAGGGGCTCAAATACCCCTTCAGAGTGGAGGATAGGAGAGAGGCATTCTAAGTAGACCATTTGATATTTCCCCGACATCTTGACTTCGATATCAGTTTGTATTATATACATATATGTTTTTCACAAGGAAAATACACATTTTATGTTTGGATGAATACGGTCTGCGAGAATGGAGACGGGGAGTTAGCTTCAGTTTTAGGGGTGGCTAAAGACAGCCGGGATGCTTATGTTTCCAAGACTAGCTGGGTACACACAGCCTAGTAAAACAATGGGACCCACCTTACTCACAACCTACCTAGTTCAGAAACGCACTAAAATGTTAAATTAATATAGACATACCAGTTGATTGATTCAAATGGATAATCTTTTCGATTGACCATTTTTCGATCGACTATGGCGCAGAAGTCGACATAATTGGTCTCTTAGCAACTAAAAATTTAAGTTTCCTACTGAAACTCATTTCTATAACTCAATGGTGGACACTCAGTACAAATTTAATTAAGTTTTGCTGTTCCATATTTTTTTTAAATTTAAAAAAATTAAATGTGTTATTACCGATAAAGTTAGCAACGCTATTTTTTGTGTTGCCTAAATAACTAATAAAATTATACCATTGACATAAGACGTATAGCCAAACTTGGTTCATTCCTAATTGAACTAAAAAAATCTTGGATATTACTCAATGCGTACCTGCTAAAGCGGAAAACACAAGCATAAAAAAGCAGGCATGAACTAGAAAACGTTCTTAAAGGACTTCGCAATACAATAGTGTAAATTGGGTTAAGAAGCAACATCACAAAATTTCTGTAAATTGAATCGAGAAGTAGAAAAAACTTTCACTTTAATATATTACAACTGAGGAAATTTTACAAACAGCTTAAGACAGGATTGCTGGTGGCGGGAATCGAACGCGAGTCTCGTGTGCTAACGCTGATCCACTTGTAAAGATAAAGGATTTGTTTTAGTTTAAAGACAGTAGGAGTGGTTATAAGGTTAAAAAGTCTTTCTAACACTACTTGTATCATCAGCAGGTCTAGGTTTTCATCCCCGTAGCATCCGTGATTTTTGACTCATGTAACGTGCGCCCAATATTCTTCACCAAGAGTCGTCGGCGAAACCCCTTTTAAATTATATTCTCAAATCTAAGTCCCAAAGATCTCCATCCACCCTGCAAAGCCGTTGTCCAATAGATAGTATTTTTAGAACATCAATGCAGCCATCTTTTGCCAAAGTAGCTATGAATCCACCCCCTCACCCCCACAGCTCCCATTTTAACATTAAAATCCCCCAACCCCCCCTTCAGAGGTAGGGGTGACCAGAGACCTCGGATGCACAGGGGTATCGAGGAAATAGGTCATAAATAAAGGGAGATATGGAGACTATTTGAATTACAGTGGCCAAGGAATATGTTTCAAGGGTCCACTATCGTACCGCAGAATGAAAATGTTTCTCAAATTTAAAAAAAACTTTAAAAGATAAAAATTGATAGTATTTCCATTTTTACTTCATGCATCCACATAAGTAAAAATGTTTTCTAAAATTTTCTAAATAATACTGGAATAGAGCTAAGATTAGCTGTGACGACTGTACACTGACGAAATAATTCATTCACAAATAGTTGAAATTTCTTATTTTTAATCATAAACTTTGTAACTATTTTATATTTGGTATATTTATGTTTTGCAGACCACGCTAGTTTTTTTTTTACGTGAGAGCTGTGAGCCCCCAAAATTTAAAAAATATATACCTGTTTACTACCGATTCTTCAAAGTATTACAGTATTTACAGTAATAATTTTCATTTTCATTAACCCTTCATTTTTTCCTGTCTCATTCTGTAATAAAGACGTATATTTACAGAAAACAATAGATCACAAAATAAAATGTTTCTCAATTTCATTAATCGGGAAACACTCTCTTAGGTATAATTGATAAAATGTAAATCACTTTAGAAATTACAAAATTCATCTCAGCGGGGTATCGAACCCCTGTCTCCCGATTGCCGGTCGGGTGCTTTACCCCTAAGCTACCGAGACGGTTAACTTTATAGCATCTGGATTGTTGGTGCATTGTAGATGTATTGTAGATGCATTGTAGAAGCATTCTGGACTTTTTTAGACATCTGGATTGTTGGTGCATTGTAGATGTATTGTAGATGCATTGTAGATGCATTGTAGATTTTATGAAGTTAACCGTCTCGGTAGCTTAGGGGTAAAGCACTCGACCGGCAATCGGGAAACCGGGGTTTGATACCCCGCTGAGATGTATTTTGTAATTTCTGGATTGATTTACATAAAATAAAAAGTGATACTGACATAATGGACTGATGGCTGTAGCATCATTAAATCTTTTATAAAAGTCAAAGACACGGGAGAACACGAATGGAGCACACAACTTCAATGTTCATGAATAGTTGCTTTAGAAGCCGTCTATAAACAAGGAAATACTAGATAATAAATTGTATACAGTTGCTCTGGATTAACTTGACAACGCTGATGTAACTACGGGAAAATTATGGCTATCCAGCGGTCCTCATTTTAGTAGTGAGCGCTGGTTGGCTGTTGTTTGATCATCAATGGCGGTCAACAGGGCTGATTCGAAACCGCTTTAATCAAAGTCTTCCACTGAAAATAATTTCCTTAACTCATTGGTAGTATAATATGAGTATTGGAAAATGGTTTCGTTACTAATACAGTGATACCGTGGATTTAGACTAAAGGGTTTATTTATTAATTTATTTCAACAATCCATGGACTTGAACATGGTACACATTAAGGATTAGGAACCAATCAATAAATACAAATATGATAACTAGAACTAACAAAATATCAACTACAAATTACAAATTACTTTATAAAAACGTACGTTGCAGAACTCAAGGGAGGGGTTTTAAGGAGGGAATTTTATGTCAAAGAAGAAAAACAGAGAGGATGGAAAACATGTAAAGGTGACCCTATATTGAAAAGCAAACGGTGACCCATGATATAAGATGTGGGGTCACTATCGACGTGTATAAATGAAGATTCACAGAAACCAGAATCAATCATACACATACATTTTTTAACCTAGCCGAGGTTAAAACGAACACTGTTCATGTTTTGTAGAACGGGATTCAAATAGCTAAATGCTGTCAACTTGCAAAACAATCAACATTTTTTTATCAAATATAGAAATAAGAGTTTCAAAGTATGCTAAGCGTTAACGTTTACGTATATGTTACTCACTTAATGCGATATGATATTTACATCCTGTGGAAATATTAAAAGACGTACCATTTTTGACGAGGGATTGAGACCTACTTTGGAATATTGTTATTTCAACAAATATATTTATAATACTTATTCATTTATTTTTTGTTTGGGTGAAACATAAAAAAATATACATGTTACTACTCCAGATAAAAAACGTGACTGTTACATTAAATTAAATGCTGATCAAATTGGTTTAAATAAATCAAATTCTTATTATACATTTCCAATTTTCACCCCGTCTAAAGTCACCCACTCAAGTATAAACAACCCACCTATAATTGAGATTGCTCCGCCTGGTAGCTTCCTTGGCGAGCGTCTCGTGTTTTCAACCCCTGCCCGATATGGTGATGCACACTCGAGTTCAATTTTAAATTTATAGTCGTCTCTTCCCTGTCCAAGGGGGTTGGTTGTCTGTAGGGGGTTGATACGTGACAGTTGCCGTCACGTGACCGTCATGCTATACCACCCTAGCTCTCTGTGCACTGGCCGAGAGAAATAAATTACACTGCATGCGTCTTGACATTGAATTATTGTCGGACGCGATTAGTGGAATTAATTGTGTTGATATTGTACCTTTAATTTACGGTACGGTCAAAGTGATTTTTAAGGTAGTTTTTTAAAAATATTTATAAAGAAATTTTGACAAATTAATTTCGAAACGTGTATGTTAAATATGTGTATGAATGTTGGGGAAATGAGTTCGGTAACAGGTTGTTTCTGACAAAAGTAGAACAGTATATGAATACACCATTGACTGGAAGAATGGAAACAGAAAAAATAAATTCTCAGTTTCATTAATCGGGAAACACTCCCGTAGGAATATTATTGATAGTACGGAAATTAATCCAGAAATTTAAAAAAATTGCCTGAGATGGATTTTGTTATTTTTCGCTAAGTTTTTGTAAAGAAATAATAAGTTCTTAATAAGCTTTTTTTCTATGAACAGATTTACCGTTTAACTATTTATATTTATTGATTGCATTTTATTTTTTATCCTCGATAATATAAACAGAAATACGATATTTTTTTAAAAATCTATCCCTTTAGGTCCATCCCACCCATCATCTTTGAACGATTATTGAAAAACTTAATAATATATGTGAATTTGCCATCACTTTTCAATTTTATTCCATTGTATTTTATTTTATTTTTCTAGATATAAGAAATATTGTATTTATTGATTTTGGAGGAAGCGTTGTAAAATGGATCAGCTTGTCACCTAAGTCCTCACAAACATCGTGACGAATCTACTTAACACCTGACAGAAACCCACCCTCAAAGAGGTGAGTGCAAACATATTTCCAACCCCTCAAATCCAACCCCTGTGCGGACGTTCAATATGAATTTCAAATTGAGTTCTTTTTCATTTATTTTCCCTATGTTTTTTTCTCCTCTTTGATAAATTCCGCTCTAATTTTTGATTTACAGTTTTTATTTTGCTGTCACTTGGGAGAAACTGGATACTAGACTAGGGTTTTAGTCACCCTAAGAGAATCAAACGAGACAGCTACAGATTTCCACCCCTCGTGGAAGATAAAACGAAAACCGGAGCCAATTTTACAGTAACAAATCGAATTAAAAACTCATATATTTTCTACTTTTCAGAAAAGTTACATTTCTCACGCGATTAAACACATCACAAAAAACATCAGAAAATCTAATCAAATCTAATTTGATTGACTTTTCTAAAATATTGATTTCCGTTTTTCTTTAATATCAACGCAATTTCCAGATTTATTAATGAATACCTACGCATCAAGCTTTTTAAACTCATTTTATGAAAATGT
Source organism: Sweltsa coloradensis (assembly GCA_024449915.1). Lineage (NCBI taxonomy): Eukaryota > Metazoa > Arthropoda > Insecta > Plecoptera > Chloroperlidae > Sweltsa > Sweltsa coloradensis. Next base: position 45,714 of record JAMZAV010000246.1, on the reverse strand, counting down.
CCTCACATTTTCAACGTTTCCTTAAGTAGGGTTACTCACTTACATTAGCTTCAATATGATAGGGAAAAAATCCCTCCATCATCCGAGCGAAATCTTTTCATTGCTGGCGTCGTAGCATCCCTTCTTTTCATTGGTTTGATAGATGACGACATCCTGGCGATTAATCAGAACATGGGCAAGAGAAAAATGCTGGAAAAAGGTTTAAAAATGACGTGTCCCTCATTTCGTAATACCCCTGGCTGGGAGGGTGTGATAAGACTAGCGGTCTGCAGGGCTAGGTAGCTAAAAGCTGAGGGTAAGAACTCTCCTTGACACCTGCAGACGTATTGTCTGGCATAACCGGATATTAGCAATCACATTACGCTTCCTGAATTAGCCTCCTAATATCAAACTTCAAAACAAACCGCCTGTTATTGTTCGATTAAATAACACGTTATTGGAAACCTCAAATTAAAGATCGACATTTTTCCAAAGTGGGGAAAATTGAAATATGCAGGATCATAAATTTTAGAGGTATATGGGCGTGAAATCAGTACACGAATTTACTATTCAGTCTTATCTTGAAAATTGAGCAAGAAATAATATTATTTTGATGAAGTATTTTGATTGTTGTTTGTTGCTTGAGTTTTATTGGGATAATAACATAAGACGACTTTTAAAATCACGCTCAAAGTTTATGGAAGAAAGGGGGTTTCCCTCGCTGGCTGTCACATGCTCGGATGTGTGGCGGATTGCGTAACTGTGCGACAGTCGTAGTATATAACCATCCTTAAAGGTCGTAGTATGCCACAAAACCGATCATAAGGCAGTCAGCGTGTGTTGCCCCCTTTCTACCAACTGCAATAAATAATTATATATTTATATGTTAGTACTTTAGACAGAAATTCAAAAAGTAACCACTCCGGGGATTGAACCCGGGACCTTGGCTTTCCGGGCCATGCTCTTACCAACTGAGCTATGCGGCCACCAACTTAAAACTGTCTATAATTCTTTGACTGTTTTGTACATCGCGTACTGTTAAGCCAAGGTTAAACACAATATATATTATATAGTTGGAACTGATAGATAATTTATTCAGCTGATATTATCAAATGTAGTAAATATTATATGGAATCAGTTCAGAAATTTCAAAATCCTTCTCAGGCGGATATTGAACACGGGTCTCCCGATTGCCGAACGGGCGCTTTACAAACATCTAACTAATCTCCCGAGATTGTTATTTGCGTTTAATGATTTATTTTATCAAATGTAATCCCCTTTGATGCTTCTTTTACTCGGAGAAGCACTAGACAACATTTTTGCCTCATAAAGGACAAAAACCGTAAATTGTTTTCGATTTTGAACTTAATTGCTATAATTACTTTTATTATCATAGCTATTATCAACAATCATCGCCTACACTCGCCATGTACACTATTGACCAGAAGTAAATCAAGGACTGGGCATATAGTAGATGCAACTAGACCCCTGATCTACTTATAGCCGATGGTTTATATTTCCATCAATCGATTTCATTACCCATGCATCACTATTTGAGTCAAAGTCTTTATTAATAATGAATAATCGTGCGTCCTGCACGGTAGCGCGTACCGCGGTACCTTGTGGCGAAGGGCGCAGAGTCCTAATGACAGCGGAAACCACCTAGAGAGCGCGCTATTGAAAAGGGTTGATATCCAACCGAGTTTGAATTACGCTAAGGGTGTACAAATACAGCTTGACATCCCTCGTGGGTACCCCATGGGGCAACAACCTATCACACTTTTTTTAGCGCGACAGACCTGAAAAGTGTTGAGCGTCAGGATATAGCTATTGTGCACGTCCGTAACCCCGAGACCCGCATTATTATTTAATTAGGAAATTATTGCTGTCTACAGCTTTTAGTAATTCTGTTTTAAAAACTTTATTGTTTCATTGATGAGTGATTGTCTCTCTTCTAGTTCATTAATTAATACTTGCATGACAATTCGTGTGTATTGTATTCGTGAGTACAGCATTGAGGTAAAGTTGGTAGTGACAACTTTCGAACACAACCTAGCAGATTTCAGACTTCGATTTTTTGTGAATGTTTGGCGTAAAGAAATGGAAAAATCAAGCAATTAAATCTGTTAGTGGTATTGCCTTTCTACTCAGACACAAAAGAATGATTTTCATTTAGGGTGTTATATTGTGTTATTACTAGTCAAATCAAACCATTTGTGAAGTTCAGGGTAAAGACTCCACACCAATATTAAAACCACCCAAAATTGTTTTTTAGTGATATCTCGCAAACGTTGCAAAATATTTCCAAACTATTTGCAGACTTCTATGTGGTTCTGTGAGGACTATAGCCTGCACGAAAAATATTGTTATGTGATGGTTATTAAGTTTGTTATTTTATTTTAAATGAATTAAATGCCCATTTGAAATGCAAATCGCACGGATTATTATATTTAAGTTTTTTTTGTTGAATTGTTCTAACAAAACCATATAGCTGTCTGCAATAAGTTTTTAGATATTTTGCACCGTTCTCGAGATAAAAACTGTAATTTCGCGTAGTTTTTATATTAGTGGTATAATAGTCTTTAACCTTAATGTTGCACGCGAGTAGCCCTACAATAATTAGTATTGCAATATAAATTTATGAACCGCGTTGCTCGCACTATTGACAAAACATAGCAAACATACACACTAAATCGTTTACTAGAAAGAATGAATCCTGCGACAAAAGATGATATTATCTCACCTAAACTACAAAGTCACGTGAATGATTTCTTGTTAAATGTTAAATTAATTTTTGTGTTCGCTATTTTAAAAATTTCTTTGTCACGCGAAAACTTTAAAAATCTTCGTAACGGAAAACTTGTTGAAAATGCAGCGCAGATTTATATAAACCTCGTATATCACACTTATGTGAAGACAAAAACAAAATATCGTATTATGAATATGGATGATCATTGTTAGTTTTGTGTACGCATTAAATTTGACAAATTATGGAGAGGTGGAAAGTTCTGGATAAGGATACCACATACGGTAACTCTGTTCTCATTACGTCTCATAATAACGTAGATAATGCATTACATTTTTTTTTTTTTTTTAATGTATAAAATACAAAAACCTCGTAATCAAATATATTTATTCTCAAACATATTGTACCCAATCAAAATTTGTAATAATTAAAGCCAATTTTTTTCTCACCACTGTACTACTGGGAACAACATAGTCAAATTTGTAATTTGGTTTGATGTGGAAATCCTTTACTTTTTAAATGTTCATTTATCACCCCCCCCCCATCATCCCCCCCCCCTAATACAAGTATTTTAATTTTTATAACCATCTATATCAAATTACTTTCTGCTAACATTGCCCATAAATATTGTTCTCTTACCACGTAATGCATCCTTGTTTTTAGTTATTTCATTACTCGCACCTAGTTTCGTTTTCTACTCTATTAACAATATTAACATAACTACACTAATTTGTGCATGTGATATATTAATGTGTAATCCCCAAAAATATTTGCGTTTTATTATATGCATATTATGATTATACATTCTACATAATATAAAAAAACGAACGACCTGAACTTAAGCACCTTCATATTTTCTTCTCTATACTCTAAATTCTATTTCTGTAGGTATTTGTTCATTTATTTTTATTTTTATTGTACATACAGTAGGTTACGTATTTGATGTCTTACATTCACTTATGATATTAACCTATGTACACACGGGAAAGCGCCCGATTTATAGACCACGCATCGAAGCACGGCGTGATTGAGCCCTCTCGCCTCCGCCTGTAGCCATTACCGTTTTATTGCGAGTGTACATTGAGGTGTCGCCCGCCGACGCCAACTAAAGCTGGTCTCCTCACGACGCCTCCTGACAATGTGACGACGACGACGCCTTATTTATATTTCCAAATGCGAGACCAGAGGGAATCAAACCTACGTAAACAACTGAGTCACCCCATAAAAATAACGTGGTAAAGATTTTCTGAAGGGGATTTCACTGGCGGCTTACCCCAAGGCTCCATCCTAGGGCCGGGTCTATTATACATAGAGAGTGAGAGAGTGAGAAAGAGGAAGTGAGATAAACGACATCGAATTACGGCAGGTGAACATTATCTTGTAGTCTAGTGGCTGAGGTTTATATATACGTCTATGGGGGCGGGAGAGTATCTAATGGAACCGGCTCAGCGCTACGGTACGTGGTACTAATACACGAGGTCGTTGGGCTCGTTTCCAGACTCAAGACAATACTGTTGTTAAGGGCAAAGATCACCACCAATATTAAAACCACGCAAAATAACCTAATTTTAGTAATATCTCTCAAACCGTACGTAAAATCGAAAAAAAGACTAACAGGTCTCGCGTAGTTTCGTTAGAACTACAACCTGCATGAAAGTTATTCAAATGTTGTAATCAGTAGCGTTTTTAATTACGTTATACCTTAATTTAATAAAATCATAACTGGTTACAATATCTGTAAAAGGTTTTATGCCAGATATAGTTCTAACTAAATCACAAGAGACTTATTGTCCACTTTTTCGTTTTTGTGTAGCGTTATGTGAGTTATTACTAAAATAAGGTTATTTCGCGTGGTTTTAATATTGGCGGTAGTCCTTCCTGCTCCAAAATAAGCATAACTTCACTGTCAATCCGTCTGTAAGTGAATAACGTCTCACGATAAAACCGAATGAGCAGTCCGATTGGCATGCGTGTTTAATTGACCTTCAACAACACGATACATAATGATTTTGGTGACCCTGTGGTAAGTCGGGTGGAAGGCCAGCCCCCATAAATTCTGATTATTCTTCTGCACGATACCTCCATCGTTATTGAATGCAAGATCGAGTGAGAAACGGTTTTAATTGTAAGCTTTGTATGACCAACCCGGCACCTCCACCAAAATATAAACGCACGGCGAATTATTTCATTTTTCTTTTCTTTTCGACGATCTGTTGCTTCTTGTTCATTGTGTTTGTGTTTCATTGATGTTGATTCTTGTTGCTGGTTATTTTCACTCCCTCTTTTCCCTCTTTACTCCCTATTTACCCTTTTACCCTTTATCATTATTTTTAAAATTACATGTACAAATGCTTGTTATTTGCAAACGACCAAAATGTGTCTTCAATTTACAAACATTTTGATATTCATGGTACATCAATTAAGACTGCATAGAAAATAAAAATTCGTGTTCGGTGGTTTCTTCCGCGACAGTTTGATTACTCCCTGATTTGCTGTTCCTGATTTTTGGCAAACCTTATATTCGTTGAAGTGGGATCGTCTAATAAATCAGTTTAATTCTATTTGTTTTTCTTTTTTAATGATTTTTTTCTTTTCTTTTTCTTTCTTTTCTTTTTTTTCTTTTCTCTTTTTTTCCCACCACTTTTTTATATTTGATTCATTAATTAATTGCATTTAATATCTTTTTTGAATTTGTTACCAAAATTGTTGTGTTTTAATGCATTGTTGTTGTAATATTACTATTTCAAATGTAGTTCATTGTTGTGTCTGCATCTATGTAATAAGATTTATTTAGTTGTCCTCCTTTGTAAATTAGTTTTTTAACTGAATAGGATAGACGTGAAATAAATAATTACATAAATAAATAAAGTAGATACATTTTTGTTGCATGTTAATTTCTTGGCAATTAAGAGAAGAAATATTAAGAAATGGAGATATGATATGTACTTGTTTTGTATAACGCTTGTGCTTTAATTCGCGGTTGACTAAAGAAAACATAGAAAACCATCTTTAATCCAGGTTCTAAGTTGTCGGAATCCAATCAATTAATCCTGTCGTAGCCCTGAAAGCTCTCACTGGTCCAACCCCACACTTCTTCCAACACTGACTTAAATCTTAACTTAGTATGCTCCAAGTGTTGCCAACTTGCCAATGCAATTATCTTCTTACTTAGCGTTATTCTAAAACTTTAAATTTGTGTTGACGTGTCTTAGTCTATAGTACTCACTTACCGGCTCAGCTGACCTAATTTACAACTTCGATGAAAAACGCGTCGTCCGCGGTAGCTAAAGGGTTTAGTCGTCAGCCAGTATATGATATTGTGGGGTAGACCACACATCACTCTGATTAATATTGCTTTATCTATATTTATTTATACGCACTTATAGACTCACATTTTGGAAATATTATAGCACCACCGATCCGAACGGTACGGTCACGAGTCACCACTGATTATGGACCATGTGGCAATGAAAAATTACTGTATTGACTAAAATCATTAATTTGGCACGTTTTACTGCTAAATTTGGTTGTAATCTAATGTCAAATGAATTTTCTCGTGGAAAACCAGCGCGCCCAGGGGGTATGCACAAGTATGTCTAACTATAAGTATACTGGAGTTACGGCAATTTTTAGAGATGTCCGACTCCGAAGGCTGTTAAAGAAGTCTCGATCTCTTGCATTCACATAAACGACTGAGGAAACCCGACCTTCAGACAGGGTTTCCGGTCCAGACGAGATTCGAATCAAAGACTTCCCGAATCAGAGTCTCGCGCTTGACGCTTGAGCCGACACTGTCGGAAACTTACTGTAGCAATGGCGATTTGGAATGGATATTTGATTGCATCTTCATTATACATAATATTATTATCACATATTTTCTGAACATCGACCAAAAATTTACATTTTGTTATAAGACTTAGAGGGCTTGCAGGAAAAAAACTGTAACATATTTTGAAAAGAAAAAATGTTATTTACGCTTGATAAGAGTTAAGTTATCCAATCGATTCATTTTCCTGCATGGAATTCGTAAAGTACGCGTAGTGCACTCTAGAGTTGAGCGTCCGCACCGAAGCATGTGCATGTGCGTGCGCGTGTGTGACAAGTGTGACGAGTATTGTGTGGTTCTAGTGGAGAGTGGAGATCACTCCTGCCTCTGAAAGTGATGGATATGAAGTTAAATATCTGGAAGAATAAGGCACGGGTGATAAGGCGGGGCGAGCCCCCTGGCTGTTCCTTATTGAGTCTACGGTGACGTGTGGCGGACGTCCGGGCAATGTCCGGTACGCGGGGTGACGGGCTGACAGCGTCCGCTCCAGATTGATGCGACGCTCAGAATATTGAGCTCTAAGAGAAGGGGTCTACCACAGATCGTCAAGTCAAAGGTAAGCATCTACTCAATTTCTTGTTTTTTTTTTTTATGTTTCTGTTTAAATTTTAGAATGAAAAATAGTTTTTTTAATAATTTTTTAAAATTAATAATTTCTTTAATTTTATTAATTGTATTATTTTGTATTAATGTTGCTGTGATACAATACACAAATTCATAATATAGTGCCTGCTTTAGTGAGACTCTTTTCAGGTGACCTGTGTAGTCAATACAGGTATAAATTGTATCAGGATATTTTGGGAGAAATTCCAAACTCCACTTTATGTATATCTCTCTTCCAACATTCGCCTATAGTTTAGATATCTTGTCACAAAATAACTTTTATGAGGATTGCCAGCGGCTGGGCACACTCCGATGATCTAAAGAATTAGAATCTCACGTGTACGAAACGACGAGCTACCTCTATCGCGTGTTATAAAGGAGAATGACGGTTTTTACCATCAATGATTGGTGAGGACTTAAGTGAAGGTTTTCTCCTCAGCTTCGTATAACTCAAAACTTACCAATTAGGCAACCAATTAGTTCCCATTATCCAGATCTTGACATAAACAATTTTCAATGTTTTCAAAAGTATTTTTCAATGTGATTGCAATTTGTACTCGCCATAGTTTTCTATTTCTACTTTGTGTATAGCATGTGCACTATCCATTGTGCACATTAGTGGACCTAAAATGCATTTTGGTAGGTATCTAAAGTATATAATCTAATCCAATGCCTACATCACACTTGTGGAGCTTTCTCTGCTGATTGTGGCCTTCAAATAAAAATAAATAAAATAACATCACCATAGTCCCTTTTCAATTGAATTTATTTGCAGGCATTTATTACATTTACATTTTTCAACGCCATGTTACATCGCCTTGTAATTTTCGTTAAAAATTAGCCAATGGCGAAGCTGCTAGTCAAATACACAAAATACAAGTAATAAATATTACATTTTACAATTTAATGCAAATAAATAATAACATCACAGATGATAGCTCACTTATCACGGAGGCTTCCAGCTCTTGTAAAAATAAGGTAAAATCACGTATTATTTCATTTTAAGGCTGCACATGAGTCACTATCATATTAAGAACAGAGAATCTTCTCGCATTTCAACTAGAACTCGGGTCACAATTTGCCATAATAGTATTGATATAATCAGTGGCGTATCCAGGAATTCATAAAGGGGGGGGGGTTTATCATTTTTTCATAGATGTGCCGAAGGCTAAGTGGGGAGTCCGGGGGGCTTGCCCCCGGGAAAAATTTCTTCTTCAAGGTCATTTTGGTGAAAATCTGTGCGTTTTTTTTAAAGCATCGCACCAACTTTTTATCTAAAATCCTGCTTTTAATCTAAAAGTTTTCTCTATCACGATCATTTTGGTGAAAATCTGTTCGTTTTTAAAGCATCACCAACCAGCACCATCATTTCAACATCAACACTACTAAAATCGTGTTTTTGATTTAAAATTTTATTTCAAGGTTATTTTGGTAAAAATCTGTGCGTTTTTTAAAGCATCGCAGCAACTTTTTATCTTATATCCTGCTTTTAATCTAAAAGTTTTCTCTTTCAAGGTCTTTTTGGTGAAAATGGTGCGTTTTAAAGCATCACAATAACCAACTTTTGTATCTACTAAAATCCTCTTTTAGTCAGATGGTAATTTGTAGTTATTTTATTTTCTCCTTTACACTTTTTTTCAAAAGGGGGGGGGGGGGGGGTCCCCCCTCTTCCCCCCTTGGATACGCACTTGATATAATTGTATAAGACTTGTGTGATGTAACGTATGTAATCGCTGTTTAAAAAAGAGACAATTATAGGACAAAATGGGAAATTGACCATAAGTTTTAAATTGTATTTAAATAAACTTAATGATGAAAGTATATTACACATGTTCTAGAACAAACATTATCTACAAAATATAAACAAACAAATTCTTTTGTGTACCTAATTAATGTTTTTCAGCTGAAATGCGTTTTTGTTTCGGGTTTTACGTTGTAATAAAACGGCGAACGCCGTCAGGTTGTAGACTTTTGGTATTGTGGCCTTTCCTAGCCTTTCCAAGCCAAGTTGGACGAATAGTCATTGAAACCATTATTTACAGACACCACATATTACTATTACGTCATCCGAAACGGTTGTTGCTGTCCCCCCTCATGGTATAGTTAGTGAACTTGTTCTTGAAGTAGCCAGCGAGACAGAAGGCAAACACCATACCAAGAATCTGTAAGGAAGAAATTTACTGAAATTAATATTGAAAATGAGAACGGGAACAGGAATAATATACAAAACAATTTGAGGGAAACATAGAATATGCATTAATCGATTCATATTCGGATTGTGATAACGTGCAGTATAGTTGTTTTCTTTCTCGTTACAATCGTGACTGTTTGATTGGTAATAATATGAAACATTACCTAAATTATACGTAAAACTTTAAGTTCATATTTTAAAATTAAAATACGCTTCAATTAATGTTAAACTTATGTGTGTGTGTACAAAACGTGTTTCTTAATAACGTGGAATAATAAACGAAGTTCGCGAAACTTTCCTATTCATGTTACCGGTACAGAGTTATCTAACTGAATCACGGTGACCAGAAGTTCCGGTTGTTATCATTCTAGGAAGTGTTTATTAATTTAATCGTCATTACCACAATTTATCACCAAATACCATCACCATTGTGTTAGTAAATATACACGTAGTATGTCACTTAAAAGTCTTATTGTAATTTTAGGTACATAAAACATGTCATGTCTTACATGTTAGAATGGGAAATTGCAGGGATGGTGTGTGTTTAATGACAATTTGCAGACGAGCATCTTTTCTAGATTATAAAAAAAAACGCTTAAAAGCGACCTTTGCCTCAATTTGGAAGCTCGAGAAAATTCGCAAATATTTTTCGCAGAAAAATGAGCTAGACGAGGCCATTTTAACGGTTTTCCCCGCCGTGTTTTTAGTTTTCAAAACATGGTCACCCTGTCAGGACCTGAACCCACCTCTGTTACTCCGACACTCAAGGTGACGATCCCGACGATGTCGATCGAGAAATCAACAAAGCTAGTGAGTTGATCGTAGCAACCTTTCTGGTAGGCCGTGCCCGAGTTGCAGTAGGCGACGCTTCGAGAGCAGCAAGATTCCGGTACTCTGCCGTCGTCGTCGGTGAAGACGTTTTGAAAGTCGGCTGGACCGTAGACTCCGCAACACTCCAACTAGACGGAACAAATATTACCTTCCTTTAAAAGTTCTGTTCGCTATCGTATCACATCGAATTTATAGGTGAAACGATTAAAAGTACTAGGCTTAACTACACTGCTACTTAACTACCTGACTACAACAACAAACAAAATTTAAAAATGTGGTTTTGTTTACTTATTCATCAAACAAACATACCCAATAATAAATTTTGTATGAAACATTTTTCTTTTTTAGTCTTTTAGATTTTTTAAATTGAGGATTTTTGAATATGTACCACAATTTAAAACGTTTTTAATTTTTTGTAAACATTTTAGTTCAAGAACAAGCTTCTTTATTAATCAAAAAGAAAAAAGAAAATCTGGTAAAAATGGCAAATTTACTATTTTTTTCATATATTATATATATATGTATTTTTTAATTCAACAATTTTCCATATTTGACCCCAAAAGAGTTTAAAATGATGTACAAGGCGTATAATATTATCCCATGTGAATGAACGATAGCTCTGTGTGCTCTGAGGCAGTGGGACTCACCAGTCCCTTCAGGCCCACAAGAAAACTGAGGGACTTGGAAGTCCCATCAGGGATGAAATTAACCATTTGTAGCTCATAGACACTATTAGTGTCACTGTGACGTCATGACCCCTTAGAAACCACTGCCTGACTCCAAACAAACTTCCCCCTTGGTCACCATGTTATTTCCGCCTCACCAGCGGATTGTCCTGGTGGTGTCGAATCCGCTGGTGATGCTGAAATAACATGGTGACCAAGAGGAAAGAAGTTTGCTTGGTGTCAACTCTGACGTCACCACTAATAGTGTATAATATACATGATGTACTATCATGGCAATAGAGAATATACATTAACTTTGTTTATCACTCCGCTACATTAAGGACTTCATTCTGAATACGTTAATCATATTTTTTATTAGTTAGATAAGATTTTCATTTATAAAAGTAAGATGAAAGTTGCAACAATAAGAATGGCAAGAAAAACGAGCCACGTTAATATTTGGAGTTGGTGCTTATTCCCTATTGTCGTTTACAACAGCTCTACTCTCGTGATTTATTTCTACTCCTATCATATTAATATACATCGCGGTCAGCACACCACCATTATTGTATCCACAACAAACCCTAGATATAAAAATAACGATCCACAGAGGTAGCTTATGCGTAATACGTAGGACTCTGATTATGTAGGTCACAGGGTCGATTTTCGCCTCCGGCAATTCTGACTTGATGTTTTTCCCAAGTTTTCTATGATCGTAAGGCAGGATTCAGTTCTTGTAGATTTCCTTGTCATCAATTACCCTAACACCCTTGTAACCTAGTCAATGATATTCAACATCTATAGAAGGCTAGATCCCCAGTCATAGGTCCACTGGCGTGACAATTTGAAGCCATCTTGATGGAATAGGTCAGTTTGTATGTTAAAGTAGGTTGTAGCGATGTGTAGACCAAATATTATTTAAGATGGCTGTCAGGTTGACAGGTGAGCATATTCGCCATTAACACCAAATGATTACTAAATTCCCTTATGCAATAACTTCTTATTGTTTCAGTTTGAGCATTCCCATCCTGCACAAGCTAACACCATATCAAAACAATCCAGAAAAATACTTAATCGCATTTAAAACACAGTGTAAAGCATAAATTGAAACGCCAAATCGCCATCTTGAATAGGTCAGATTGACGCTTCAATTTGCTACTGAAGCGTCTGTATAGACGTATTTTAGACTGGGGATCTAGCCTACTATAGATGTTAAATATCATTGAACGGCCTTAATCACCCGCAGAGGGTCACACCAGGTAAACTATATAATGTGTACCCTACAGCGGGCATCCCTACGAGCAAAAGTTTATTTTATACTAACGTATTTGCTTGGTGGTACATTCCAGGTCAGGGGAAATGACACAAACGTACATCAGCTTGAAGTTTGTCGAAGGTGTAGCTCGTTAAGTCGGCGTATTCGTCGTCGAAGAAGAACTTCATCTTCATTCTGATGAGACTCTCAGAGGTGTCTGGTGTGAGGAGGGCCCAGGTTCCTGCAGCAACCTGGCTCAGGAGCAGGACGAGGAGCAAGCAGCCGTACTGGAAACACAAGATGACATTTAAGAAATCAAATTTACAATATATATATATATACATATTTTAAAATTTTAATTATTTAACCATGAAATAAAGTGTTATAAAATAGAATTGAAAATAAAGACAATTTTTTTAAATTTTTTGTATTAATTCAATATAATTAAGCGAGCGAAGCGAGCGTTTCCATTTGACTCTGCCGGAAAAATTAGTCACTGGTTTTGTTTTTTTTTTTTTTTTTGTTTGTTTGTTTTTTTGTTTGTTTTTTTTTTTTGTTTGTATGTCTCGCGATAACGTTCGAACGGAGGCTCGGATCGAGTTGAAATTTTCACCATCCGCAAGCTTTGTTCTCGATTGAATGCCATTAGTTTTGTGGCAAAATCGTTAAAAAAGTTAAAAAGTTACATTAAAGTTAATCGAAAGTTTTTTTTTCAAACTACCCGGCGACAAAATCTGAGATAGCCAAATCATTTAGAATGTCCGTCCGGTCACGAATATGTTAATTTTAGTTTGATCCGATAAGTAGTGTAGATGGAAATTACATTATAACAAAAGTAACGTTGCCATGGCAACGAAAAGACGCGCGAAGTTTCTAATGCACTGCCACCTAGAAGTAATCAAAATACTTTCGGGGAAGCAGTCTATTATTTGTCACCAAAGAGTTTCAATATTTTTCCCAATGAGTCAAGGTCCTCTAGATGGCGGTGGATTTTAAAGTAAAGATTTAAACACGGGTTTACCCAAATACCTTGGCAATAATAAATAATACTGGAAACGCGAACGTCGTAAATTTTTAAATTTAAAAAAATGTGCAATGTGGGTCTAGCTATAGCACGTGCTCGCTTATCAACGCGTCCAACTGAGCGTTTCCTTGTATAATTTGTATTAATTGTTGATACTAGGAAAACGCTTAAGTCCCGCCGCGTTGTTGGATGAGCGTAATTGGTGCATTGAGCTGCCATGTGTTATGAGGATTTTATGTTGTTCTGTGACAAAATTATTACAAAGTCGAATAATTTTTTTAAATTAAATTAAATTAAATAAAAAATTGACTTTATTTTTTAATTTTTTTTATGAATCGTAATTTTTAAAAAAGGGAAAAATCGTAAAATTGCGATTTTCATAAGAAATAATTATTCGATTGCGCTCAAATTTTACAAGAATATATTAATTCATAAAATTAAGGTTCTGTGAAAAATTCATTACAATAGGATAAAGCATGTAGGTGTTATAAGTCAAAGACTTGTTTAAAAAAAGAAAAAACGTGTAAAATTTCGATTTTCATGAGAAATAATTTTTCGATTGCGCTCAAATTTCACACGAATATCTTAATTCATAAAATTAAGGTTTTGTGAAAAAATCATTAAAATCAATTTAAGCATGTAGGTGTTATAAGTCGAAGAAATATTTTAAAAATTGAAAAAATTCGTAAAATGGCGATTTTCATGAGAAATAATTTTCCGATTGCGCTCAAAAACGTGGCAGTTCTAAGTTCAGAGATTTCGAAGGTCTCCATAAAATTTCATCGCAATTGGAGTATGGGTTTAGCCGGAATCGTGTTAACAAACACACAATAATACAATCAGAAAAAAAGAAAAAAAAAAAAAACATCCCGGATTTTTTCTCCAGTGTAGTGAAATGGAATCTTCGCTTCGCTCGCTACGCTCATCCAATTAGTCGACCCACTCAGGCTAAAGAAAATATTTGTATTTTGATCCATTATTATAAAAATTGTGTTATGCGTCATCGGTGCCTTGCTAGAAAAGCTCAGAGGTCACCGTTTACAGAATGCTCCAATCATGGATGGAAGCTAATTTTCAGAAGTTGAAAAAAACTGCCTGAACGACATATAGGTTTGTGAGCTCATATTTCTACAGATGTGTTGTGTCTAACCCGTAAAATTCTGTGCATGATATTAAATTCGAAATTATCATTAATTATGTATGTTGAATACCAAAACAAAGTAAGTATAGAGATTACAGTTAATTTTAAAATAAGCCTTACATTCTGACATTGGTAGCAGTTCCTTGAATATTAAACGGGCACTAAGTGGTGTGTGCCCTTAAGCCCTAATAACTAAGTGAATATTGGAATCTACAGGTGCTTTTTAGTTTTTGCGAATATAAAAATGAAAATTCCATTATATTCTATTAACAATTCATTATTATTGCCGTAAAATATGTTTTCGTGTGAAAATTCGCATTAAAATGCTATCAAAGGTGATGTACAGTGGTGATTGATTAGGGTAAGATCAATATCTAACTTTACTATACAATTCAGAAATAAGCTTAGTCTTTTCTCTCCGAACGTTTGGCAAACAGGCTTTCTGTGCGCAGAAATATCTATTTTGTCAACAATTTTGTCATGTCACTTCTCTGCTCTGGTGAAATTATTTTCAATCTCCGACTTCTCCTACCGTGATCAACAGACATCGGTTCTCGGCGATGGCTCCACAACAACCGCAGAAAGCGACCACGAAGATCAGGCAGCCTATGACGATGACGAAGATGGCTGTCTCCGAAAACTGACCGTTGAGGAACACATCGTATTTGGCGAACTGTGTGAATGCAAGAGTTCCCAATGCAACAATCGCTATACCAGAGAGCTGAAACACACAAACAACCATTGAGCAGGTGGGGATCCCCCCACTTTTTTTCCTGGAACCCCCCCCCCCTTTTCAGAATGTTAAACACCAACTACAACTGAAAAGAAGCAAAAGTCTGTATAATTAGGACTTTGTCCTAGGGTGTGCCGACTTTTGTGGCTAGTTGGAAGCATGCACAAGCAAAAACGCTTATCAGCCCATGGGCGCCGCCAGGATTTTTTCCAAGGGGGGGGGGGGGCAACATAAATCAACACTTATTATTCTTTAGTAATGGGGGCTCGGGTGCGACAGTTCACTTTCCCCCTCCCAAAATGAGCCCCGCAGGGCGTTTAAAAAATATTTTTTCAATACCCGAACTAAATTTGTGTTGTTAAAATAGGTTATGAAAAACTTAAATTCAAATATATTTATCCATGGTGTAAGGAGGGTCCGCGAGTCAACAGAATACCACCAAATAGCCGCACAGAGCGTTTTTATTTTTATTTTCAATACTGTATAACCGAATTTGTATTGCTAAAATAGGTTATGAAAAATGTAAACTCAAACACATTTATCCTGGTGTAAGGAGGGTCCGTGAACAAATAGAATAGCCTAAAATAGCCCCGCAGGACGTTTTTAAAATTTTCATCACTTTTTTGGTTTTTCAGCTTTTTTTCAGATCAGATTTTGGGTTGTTAAAATAGGTTTTGGCTTGTTAAAATAAGTTGTGAATAAATTTAAATGAAACACGTTTTTGTCACAAAATTTAAAATTTTCCCTTAATCCAGGGGGGAAATTTTCCTCCCTCCCTCACGGCGCCTATGCATCAGCTCATCCATTTCTCTATTCCCCCACGAGAAAAAGAGTTTCTACGCGCCTGCCATTGAGTGATTAATTTTTAATATATTGAATGATGTAACCATGGAGTTTAAATACTACTGTCCCTCAAACTCCATGATGTAACTATGTGCTCGCGCCAATTCGTTTGTATTTGTTTGTTTTCTTGTGAGTATTGACTCATGATTCGTTTCCCTAGGATTGTCTGTAACTCATAACTAGTTCTTATCAGCTTCACTACCCTCCTCTCGCCCCTGTTTCTCTCTGTACTTAGTCAGTCTGTCTGCTACAACGATACAGTTCAGTTCGGTTGTGACATGTCCGCTGTACAGTGCAAACGTGTAGTGAATCTCTTCTCTGGGCCAACTGGCATAACTACTGGTTTAGTGCGTCGTCTCAATAGTGTTTCAAGTGTTTCAGTGTTCTCCTCGTTAAATCTACTTATTTTGTTCTTCGCCTTCCTAGCCATGGCTCTTATATTTCAATTCTGTGTCCATCCTACGTGCCGACATACAACAGGTCACCCATCACGCTGTCATCTCATCACCTTGGCAGCTAAATACAAGTAAGTGTTGGCAATTGCTATACTTCCGGTAAAACCCTAAAAATTACAGTCCACCATATTTTCCTCTGTCCATACTTGGCCACAACACTATAATATGCATTCCTTCTCTTGAAATTATGCTTCATTCGATGATGACTCATAGAAATATTTTAAACGTTAGGACCATGAATACCATAAAGCACTTCGTTTGGGTTAGGACTATCATCTGGGTATTTCCCCACAAATTCTAATGTCTACTAGGTTGGTCATTATGTGTGGCTGTATTCATAGCATGCGAATATTGTTTATTTTATTTGTTGTCGAACCTTATTCAAAACATGAGATCAAGATAGAAACAAATGACAATTACTTTCATGGCGTTGTAAGTTTCGATACCTTCCACCAAATGTATAAGATTAAGAGCTGGATGTACAGCAGTCACTTAAACACTGCTATCACTAACAGTCCCATAAGATGTTTCTTTCACATAGCCTATGCACGTACGAATGTTCGATCAATTTGGCAGTGCGCGTTGTGTCTTGGTGTGCATCCGGTCCTTAATACCTCAAATATCTTACAAAAGTTGCGCTCCAATAGAAATTAGTTTTGATAATGTCATCTAAATATACAACTGTTGTTTTTCCATGTGAGAGGCTAAAGAGGGTATGACCAATTTTTCATTTCATTTTCATTTTTGTATTGCATACTTAATAAAATCACACATGATCACCAAAAAAGTGTACAGTAAATAAAATCACAGTATGTACAATATGGGTAGGCTTCGCTTGCCTGTTGTTTTACATTTGTTTATATGCATTTATCTGGTAGATATTATGTAGACTAATATAGGCCTATATGGAATAGTCCTGATTAATATGAGGAAATATCCACGCTAACGTATTAAAGTTCTCCTATTTTCTTCTACGTAACATGTCCAAAACCCTATCACAAGCCAGACTGTCCAGTCATTGGCCAGGTAACATACATTGAACTGCTACTATTTTCTACTATATTTGTAGGATGTAGTGTATTACCTGTCCCATGACGGGACAGGTCAACCAGTGTAGAGTTATGGACAATGCCAATACCCTCTTTAGCCTCTCAACATGTTTGAAACATGGATCTACATTCTACAACTTCTCCAGGAGAAGCAGGCTCTGGTTAAAACTCGGCCTTGTTAAATACACGGGATTCGCAATGCGTAAAATGCATTGTGGGAATTCGTCGCCATTTTGGTAAAAACTAGGGACCTATCCGAATAGTGACAAAACGCGTTCATTCCCCGGTCTTGTTCTCGTTTTACGTCACCGTTATATCCGTGACGTAGCTAGTAGCAACCGAATAGTCGACCGCACGGTCGAGACTCGGAAATCATGAAAGTAATAAAAATAAGAATCGAAAAAGCTAACCTGATTCAGGCCTAGATCACGGCGGACGTTATTGGCGTGTGTTACATACCGTTTCCATACCAAATTTGATTCTGTACAATGTATTATAATATTATTAATTACATTTAGCAACTTATTTGGTCACTCAACGTGATTTAGAAGTGTTTTATTTTCGATCATCTCCCGAGGCCGCCATGTTTTAGTACATAAATGAGAACGAGAGTGATATTTTCAACGAGACCTAGATCATCTAATAAGACCAAGTAATGAGATCATGCAATACCAGTATTCGGATTGTGTTTATATTCTTGCCTCTGGTTTGGTGGTGTGTTTTTAATATTGCATTTACCTTAAATTATAATAAAATACTACCTAGTCCTGGCAGGCCTCGGAACAAAGGTCGGGGAGTGAATAAGTTTTATTGTTTGCATTTGCTATACGACTGACATGACACCACAGTATGTATTAGACTTTTGCGTTTTCCAAAACCTAGTCTTACATTTTATTTAATTATAATCGCCCTATACTTGCACCACGACACAAGAAAATGTATTTAGTGCAGCGAATGTATACGGTGGATTTTTCTTTGTAGAAGAAATGACCGAAGATTTATAAAAAGTTAAGGAAATCAAGTTAATAACGTATATTTGCTCGATTCATTTCGAGAATGGGCAAGGTCCTTACCGAGGCATTTCCTGACCCATTTCCAGCTTTAAGAGTTCCTATATGGCATGTTGGAATTAATGTTTCCGTCATTATCATAAAGTTGCTAGTAGTCCTAATAGCCTATAAAGGCCATGTGTTCAGTCCTAAAGCATTCAATCTACTGTTTCAGTAGGCCAATCAGTCCATGATCAGACGTTGCCCCAGCCTGCGCTAGCCTTTGTCTTGGGCCTACGCGTAAGCCTAGTGCATAGCCTACACCTTCTGTTGGGCCTACTTTTTTACTGAAAAAATTAATTTATATGTTTTCGTTATTAATTGCTTACCGTGAACTTCGATATCAGTCAACACGATATTTTGACCTCACTTAAAAACAACAATGCAAAAATATGAATGACATTACGAAAATGGTAGGAAATCGGAAATACAGTACCGTGATCACAGCCCTTTTAAAGAAAGATTTAAATCCATGGTTAAACAGTGGTATGTCTAGCTAGACGACAATATCAAAATGTATTTTAAATTCTTATTGAATAAGATATAAAACGACAATAATAATAATAATAATTGAATAATAGTGAATTGAATTGAATAGAGGTATTGTTGCCCTATATCGACCGTCCCACCCCTTGGGCGGCAGAATAACAGTTGGATTGCAACATGTTTTTCCAAAGATGTTAGCTTAATGTTGTCTCATGTCAGCTGCTATAATGACAACCACCCTCTGATACGTATAGACCTGGGTTCGGATCCCAAATGGAACTAAGTTAGTCTTGTAACCTCAGTGTCCGACTCGCGCTCTATGCATACTTATCATCCCATATGAAAATAAAATTACAGTTTTACATTCTAAATAAAAGTCGACTTACTAGAAACAGCACATTGACGAAGAAGAGAATATACTTGACGACCCACGCAGCACAGCATGTCACACAGCCCATGTTAACTCCTTCTGTCACACGAGCACTGGCTTTATTATCTCGACGAGTTCACGACAGTTAACTACGCAGGTGTGAAGTGTTGTACAACAGACAGGAGATAAGGAAGACTATGCAATCTGGAATGTCGGTATCGTGTGACGACATACCCCGTTATCAGGGCGGAGGCGTCATCGATCAATTGCAAATATAATAATTAAAATTCTGTTTCGTTTGATGAAATGTTTCATGTTTAGGAATGATATATGTTTTTCAGATTAGCCAGTTCCGTCTGTATAGAGTATAAAGCATTATGGGAGAAAGGGGTTTTAGCACGCTAAGTGCTAAGTTGGATGAGTTGCGGACTGCGCCACCCATACAGTCGTGCAGTCAACCACACACCCGAGCATATGCCCCCATAAGGATAAGGCGATTCCGAAAATTCCGAAAACCGTATGTTTAACATTTTAAGCGTAAACATGACCTGCCACACAATGCCTGCTTACAATGTGTTACAAGAAACTGCTTTCACTTCACAACACCTTCAGCATAAACCAATTTTTATTTTGCTCTAAAGTAGGGAATCATATTTATTATGTAGCAATATTTCGAAAAGTTTAACTTTTCTTCGACTGTCTCACATTTAAAAAAAACATCAGCCAAACAAATAAAAGTGAAACTTTTCGAAATATTGCTACATAATAAAAATAATTTCCTACCAATAAGAGCAGTGTTTAAGTTAATTAATTTATATTATTATAAATTAATTAATGTATTTATTGTTCATTTAATGGCTATCCTATTTTAAGTTATGAATAAATTTACAAAGGAGGTCAAATAAGTAAAATACTGTCCATAAATGCCGAACATGTTTGTCTTGCCCCAATGGTTCTCTTCAAATAAATAAATTCGTTTTAAGAGTTCATACTTGTTAAAATCACCGAATTCTTGATTTATATGTAAAATTTTAATTTAATCGTTCACTTCAAGGTTTTTCGGGTAACCCATTCTGCCTGTCCGTACCAAATGAAATTCAGATAACTTGGCTTCTCGAGAAGACTGGATGAATGTGGTCAGATAGTTGGGCACAATACTTAGTCCAGGCACAATCTAGGATAGACGTTAAATAAATAAATAAATAAATAAATAAATAAAAATATATCTATAAATAAACAAATAAATAAATTAGTAGCCTACAACATAATATTATAATATTATGTGCGTGAGTATCCGAAATTTTGATCCGAGTCGATTTCCTTCTCGAAATTTAGTATCAAGACGTCCGCGGTGGCATATTATGCGATAAGGACGCTGGACCGAGGCATATATAGCTTTACGAGGACGTGGGTTCGAATCCCGCTTACGGCATGGGTTTTGAAAAATCGTCCTTCATAGTCATCTATCACCACTCATCGTCTCGAATAACCTTAGTGCATCAATATAAGACGTTAAGCAACATAAATAATCATCGAGTATAAAAATAAAATAGTTTTGGTGGAGGTGCCGGGTCACTAAACGCGAGCCTTGATGATTCTGACACTGTCCGCGGGTGAAATCATGTTCAGCTTGATTGATCGGTGTTTCCTGTTCTTAAATATGCCGGTCTCTAGTTGGTCATTGCTCTCTTGTCGTTGGTGTCGGTGCCTACAGAGTTGGCTTGGTCGGCTTTAAATTTAATGTCCCCTACTGAAAATCTGTGTGTTCTATGTAAGTGACTGAGTGGGTAGACTCAAAATACGATTTTTACAACGTAAAAATTGTAATGTATTTTTAACGTTGCCATAGAAACCCTTTTTAGTCTTAATAGTAGGGCCAGTATTTCGTTTTGCAATTTTTTAATTTTTTTTAATTTGAATTTTTTTATAAAAATAATTAAATTTTGATACATTTGCTATCAACACTTTCACGAAATATCAATAATTTTTTAGTTTAGGCTAATGGAATAATTTTTATCTGGAAAATTTTGTTCGTTATTATAAAATATGCCAAATTCAAATTTTACGGATATTTTGCAAATAATAAAGTTACTGTAGAGACGCAGATGGGGTGTACAGCTGTACACGTTCATCGATTTTGATATCATAATGTGTAATTGTTATGTTCGTCAAGATAGAACTAAAAAAATTGAGTCACGAAGTAATAACGTTTCTAAGAAACTATTGTGATAAGATTAGTTTATCATTAACTAATTCAGTGATGTTACTTGGATATCTCTACGTGGATTTGCGATTTCACCATCAACGACATGAATCACTTTATCATTAAACTTCGTATATTCGCGAGACTTTCAGCACTACTTTGCCAGGAAATTATTTAATACGTTGAAATATAATACTTCTACACCGTAGACCTACCGCTATTACTTGTGAATTCAGAAATGATGTTTTTGCTCAATGTTTTTAGCTCAAACTTCCTTTTTATTTACTCAAATCCAAAATTACACACAAACGTATTATGTTTGTCAATCAATAACGTTTTGAGAAAAACGAACCAAACGATGCATAATTTGTTTATTTTCTCTAGGGAGGGGGGGGGGGTAGGGGAGGGAGGTGGGGAATTGAATATATAGGGTAGGCAATGACCAGAAAAGTACTCTCCAAGCGATGCAATGGAAGGCGTGGAGGGGATGCCCCCCGCAATTGCGCCGCAGATTTTTTAAAATACATCTTTTTGACGTTAAGTGTGAAGAAATTAAGTTAGATGTTGAAAGAGATAGTTTTACTAGAATCTTAAGATCGTATTGAATGTTATTAGAACGACAGCTTGTCCTTTTACTATCATAGCTGCAAACATTTGCTCCGAAAGTTGTGATTTCGCGCATCAAGACGAGGAATATGAAGAGTGACCAGCAGTGCAAACTGCAATGATTTAAGCAAGGAATATATTATTCATCTTGGCGCTTTTATGACCTAATGTACCGTGTTTTACACAAGGTTCTAAGGTAGGCACACAGGGTTCCTAGGGTACGTAACGCCTACCCTAGCTAGAGTATACCTAGAACCAACACTGCATCGGACTGACTGACACCTCACACTGTATTAGAACACTCGGAAAGAATTTCCACCATCTGTGTTGTGGGAATGGTTCTCATCACTCATATATTTATGGAAGGAGATTACCGGAGATCTGTACTTACTATTACCCCTGAAATAATAGTTAGCGTCCTCTTTCCGCGAAATTCTGAAATAACATGCCCCCTCATCAACATATTATTAGGCTTATTGATGCATAGAAACTGAGTCGGAATTTTTAATTGAGGTAAATATTTTGCTAATTGGAAAGGATGGGAGACTGTTTTATAATCGAATTTAAATTAGACAATTTGAAATGTTTGTGTAAAAAATATAATTTATTTACAGAAAATCACAAGTACAAAACGTGTTAATTATTTCCATGTTGAGTATTTCTTCTTGATGTGGCTAGCGTGTAATCATTGGTATAATATACAATGAATTTATTGATATTAAAGAGTCATGTTTAGTTGCATAGTTGCAGTGGTAAGGGTAAGTATATGTGGAGCTACTGCTTGTATAAAGCCGGACCTTCCGTATGTGGAGATCTCTAGTCATTTATAATTAGGACGGATAGAGCAGTTGGCGCGTTCTCGAGACAGTCGGGTTAGTGATGCTAGGTGAGGTATACAGAGTACAGAGTATAGAGTACCCAGTAGTTTCAATTGATTGTCGAGATAATGTGATACCTGTGTCGTAATAAATATAAATTGTGTAAATAACCTAATTGTTGTTATACTTGTCACCTATAGTGTCTCTCACCGTACCTGTACCCGTTACAACCGAGGCAGAAGGCAAACACTGCTGCCAACACCTAGAACAGAAAACAAGCTCATTTAGTTCCTGTCTGTTGGTCATGAGTACTTGTATGGGTTAGGATAGGAATGAGATCTCACTAGATAAATTGTATTATCATCCAACCGTGTGATACACATGCTTTTCACACAATATTTGAATTTTCTCAGCCACCTTGAGTTGCATTTTATGTTTGTCAGCTTGGCTTTGTTCGACCGGGAGCCACGTCCAGACTGTTCCTCTCGTCGATGCGAATCTGTCGATACAACACACACGTACGTTTCTCCCGCCATATGCAAATGATCTCCTTATACATTGAGCTTATAGAGGAACCGAATGAACTGGACACTAAAATTAATGAAGATCAATTAAAGTTTGTTTATTTAGAATAGGTTATGTCTAAAAGGTTAAAAAATCAAAATGACCATATTTTTACTAAATTTCAAAAAGGCAGTACATAATCAATTTAACTCCGTTTTTATTAATTTTTTTAATTATTTAGTTTAATTAATTATAATTTTTTTATCCATTATTTGAAATTGTACAACGTTTTCTTGATATGAAATTCTTGAAATAAAAATGATCGTGGCTAATATCAAATCAGTCCCACTCCATCTTAGTAAAATTCACCTTCACCTAATGTAAAGGTACACGTAAACACCTTACAGCCCCCCCCCCCCACACACACACTATCACTAGTTCACAAATAAAGTTCTTACCTCAGCGGCGGCGACGCAAATCGCGACGATGCCGATCACTTCAACGGATGAGTCGATGTATTCAGTGAGTTTCTGGTAGCATCCCTCGCGGTAATACGGCCCCGCCAATGTGCACGGCTTACTCGGGACTTCTTCGGGACAACAAGACTGTGGCAGCAGGAGCGTCGGAACCGCTGGTGGCGAGTAGTCCGTAGCACTATCCACTCCGCAGCACTCCAACTAAACATGCAAGAGTTGATGTTTCAATTTGCATTTGTTTTTATTAGCTAAAATAAGAAAAATTTCTGTAAAATGGTTTCAATTTTAGTTTAACATAAATATTACAAAAACAAAAAAATCTGAAATAAAATGTGCCACCATCACTATACAATTTTTTATCACATGTAACGCAATAATTGTAGTTACTTTTAGAGATGTACATAATCCATTTTTGAGCAAACAAAGTGTTCAAGCTACTATATTATAAGGAGTTTCAAGGAAAAATAAGGATCCCAGCTTTGTTCTGTTTTCTTGTTTCGTTCTTACCTCTTGTTTTGCCTCTTCATTAAAAGAACAGTACACTTTAAATGGGTTACTTGCATTTGCTTTAAATTACACATCTTCTACCTCGTTTGCAGCTTACTGTCATTTCACATTAGAATAAATGTAAACAAACTTGTCACCACAGACTTACTTGTGACTGGATCTTGTCGAACACTTCGCTCCTGCCTTCCAGGTATTGTTCATTGAAGTAGTTCATCATTTTATCCTTGGCCAGACTCTCTGAGGCATCAGGAGAGCTCAGGGCCCAGATGCCGATACCGACCTGGGCCAGTAGGATGCACAGTATGAGGGTGCCATACTAAACAGTACAAGAGAGGATACAAATGCAGAGAATGTTTTTGAAAAGTTTTAATTTTTTGGTTTAAGGGCGCGTCAAAATTTAGTTCCTCTAGTCTAGGGGATGTGGGGAGGCAGACCCGTGCTGGGCAGATCCAGCCATAGGAAAGTGGAGGGAACAGGTGGTTCACCGTTGTGTTGTCTTTGTCGTCGTTCGTCTCGAAGTTGTCTTCGCAGAGGTCATCGAAGGCAATTTTGAGTTTATTTAGTAACTGGTTAGGTCAAATGCGCCATGCACTCTTGCCTAGGGGATGTGGGGAGGATAGAGCCGTTCTGGACTATTTATCTACAGGCAAGGGGGGTAAAAGGGGTTTCTCATGCTGTTTACGTCTTTGTCTCGTAGCCGTAATCGTCGCAGTTATCGTCGTCATTGGTAAGGATCGGTAAAGAAAGGAAACTCCCCGACGACAACTGCCAGAGCTCGCCTCTAGTTTCGGGAAGTAAAATTATAACAATTCTTACTAGCTTATATTTGCGAGATAGTATTGGCGTATTTTTTCGTCTTGTACGATAGGCAGAGGAATAGCCTGGGCAAATCCTACCCCGATTCCACAAGTGTGTTTATTTTTCAATTTTAAATAAAGTTATTACAATTTTTTTTAAATCATTGCTTGTGATTACATTAAGTATTTTATAATGTACGAAATATGTAATGAGACATGGAAAGATTTTATTTCGTTTGTAGCATTGCACGTATATATATTATTCTCAAGAATGGGAGTCACGTTTCTAGTTTATGCTGTAATTTCACCACATCTATAGGTTTAAATGAACTTGTTATTGGTCTAGTATTATAGTCAGTTTTGGGCGCATATTCAGTTAATTGGATGAGCGAAGCGAAGACTTCAATTTCACTGACCCCCCAAAAAATTTAGCTCGGGTGTTTTTTTTTTTTTTTCGGCTGTTTGTTCGCTCTCTACCGGGCAAACGGCATATGCGATCTTGATGAAAATTTGACACGACCTTCGTTTTCTCTGAACTTAGACTTGCTACATTTTTGGGTACAATCGAAAAAATATTTCTCATGAATATCGTACTTTTACGATTTTTTTTCGATTTTTAGTGCGATATTTTCGTGTCATTTGGGCCGATTTTGACCAAACAAGTGGGGCTACAACGTTCATATTTCACATGGACATTAAGGTAATGGTGATGTATTGCTTTCTGAATGAAAAAGTTGTAAAATTTTGCCAGAATCTATAGAAATAAAGCTTTTAATATAAGTTTTTTGATTTTTTGTGCGATATTTTCGTGCCATTTGGGCCAATTCTGACCAAACGGGTGGGGCTACAACGTTCATATTATACATGGACATTAAGGTTATGGTGATGTAGTACCTTTTGAAAGAAAAATTTGAAAAAGTTAGCCAGAATCCATAGAAATAAAGCTTTTAATAAAAGTTTTTTACGATAAATAATACCAATTGACAAGAAACAATAGAAACTTGACAACAATCATCTACAATGCGTAGGCAACAAAACAAAGCACTTGCAAAAGTAAAGATATCCCACGCAAACTAAAAACTTTAAAAGCTCATCCATCAACGCGGCGGGACTTTAGCGTTTTCCTAGTTAATTAATTATGACGCTTACCGTCATGAGCATGCATCGGTTCTCGTAGATGGCTCCACAGCAGCCGCAGAAAGCGATCACGAAAATCAGGCAGCCTATGACGATGACGGCGATTGCAGTCCCCGAAAATACGCCGTGCAGTAGTTCGTCGTAGTCCGAGAAGTTTGCCTGGGCCATCGCACCCACGGCGATGATCGCGATTCCCGAGAGCTGAAATAACAGGTGGAATTAGACATCATGGGCTGGCGTGCGCGACAAAACATGACAACTCATGTCAGATTGTGCCATTTTTGGATTTATGTATTTAAATAATCTTTTTCTTTACGGAATGAACTAAATGTTATCTATTAGTCCTTAAGTTCTGTATCATTGTGTTTATATTTACGTTCTATTTAGTTAATTCAAATTTGCAACCTTTCATTCATTTACTACAAGTTACAACATGTTTCTAAGTGTTGCTCAACTTTAAATTCAACATTGAAGTAGTTTTGTGGGCTAATATACTCTCTGGTTTTTTAGAGATTTTTTAAAATTTTGTTGGTACCTCTAATAAAGTTTAAAATTTAAAATAAACACATCACAAACAATTAAATAAAAAACACTTTGTTTAAGAATTTTAAATGAAGTAAGCTGAAGCTCAGTTTTAAAATAAAATAAACAAATCACCCCAAAAAATATTCGCAGACGTTGATATGACTCGCGTATTTTTGTTTTCAGTAATAAATAATGAAATACGGTTTATGCATCAAATTAACACAAATTGAATTTCCAAACGCTTTAAAAATTAAATAAATACTAGGAAAACGCTTAAGTCCCGCCGCGTTGTTGGATGAGCGTAATTGGTGCATTGAGCTGCCATGTGTTACGCAGATTTTCTGTTGTTCTTGGAAAACTCATTATTTAGTCGAAGTTTTTTTTAAATTAAATAAAATTAAATAAAAAATAAACTTAATTTATTTAATTAATCGTTATTTTTGAAAAAAGAAAAAAGACGTAAAATTGCAATTTTAATAAGAAATAATTATTCGATTGCGCTCAAATTTTACAAGAATATATTAATTCATGAAATAAAGGTTCTGTGAAAAAAATATTACAATATGATAAAGCATGTAGGTGTTATAAGTCAAAGAATTGTTTTAAAAAAGAAAAAACCCGTAAAATTTTTATTTTCATGAGAAATAATTTTTCGATTTCGCTCAAATTTCACACGAATATCTTAATTCATAAAATTAGGCTTCTGTGAAAAAATCATTACAATCGGATAAAGCATGTAGGTGTCATAAGTCGAAGACATTTTTTAAAAATCGAAAAATATCGTAAAATTGCGTTTTTTATGAGAAAAAATTTCCCGATTGCGCTCAAAAACGTGGCAGTTCTAAGTTCAGAGATTTCGAAGGCCTCCATAAAATTTCATCGCAATCGGAGTATCGGTTTAGCCGGAATCGTGTTAACAGACACACAAAAATACAAAAAGAAAGAAAGAAGAAAAAAAAAAACATTCCGGATTTTTTTCTCCAGTGTAGTGAAATGAAATCTTCGCTTCGCTCGCTACGCTCGCTACGCTCATCCAATTATTGGTTTAGTTTTTATTTAGCTTCCATTAACATGCCCTCCGGACGGCCAAGGACAACTAGATGTGGGGACTTGGGCGAGGTGCAGACAGCAGAAAGTTCTTTCGGCGCTGCATTAATTCTAAGGTCACTATTCCAAACGATGCAGCGAGTTTCAAGGCAGGGGGAAGAACTGTGTCAGACCCCCAAGAGGTGCAGCCTGTTTCAGCTAATCGTTTCAGAACAATTTCTCGCGGGCTGATAACATTTTCCCCGTCCACCAAGGAAACGCGCCCGCCACCCAGCTTTCAGAGCAGCCCACCATGAACGAGCTGACTTGCTTGCCCGCTGACATAAAAAAAGTTTCTCCGGGGGACCAAGGCTAATACAGCAGCGGGCCCAGACGGTGTGCCTGCAATCGTGCTCAAAAACTCCGCTAACGCTCTCTGCGACTCACTTGCCTACCTCCTCAACAAGGCGCTTGACCAGGGCATTCCGAAGGAATGGAAAACGGCGTCTGTGGCACCGATCTACAAAGACTGCGTCAAGAGAGATATAAAGAACTACCGGCCAATCAGCATCACCTCACTGGTCGGTAAGACGATGGAACGTTTTGTGCGAGACCGGGCGAGCGAGTTCCTCGAGAGCCAAAACGTCATCCCTGCGGCGCAGCACGGCTTTCGTCAGCGCCGTTCTTGCACCACTCTCCTCGCCGACGCCATTGACGCATGGACGGCAGCGCTGGACGAGCGGAACGGAGCGCACATTCACTGTGTCTTTTTCAATTGGGCTAAAGCGTTTGATAAAGTGCCGTACGTGCGTCTATACTATCCAAGCTTGAGCATTATGGCATTAAGGTCAATTTGCTTAGGTAGTTCGAGAGTTTCCTGCTCAGCCGCGCGCAGTTCGTCCAGTTCAACGGCGAGCGCTCAGAATTTCGTGACGTGCCTTTGGGCGTCATCCAGGGAAGTGTGCTCGGGCCCCTGCTTTTTACCGTCGTCGTAGCCGACCTCCACACCTCGGCAAGGATCCAAATGCTCCAGTACGCTGACGACGTCACCCTGTACTGTATCGTGGTCACCCAAGAGGATGCAGACGCCCTCCAAGCAGACCTAGACGACACTCTGATCTGGTGCGACAACAATGGCATGTCGCTCAACGTGCAAGTGCAAGATGATGGACATCACGCGCGCGCGCACCCCACTTCATACTTCATGTACTCCAGCGACATGGTGTCCCACTACAGTACGTCGACAAGCAGCGCATCCTCGGCGTTCACATCACAAGCGACCTCCGATGGAACGTGCACACCGACATCGTGCAGGCCAAGGCGGCGCAGGTGCTGGGTTTCGCGGCCCGCAACCTGTATGGGTGCACGCCGCGCGTCAAGAGGATGGCCTACCTGTCGCTAATCAAGCCCACCATGACTTTCGGCCTCCCCGCCTGGCCCCCAAACACCACTGAGAACACTACCAAGCTTGAGAGGGTACAGAGAAGGGCGCTGCATTTCATACATGGCCGTAACCTCCCCCCCACCCTGTGACCAGAAGCAGGTCATGCCAATGACCATGCACCTGCAGTACACCGACCTGGTGTTTTTTTTTAAAGATGCCTACGTGGTTCCACTGATTTTGACGTGTGTGCGTGAATCATCCAGGGCCGCGTGTTGAGATGCGACGATAGTAGGCACCCCCGTCTCCAATCCCTTCCGGCCAAAGGAGTGCTCGGCCGACGTGCTTTTCCTTTCCGGGTGGTTAACCCATGGAACGACCTGCCGCCCGCCCTTAAAGACTGCCCAGAGTCATTTCCCTTCCCTGTGCAGGGAGCACTTGTGGGGGAACCAACTGCATGTGCCATGTTAGTTTTGTGTGTGAGGCTCTTCGCGGCACAAGATTTCTCAACAGATTTCAAGTGTTTTAGCAAAATATTTGCTAGCGTAAACGCCGTTTCTTGTTGTTTTTTTATGTATTATGACAAGGATAAATAATAAATAAATAAAAGAGTATTGAATAGTATCAACTACCAACAAAGGATCTGGCATCACTGTAATCACAGCTTCCCCTTCAAGCAACCAAGCCTTCAAGCCATCCCACCCATTTGTAACAAAATGTCAGATTGTGATGGCCACCCGCATTTCCTTCGTAGCAAAAAAACGATTGAGCTACCTTAATATCAGAAAACCTTCACTGATGCTAGTATATGAATGTATATAGATGTACTCACCACAAACAATACATTGGTAAAGAACAAAATGTACTTGACCAGCCACGCTGCCAAACCGCAAATACAACCCATGGTTAGAAAGATATATATATCAAGAGAAGTCAACACTTATGCACTGGTCCTCACTAGGTGTGGTGTGATGTTGAGTGTAGTGATGATATATACTATGCACGATCCCAGGTAAAACACACCACGTCAATCGACACTACCTGATAAGGGATCATAGCCTGGCGAACTAAAAATAAATCCTTTGCGTATTTGCCAACGTCTTTGAGATCCTATGCGAGTCATATCAATGGATATACGTAGGTTGTGTAACCACTTTATATTATCAGGTCATGTGCACCTGACGTTCGATTCAATTGAATGCTATATTATAGGTTACGAGATTATAAATGATGTATCTCTAAGCAAAAAGGCACTCAGGATTAGTGGATGAATGTTAAACTTTAATTCACTCGGCCAGAGAGAATCCGACGTATATGAAACTTAACATTGTTGTCAATGAAGCATACATACATGGACAGCCCTGCAGTTAGTAGATTTTCACTATTTTATGTTTATTGCATGAATATGGAAAAGTTTGGATTAAGTTTGCGGAAAATCCAAAAACCTGTTAAAAAGAAAAGAAAAGAGAAAGAGCCCATGAACCATCCGACTTGCAATAAGATACTATTTTTTATATGTGAGTTTGGCTCTCTTCATGAGTAAGGCACAATACCATGCGAGTGCCAAATGAACTGACAATCTCAAATTTTCTGTTTTTATCAAATTATTTTGATTCCCTCCAGATATTTCCCCAGAATACTGGAACCGCAAAAGTTGTAGAATTGAAGTTAATTCATATCACTTCAGCTCATGCTGAAAATTCGTGTCAAGATCTTGCAAGATCTCCCCCATCATCAACATATTATTATGCTTATAGATGTATATAAAGAAACTGACTAGGAATTTTTAATTGAGGTAAATATTTTGTTGATTGGAAAGGATGGGAGACTATGTTATAATCGAATTTAAATTAGACAAAGAGGCAATTTTTGTATAAAAAATAATTTATTTACATAAAATTACAAGTACAAAACGTGTTGATTATTTCCATGTTGACTATTTCTTCTTGATGTGGCTAGCGAGACAGAAGGCAAACACTGCTGCCAACACCTGGAACAGAAAACGAGCTCATTTAGTTCCTGTATGTTGGTCATATGAGTGCATGTATGGGATCGAACCGCGTGGTACATAATTCTCCCAGTCCCGTGCGTTGGGTGAGTTGATGACCATTGTAGTAACTTTTCCCTGAATCGCACAGACACACGTATAACTTGCTTGTGCTTGTGTAGTCTGGGAATAATAAGTCGTGTAACCGTAATCTATGTAGATATGAGCAAATTGTGCCACCCACAGGCAAAAGTCAACTGCCTTGATACAGTGATCATTATTCAAATCCATTCATCATTATAATTCCCCATATACATTATTTGACACAACGTAATATAAGTTCATTAACATTGAAAGGTCGTGGAAGCCAGATACTGTGCTCTACAGCTCTCAAGATGCAGAAAACGAAATATTAATATATTTCAAATAAGAGCAGGCAAGAATGCTTTCACACAATATTTGAATTTTCTCAGCCACCTTGAGTTGCATTTTATGTTTGGCAGCTTGGCTCGGTTCTCTCGGGATCCACGTCCAGACTGTTTCTCTCGTCGATGCGAATCGGACGATACAATACACCGAGATTGTTACTCCCGCCATATGCAAAAGAGCTCCTTATACTTTGAGCTTATGGAGAAGCAGGCTAAACTATGAATTAATTCCTCTCACACTAAAATCAATGAAGATCAGCTAAATTTTGACTGTTTTGAATAGATTATGTTTAAAGATTAAAAAATAAAAATGTAGACTGCATATTTATATTATATTACAATAAGGCAGTATATAATTAATTTCAGTTTTTTTTAAAATCCATTATTAGAAATTGGACAACGTTTTATTGATGTAAAATTCTTGAAATAAAAATGATCGTAACTAAGACCAAATCAGTCCCACTCCCTCTTGTAAAGTAAATCTTTACCAAATGTTGAGGTACACGTAAACACCTTACAACCCCCCCCCCCCCCCCCACACACTATCACTAGTTCACAAATAAAGTTCTTACCTCAGCGGCGGCGACGCAAATCGCGACGATGCCGATCACTTCAACGGATGAGTCGATGTATTCAGTGAGTTTCTGGTAGCATCCCTCGCGGTAATACGGCCCCGCCCATGTGCACGGCTTACTCGGGACTTCTTCGGGGCAACAAGACTGTGGCAGCAGGAGCGCCGGTAAGTAGTCCCCAGCACGATCCACCCCGCAGCACTCCAACTAAACATACAAGAGTTGATGTATTCAGTGAGTTTCTGGTAGCATCCCTCGCGGTAATACGGCCCCGCCCATGTGCACGGTCAGTTTTACAGTTTTTATTTATCAAATTAATTAAAATAAAAAGTTTATAATAAATAATATATAAAAAGCCACCATAGCTCGGCAATAATTTTTTTTTATCCCGTGTAACGAAATAATTTTAGTAATTTTTTTTAGGATGTACATAATTCATGTTTGAGCAAATAAAATATTTAAAGTACTATGTTATTAAATGGAGTTTCAAGACAAAAACAAAGATCCCGGCTCCTTTTCTGTTTCGTCTTTTCGGTTTTCTAGTTTCGTTCTCACCTCTTTTTTTGTCTCTAAATTAAAAGAACATAATATACTTTTAATGGGTTACTTGAAGTTGTTTTTAATTACACTTCTTCCACCTCGCTTGCAGCTTACTGTCATTTCACCTTTATCTTTGATGCACTGACATTTCATCAACCTCCCACTTCTCCTACCTAACAGTTAGGTCAGGGGTGGGTGTGATGCATCCACAAACTCTTGATTCTATTAGCGAGGTTGATGAAAGGTAACAATGCAAAAACTTGTCACCACACACTTACTTGTGACTGGATCTTGTTGAATACATCGCTTTTGCCGGTCAGGTATTCATCAGTGAAGTATTTCTTCATTTCATCCCTGCCCAGACTGTCCGAGGCATCAGGAGAGCTCAGGGCCCAGATGCCGATACCGACCTGGGCCAGTAGGATGCACAGCAGGAGAGTGCCATACTAAACAATACAAGAGAGATTACAAATGTAGAGAATGTTTTTGAAAAGTCAAGGGCGCGTAAAAGTTTAGTTCCTCTAGCCTAGGGGACGTGGGGAGGACAGAGCCCTGCTGGACAGATCCAGCTACAGGCATGGGGAAGAAAAAGGGTTTTCTAACGCTGTTTACATATTTGTCAACGTAAGAGTCATCGTAGTCGTCATCGGTAAGGGTAAGTAAAGAATAAAAACTCCCCGACGACAACTGCCAGAGCTCGCCTCTAGTTTCGGGAAGTTAAAATTGTTCCCTACTTACTAGCTTATATTTGCGAGGTAGTTTTTGCGTATTTTTTTATTTGTACGATCGGCAGAGGAATAGCTTGGCCAAAAAATAAATAAAAAGTACAAAGTTTAAAAATCAATACTTAGTGAATACATTTAAGTATTTTATAATGTACACAATAATTATGTAATGAGACATGGAAAATTTTTATTTTATTAGTAGATTTGCACGTGCATCTTATTCTCAAGAAATGGAGTCACGTTTCCCGTTTATGCTGCAATTTCACCACATATAGGTTTAAATGGTTTAAAGGTGGAAGAGCGAACAGTGTTCGAACCTCGCCGTTTTGTAATTGATACTCTTTTACAAATAAAGTTCTATTCTACTTCTACTAAATGAACTTGTTATTGGTCTAGTATTATAGTCAGTTTTGGGCACATATTCAGTTTATTAATTAATTATGACGCTTACAGTCATGAGCATGCATCGGTTCTCGGAGATGGCTCCACAGCAGCCGCAGAAAGCGATCACGAAAATCAGGCAGCCTATGACGATGACGGCGATTGCAGTCCCCGAAAATACGCCGTGCAGTAGTTGGTCGTAGTCCGAGAAGTTTGCCTGGGCCATCGCACCCACGGCGATGATCGCGATTCCCGAGAGCTGGAATAACAGGAGGAGTTAGACAACATATATGCTGGCGTGCGGGACAGACATGACAACTCATGTCTGATTGTTTTATTTTAAAATTAATGTATTTCAATATTACATTTCTTTTTTTTTCTACAAATATTTGTTTGGTTAGTTCTCTTTATACATAATGAATAACTTTCTTCTGTTAGTCTTACATTTATGTATCATTATGTTTTTATAACTACGTTCAATTTAATTAATGCATATTTACCTATGTATAAATTTTAATGCATTGTCCATCGAACAATTTAAGTTTGCTACCTTTAATTCCATTTTACTACCAGTTTTTACATGTTTCAAAGTGTTGCTCAACTTTAAATTTAACATTGAAAGTAGTTTTGGAGATAAAGAGCACCATCAAACTTAATTAATATCATAAAACCTCCACTGATAAAAATCTATCTATTTTATTAGTGCAATACCAGTGTTTTTTTTTTTACTTTTCCTGAATTTAGTTTTTATCAGATTGTTACAAGACTTTCCACATTATGTTATGGTCTGGTCTTCTATAGAAATAGAAGCACTTTTTTTAAACCATCACAACAAAATCTTAGTAAATTAAATTGATTTTTAGGATATTGGATGTTTGTAAAATTATAAAAATTGGTAAATCTTTGAATTTATTTGAACGTAATGCGCAATAATATTTAGTAATCTTTGACTATAGAAGAGTGATCATATTCTTGCTTGGAAAATATGCAAAATTGAACATCGATCGGATGACAACTGGAAGTAGGAAAAGTTCCCAAAAAAGTTTCAAATAGGTATAGTTGACTCTCAACGGATTATGTTTATAACATTGCTAGTCTATGTATATCGTACTCACCACAAACAATACATTAGCGAAGAACAGAATGTACTTGACCAGCCACGCTGCCAAACCGCAAATACAACCCATGATTGATGGTTAGAGTGATGTGTATCAAGAGAAGTCGTCACTTGTGCACTGGTCCTCACTAGGAAGTGTGATGTTGAGTGTAGAGATAATGGTGGGCGAGCCATATATACACGAGCCCAGGTAAAACACACACACGTCAATCGACACTTTATCTGATAAGGGATCATAGTCTGGCGAACTAAAAATAAAGCCTTTGCGTAGATGCCAACGTCTTTGAGATCCGATGTGAGTCATATTAATGGATATACGTAGGTTGTGTAACCACTTAGTTTTTTATCAGGTCATGTGTAACTGACGTCCGATTTATTTGAATGTTTTATTTTAGGTCACGAGATTATAAATGATGAATCTTAATAAGTAAAAAGGTACTTAGGATTAGTAGAATCACTGCGTTTTTAGTAAATTTCCTGTTAGCTCGCATACTGACACGACAGATAATTGAAATTTTAGACAGTAACTGTTGTCATGGCAAACGAAAGGCTCTAAACTCTACACTCTACAGTAACACTTTTCTAATATTTGCTTTCAATTTTTTTTTAAATTGATTTTCACGATTTAGATTTTGGTTTAAAAAGTCTCAATTTGACCATATTCGTGAATTTGTTCTAGCCGATTAGCGCAAAATGTCGAAAATTTACTAATGTAGTGCTGTCCTTGCACGCTTTATCGACAACATTGCAAAGTCATGTTTGTCGGATTGTTTCTATCTGAGCGAATAGCTATTTGCGAACTGCCAAATGTGTCCCATTCCCTCTTAGTTTGAAGTGAAAGTAAAAATTTCTTCATCGGTCATATTGTAATTAAGTACGATGCTTAGGCGCGTACATAATTGAGATTTTTTCCTATTTTTCTTCTTACCTAAACGTTTTTGCGTCAGTTTTGTTTTTCAGTTGCTAACATAGAATACAAACCAAAAATATTTAGGAACAAGTATCAATTTCTATGGCAATATCCCACGAGCTTATTCTAACGTAATGACTTCAAAACGATTTCTTCACTTGCACTGTATACAACACATAAATGGTGTGTTTGATCAAACCCAACTAAAGTAAACGAAATGATATTTAAAAAAAACGACAACGCCCACCCTCATCTCCTTGTAGCAGTCAAACTATTAAGTTGGCATGGAGAAAATTAATTGACACCTGTTTTGTTTTGTTTTTTAACTAAAGCTCTCATTGTCAATCGACAGTGAGAGTGACATCTAAAACAAGCTAGACCTGCCACATCGAATTTGTATCATACTGAAATAAATAGCAGATACGATTTTCTGCTGTATACAGTTGTGTATTACATTAAAGGAATATTGGCAGAAGGCTTAAAAAGTGTAAAAAATTATATTTTAGTGCAAATAAATAACCCTATAATTGGGAATTACTTTAATCCTTCCGTATTTGCCTTTTCACTAACGTTGTAGATCGACAATAGTGAGTAAATACGGAGGTATAAAAGTAATTCGCTATTAGAGTTATTTGCACTAAAATATAACTTTTTACGTTTTTAAAGCCTTCAGACAATTTTGTTTTAATGTAATACGCAACTGAATACAAGAGAAATAAGTTTCTACTACTACTATTTATTTCGGTGAGATACAAATTCGATGTGGCAATTCTAGATTGTTACAGGTGCCACTCTCACTAGTAAAAACTTTAGTTAGTAAACCCCCTAGACAAATTTCGATGTAATTAACAGATATTGTATATTTTCATTATGTGGGCTTTTCAATTCTTTTGTCTGTCCGGCTACATTGTTTTATGACTAGGTGCCCGTTGGGGCGCCGCACCCAAAGCCGCGGTGCGCTACAACACTCAAGCACCTATACACCAAGCAGAGTTGGGGTGATTTCGAGGTGTTACCCAGCGTCTGTAACGTGATGTGAACTTGAAAACTATCACAATCGAGGGGATTTAGGTACCTGACAAACATGCCAAATTTTTTGGGGGTACGATTATTCCTTCTCGGTGAAAAATGGTTTTGAAACATGCTCAAAATCACTTTAAGGATGTTAGCTACTGTACTACTGCTACTACTGTTTACTGCTAACATCTAATACGTTGGCCCGCGATTTGACCAGACGGGTGGGACTACAATGTTCATATTTTACATGGACATTAAGGTTATAGAAATATAGTCTCTTTTGAAAAAAAAAGTTGAAAAATTTTTGTTGGAAGGCTCCAAATAAAGGTTTTAAAATAAGCCTTAAACACTTGGCATACAATCAACAAGTCCCCATAGTTACTTGACACTGTTGACGGTTAAGCAGAGTTAGGCGGGAAAGTGCGATACGTAAACAAATAGCGGACATTTAAATTTTTTCTTCTTTGTGTGGAACGAGAAAAGGTTTTCATTATACTCTCATAAAAACAAATCAAAAAACCGTCCCTGGCCTAGGCCAGATGTGGAAAATTATTTATAATGCAAAAGGTAGGTCTAAGTTCCATTTGGCTATAGGACTAGTAAAATTCATAATTAAAATTACATTTTTGACAAGCCTACCCAAAACCCTATGCCAGCACAACATTGTTCTGATATGAACTTGCTCACCCGTTTGTTTACAAAATTGCAAAAATCAAATCATTTCATAAAACTTGTCTTTCGATTGGCCCGCGTTATGAAGGCACTCCCATCTAGAATAAAAAAGAACTTTTTCGAGCTTTTTGCTATACGCAAATCTTTTTAAAGTGTTTGGATTCGTGATACTCTTTCAACCATAGACATCCTATATAATTGGCTAGACCAGCAGTCGGTGGTCCACTTCCGGTACAATTAGAAGCCATCTTAAAATGACAGTTTACATGTTAATCAAATGGGAGCGATTTGTGGCCAAATAGTTCTCAAGATTGCCGCCAGGTTGACAGGTAAGATATAGCCTTTAACACCAAATGATTACTAAATTCCCTTATGCAATCACTTCGAAATTGTTTCTTTTGTTTAATACCATGCTGCACAAGTAAAACCATATCAAACAATCCAGTAAAATACTTTATTGCATTAAAAAGCATAAATTAAACACCAAATCGCCATCTTGAAATGGACGGTGAGTCTTCAATTTGCTACGCTCGCGCCTGTGCGGAGGTATAGGGGGAACTGCTAATCTAGCCTACTATAGGGGTTTAATATCAAGCTTTCAACTCACAACCCATGACGTTTTCACGATACCGTTCAAGAATCCCAAATTTCCTTCGAAAACGAAAACGACTCGTTTCAAATGCGTTTTCAACTCATCCCCCACGAACTCAAGAATTGGGGTCCAGTCCTTATCCGTTGTTATACCATGGTTATACCCCCTATACCCAGGATGTACATGAATCCGGGTCTAGATATTTTACATCCTATATTTTTACTGCTAATACCATAGAATTTAAAATCAACTTTGATAAAAATATTTATTTTAGCAAATAATTTTGTAATGGAACTTAAAAAAAGTAATGAGATCCACACATACAAAAACTTGTAGAAATACAGCCAAACCTTACACACTCAAAAGGAGAGATCTAAAAAAAGGGCCAAGCTCATCTACCCTTCCACATAAACGTACAGTGTCCCATAACAGCATCCTCGAAAAGCTTGGCAAAATAGAATTTGCATGTTATTACTTTTAAAATTTAAATTTAGAAAAAAGAACTTGGATAAACATTACGTTAAATTAATAATCGCAAATTCTATTTTGCCAAGCTTTCGAGGATGCTGTTATGGGACACTGTACGTTTATGTGGAAGGGTAGATGAGCTTGGCCCTTTTTTTTAGTTTCTCATTCCTTTTGAGGTGTAAGGTTTGGTTTGTATTTCTACAAGTTTTTTGTTATGTGTATTTATTCATACACCAAGCAGCCGTTTAAATGTGATATTTTTAATCGAAATAACACATTTTATTCTT
The DNA here is from genome assembly GCA_024449915.1 of Sweltsa coloradensis. Taxonomy (NCBI): domain Eukaryota; kingdom Metazoa; phylum Arthropoda; class Insecta; order Plecoptera; family Chloroperlidae; genus Sweltsa; species Sweltsa coloradensis. Next base: position 6,792 of record JAMZAV010000246.1, on the reverse strand, counting down.
GTCGAGAAAAAATTGTCTCTTTGGGGTTTTACAGAAATATTATTATGATTCATGTCGCGAACACACGTGAGATCATATTGGGTGATAATCTTATTTCCGATCAATATTTTATCACATAACTTGGCTCACGAGCACATATATAAATAACAATGACTTAATACAATAGGTATTGTTTCACCTATGAGATGAGTCACTTTGAAATCGAATTCACTTCCCCGAGTCACAAGACTCGCAACACGCCAGTGACTACACAATAATCTACAGATTACCGCCCAAACAAGATAAACGTTGTTGAAGTTCCTGTCTTTGTATCTGTAACTTACGTACTTGGATGAGTTTTATTACTAATGCTTTAAAGCTGCAATTAAATAAAACTTGACAGTGGTTGCCATTGAAATACAATGTGGAGGGCTTCGTAAACAACAAAACATTTAGCTCCGATTTTACGCGTATTTTCGAATAATTAAGAGTTAAAAGACTTAAGCCAAAAAGCTCGCTTCCTATTTTAGGCACCCTTGCCCGTTTTTAACCGTGAATGGAATTATTAGTTTTTCGTATTTTTATATCTACAATCTATATTTGACGAGTTGTTATTTACGAAAAAAATTACAATTTTTGTTTCAATTGTTACGAATAATTACATAGACATAGAAACAAGTAAAAATTGTAGGTGCTATAGAATTTCGTAAATGACAAACATGATCACACATCGGATTGTCACTTAGTTACTTACATGGCAATAATGGCTATAAAAAATTAGATTTCTTGCATTGAATAAATAAAATAAAATAAATTCGTTTTTACAGTCCACCCACTCAGTCACATAACTGTTTTTCAGTGGCTGGCCTACCAAGCCTACTCTGTAGGCGCAGACACGGCACCATCGACGAGCGAACAATGATTACATAGAGACCTGCATATTTAAGTAAGAAACACCGATCAATCATACTGGACACGATTCCACCCGCGGACAGTGCCAGAATCAACAAGGCTAATTTGGAACAACCCAATAATTTATTATGTTCTTTGTTGCTAGGACGGTTTCAAAGTCACTGTTTAAACATCCCTAACATGGCCCTACTAATCGTAAAATGCGATTGAAGAGAAAATGGCCACCGCGCCAACATCAGCTAATAAGAAGGGTAGTGGCTGGTTCTGACCATGGGCTCCTCCCCATATCTCCTAGGCTAGAGTGGCGCATTATGACCTAACGGTTGACGCGTCCTCAATCCAAATAAACCAAATACACATTTCTAAGCCAAGAAAATTAGAAGTTAAAAAGAGTCTAAAGCTGGAATCGAACCCTGGACCTTCTGCATTGAAGGTAGAACCTTAGAACCTAAATACACACTGTGAAAAGCAAAAAAATGTGTGTGAATAAGCTAGTGCACATGAAATAATGCTCTATGTTAATTTGTTTTCGCTATCCTTGACTTGAATAAAAATATGTAATAACGATTCCGGTATTTCACCACACAGTTGTTATCTTTGGTTGACTTTCTTATCAGTGTCGTGCAATCTCCGTATTGTGTAATGTAAACAAACATAGCTAGTACAAGCTTAGTGACAAAAGCACTTGTTGAAGCGATATGGAATACTTGTAGCAGTTTGTTAGTAATTTTCTAAACTCATTGTAATCTACTTATTTACAAATTACAATGTTGTTCGAAAACAAAATGCTGCCTTATTCAATACACACAGTACGTAATGCTTAACTTGGTAAATTGTTGAGAAGTCGAAAAAATCGAAATCGAAAACTTGTGTACGCACGATAGGGGCAGCATACACCCGTTTCTCGTGAAACGAGGCTTATTCGGGAGGACATTGGTTCGAGAACGGCCACCGATGTTTATTACTAAAGCATTGTTTTCATGCAGGTTAGCGAATTTAGGCGAATAGATTCTATACAGTATCTATGAGATAAAATTGCGCGTTTTGGCAAGCTTTGACGAGTGTTCGTTATTCTAGGCTATTGTATTGCCCTCAGAACGATATTTTAGAATCAAAGGAAAATTACTGTAATCTTAGAAAAATGAGTAAGTGTCTTTAATATAAAAGAAATATATGTTTTTTAATATTTTTAAGCGGACGTAACGTCCCTGTCAGCCATAATATGCAAATTTTTGTTTAAAAGAGGAAACACTGAGGACTGAGCTAGGTACTACAGTTAATATTTAGAACTACGAGTTTTTTAATATTCGATTCTTCACATCATTGCCTTCCACCTCCTTATAAGGGAAAACAATTTTCTGAAAAATCGTTCGATGAACGATTTTTTCGCCCGCAGGTACAAAACTCTTTATGTGTACCGTCTGACAAAGAAAAACATACATTTCAGAAAATCACTTTTCCTTGTAAGGAGGTGGATGGCAATAATGTGTAGAAACAATATTTAAAAAATCGTCACTCTAACCTTAACTGTAGTACCTAGCTCAGTGTTTCCACTTTTGTTCCAAAATATGCACATATGGCATATGGCTGACAGGTACGTTACGTCTTGCTAAAAATAATCGAAAAATATATTTTCCTGATTTTTTTTACGTAGGTCTCACATGTGGTTGAAAACGCTTCGTAGGCCCTACCATATAAAGTCATATAAATAATAATAATTGTACTACCTTGAAGAAATATCGTTTCTATCATTACCCCCAATTTCAACAGTGTTTAGGGGTAGACCCACCTCTCACGATTTATTCCGTTTTAAAATTTAGATTGTTTATTTTCAATGTTACTTTGGATAGTTGTAATAACGAGCAAAATATTGTTGTTCGCGGCATTTCGCTTGTTTTCATGTGTATGTATGTGTTCGTCATTCATTTCCCTCCGGTCACCTGCAACTCATAAGTCAAACCAGTCTTATCAGCTTGACTACCCCCCCCCCTCACCCCTCTATCTCTTCGAAATAGTTGCAGTCTATTACAACGACACAGTTCGGTTCGGTTGTGACATGTCCGCTGTACAGTGCAAACGTGTAGTGTATTTATTGCGAGTGTTTTAAGTGTAATCCCACGTGTTGCGAGTGTTTTAAGGTAATCCCACGTGTTGCGAGTGTTTTAAGTGTAATCCCGCGTATTGCGAGTGTTTTCAGTGTAATCTCATGTATTGCGAGTGTTTTCAGTGTAATCTCATGTATTGCGAGTGTTTTAAGTGTAATCCCGTGTATTGCGAGTGTTTTAAGTGTAATCCCAAGTATTGCGAGTGTTTTAAGTGTAATCCCACGTGTTGCGAGTGTTTTAAGTGTAATCCCACTTGCGAGTGTGTAAGTGAAGCTTCACTTGTTGCAAGTGTTTATAGTGATTGGTTTTAATTAATACCTTCTCGCAAGTATTTGCTAAGATGTCATTCTCTTCTCTTGGCCACGTGGCAGGCTCCACGCCCCGGACAACCACACTGAGTGTTCGACTCCCGGCAGGGTCACCTATAACATGTTCAGTAGTTTTCTCTTAGTTACATCTACATTTTATATTTTTCTCCTTCCGAGGCATCCGACGTTCCGACTTACAACACGTCCCCCATCACGCTGCTATCACATCACCTTGGCAGCTAAAACCAAGTAAGTGTCGGTACAAACTCTAACAAATTACAGTTCATGCTGCTATTTTTTCCTCTGGCCTACTCTGCCGCTGCAACAGTTATCATTGCTTTCTAGTTCTTTCTCTTCCCTTATAGATCTGGTTAGTGTAAAGATGAATTTAATAAGAAAATGGAAAATACAATACGTACAAAGGTAATTATCGAGGAGACGGTATCGTCGGGTGAACACGAAAAAGCTCACAACTGAAGTACATTTAGTGTACTTTATAATGGTAGAAATATGCTTTATAATGAACCGGATGCACAAATCAACAACTAATGCACTTTCAAAGTCAGCAACCCATTACCAAGTCCACACGCCATTTGAGGACTTACAACAAGTGGCCTACTTATCGCTTACATCTTATTTGTGGATTTGGTATATTAAAAGTAAAAAATTACATTGCGAATTTCTTCGGTACCGTCTCCTCGATAATTAAACGAACAACAAATAACAGTAACACACCTACTATCTACTACTACTAGCTACTGGTTCTGCACGTGCAAACTTCTGAATCAATTTGACCAATCACTGCCGAGGCTTTTCTCTGTTCTGACAGCCTGTCCTTGTAACATCTTCCATCCTGTTATTTTGTATCATGCGCCCCATCGTTTTCATGCAGTGCCACGGGACAAATTATAAATGTGTATTTTGTAAATGAGAAAACACTATTTATTTTTCTCAATTAAACCTGCCCATATGTAACAGTATTGCATGCTGTCCTTCGTGGTATTAATTTGTTACTTTGAACTTGGGGTAATTGTGAACGTAATGTCCAAGGGCTGTTTGAGGACTTCAATCGAAGAAATTATTTGAAATCTTTCAGTTGTGATTGCTGGTGGCGATCAAAGTTTATTTGGATTAAGGGCGCTTCAACCGTTAGGTCATTATGCTCCGGGCGGGTCGCGCGTTACGAATAAGATGTATATTTTAGTCAGTGTCATGCGATAGTATTCGAACCCTCGTCTCTTTTTAGGTTCAAACGGGCTTGATTTTGTGACAACGAATGTATTACCATTGATAGCCGAGTGAGACGATATTTCCATGGATTGACGTCATTATGTTTAAGAATCCGGCAACAGTGTTATTGCGTCAGCACTTGTAGCCACCTCCTATACGAAGCGAAGAGCGATCATTGAGTCGTTATTACTTTACCCAGACCAAATTAGTTTAAATATGATGTGAAATTGAAAACTACTTACTAACAAACGGACTTGAACCTACATACCTTATCATGTTCAGTTCGTTGTTCCAAGCTGTAACCGTCGTAAGCAATTGTTTTAGTTATAAGAAATTCGATATCCTGATTGGTTAGTAATGTTTTATTGGCCTGTCATAATGATGTTACTCCTTTAATTGGTCGGTCGAAACTCGTAAGGATTATTGACGTCTGATTGGTCCGTCGTAAGAATTGTTGATATTTAAAATTTCTTATGACCAAAACAAAAACTATTTAACACGTGTAAGTACTATCCCCATATTACAATAACAATTAGTGGGAACTAGGCCTTAGACGACAATTAAATACTTTTCAAACAATTATTGATCAACGGTGTTGAAAACTGAGTTGAACAATTTCGAAGCAAATAGCTACTATACTAAAATTTGAGAATAAACATCAGAAATATAAATATATAATGTTTATGCAGGCAATAGTGCATGCATCATAATGTTTACCCCCACCCATTCTTATTCTAGAAATTTGTTGTGACCCACACGACATGCTTTCGTATTGGGGGGATCTATGAATAAATGTCCAAGGTCACAAGGCATGATGTCATTGCACCATAAAAGCTACTTTATGTTCGTTTTGGGGTTTTAATGCAATGTATTTTATGTTAACAACAATTATTGGTTTTTCCACCCCACCCCCCTCTCACCCCCTAAACACTCGATTTGAAACCGTAATATTCAGAGAAAGGACTACTGTCAATATTAAAACTACGCGAAAAAACTTTATTTTAGTAATATCTTACATGCAACATCGAAAAGTGGTTACTATAGGTCCTATATGGTTTAGCTGAAACTATGTCTGGCATAATTTTTTTTTAAATATTGTAACGAGTAATGATTTTAATCTAGGATTAAATTAGATTAATGTATTCCGTAATTAAAAACTCGGTAATTGTGAAGAATCACTCAGCGATAGAGAAATGCTTTGGTTGTGGTTTGGTATGTTTTGTTGTTGGGTTCGAGGGGCAAAGCCCCGGTGGGAGTTGGGGGGCAATGCCCCCCATTTAGTTGTGCAGCGTATTTTATTTTGGAATCCGGGTATAGTTCGTTGCACGGATTTGTGTTCTACTTCCAAGATCCGAGTGCGGAGGTGATGGTGGTTGTTTGTTATGCTTTTACTTGTTAGTGTCTTTCGTTGTGTTTTATTTTGTGAAAACTTGTGTGCGCCTGTTTAAAAATCATTAACAATTACTGCGTTTAGGGTTTTTAAGTGTTTTTTCAACGAAAAAATGGTTCAACACATCGCTGAGTAACCCTTTACTTTTAAAAAAAAAAAAAAAAAAAACTCTACTGATTATAATATTTGAATAATTTTTCCATGCAGGGTATAGTTCTAATCATAGATATTAAACACCTATAGGTGTTATATTAAACACCTATAGGTGTTTAATATCTATGGTTCGAATGAAACAACATGAGACCTATAGCGACTTTTTTGATTTTGCGTTACGCTGTGAAAGATATTATTAAAGTTAGGTTGTTTTCTGTGGTTTTAATATTGGTGGTGATTCTTCCCCTTAAAATTTAATATCGGACAATATTTCGATTCAAGTCAAAATTCTTTTGTTTTATTGAGTGTTTATAGTAACTCTTAATTTTTACACTGCCTTATGATTATTGATTGTCTGGATGATTTCTCCATGGCAACACCATATCACTTCAATAACACGCGTCCTCACCTTTTCGCAGTGTTTACGTTCTCATATGGAGGCGATAAGATAGGCTTACCAGAATATCAATAGCTTTTAGTGCATATCAGTAAGCAAACTAGGATATAGCTTACGTCAACAATACCTATCTCTTGCCATCGCCTCATTATCAGGCGAGTGATTTTAATTCCGAAAACCAATTTCGTGCCACCTGACTATTTGTCTATACGGGCAATATTCTACCAATTAGAAACAAAAAGCGAAAACTTGTAAAGCATAGTGGAAAATTGCATGCACGTGTACGTGTTGTGTTTTTCATTTGAACTCCCAGGAAAT